>WOVY01000210.1:0-532821 GCA_013436015.1 Rhipicephalus annulatus
TGTGCTGATTAAGTCATGGTTATTTATTCTGCTGTGCGAGAACATTATGCTTTCTTAGCTAGTTGCATGTACTGTACTTTATATGCTGCCCTGAAGAAATAGGTATATACTATGTAATTCAGGAAATATGGTTGCTTTTAACTCTAATTGTCTTCTATTTAAGTTAATTGCATGCAGTTCTTGTAAGTGTTGCTCTATTTCTTATACTGGGAAACATCACTTTTGCAGTTCTTTGTAAGGATAGAAAATATCAAGAGATGCTACACTCAAAAGGATATCATCTTTGTACTTGAAGAATACAGTAAGTACACAACTACGAAACAGTTTGTTTATTTATGTCAGTTTTCTACATCTTATGTGAACTTGCTTTCATATTGGTTAAGATGCTGTTGCTTTTTTTCTATGGATGGCAGAACATAAATAGAATTGTTGCTTAATCATTCTTTTATTATGTTGACGTTTTTTTTTTGAAACTGCAACAGAGCTGAAGGTTTTCTGTTTGCTTTTTAAGAAGACTTCAGCGTTGTAATTACTTTTTTTAAAGAGGCCCGTCATCTACTGTCCATAATTTATTTGATGTTTCAGTGCAAGTTTAACAAAGGTACCTACAGTAATGTTGTGGTGCAGCAACGCTTGCATACATTTTTATGTGCAAACTTAAATATTTCTTCTCTTGCAGACCCCTAAGACTCATCGTATATTGAGAGGAAGTATGAGTCTAAAATGGTAAGTATCTTAGTGAGTAAGTTGCTTGAAAGTCGTGTATTAAGAACTTCAAATCCACAGCTGTGACCAACACTAGGAGAAAAGAAGTGTAAATTTGAGGGCTCATTTTTTTTTGCTAGACACAATAATAATGAACTTGCATGGTTAAAAGAGCAGAGACACCGTAGTTTCTGTAGCATTCTCTTTCTCAGACTTACGGACTTAAGATGTTTGAATTGGTGCACATATTGTACCTTCTGAGACCTGAATAACACAGGTGTAAAACGCTCGGTCAAATCACTGTCATGGCATCAGCGTCCATCATGAGGCACCATTTTTCGCATCACCGTCTCCTCAAGAATGACATACTGCTAACTTTGGCGGAAGTATTTAATGGTACCTGAAACAATATTTTGATATTATGTGAGTGCCTTGGAGAGATTCAAGCCACCAATTCACAGACGTGAAATGCTCTATGTGCATGCAGCCAATCTGAAAATTCCGCACAATCTTTGCCTTATCTGACAGCCCTCAGAATGGCACTGACTGCTCACTCAGTCACAACTAGAGTAGCTCACTCCATAATTTTGGTGAGGCAGTTTGTACTGGGGGAGCTTCAGTAAATTAAGTGTCGTAGTTCTCCCAAGCCATGCTTTCCTCCTCAATTTCTGCATTGTGAAGTTCGGCTGAATTCTGTAGTTAATTTTCTCCTCCTCGACTATCTTCTACACTAGCCTAGGAGGGAAAATGTTTGAGGTTCGGAATGGGTCCCCTCGATGACTCGAGTGCACGGTGGCAGCGCGAAGGAAGAGCCATAGTCCGGTGAAGAGACGCTTTATTGCAGCCTCAGGCTACTGCCCGAGTCCAAGCCCGAACATCCGTTCTCCTATTTCAGATTCAAACATCCTCTTTTCAACCCTCGGTTGAACAAAGGGTCTTCACACACACCAATCACATGTTGGGACTCACATCATCACAACCAATCGCAAAAACACCTTCATAACAGGCACTACATTAATTAAAACCACGTTACCAAATAAAACACGCAAAGGGATAGGTTCTGCACGTGTGACACTCTCTTCCATCGGCAGCCGTTCCCACGCTTGAGCGCCGTCAGCTCTCTCATTAAATGTTGCTTCGTAGAAGCCTCCTTAAGAGCGGTGAGTACACCATTGGGCTCCGTGCGCTCACCAGGTGTGCATGTGACAGCGAGGCGCCCCAACATCCTAACAGCACTCGGTAATGACGTACAGCGGGGGAGGTTATGCTCGTTCCCCTGCCGCCACTATGTCTGGGTCAGCCAAGTGGTCGCGTCTCCGCGTCAATCTCAATGGCACGCGTGCATGCCAACAATGGCTTAAACTCAGACGGCGGCGCCTGGCCTGCTTCTTGCTTTTTTCTCTTCTGAGTAAGCTTTCCCCTTCTAATCCCGAACGAGGGCGACCTTGACGGCTCCGCTCGTCTCCTTTCTTTCTCGTGCTCGGGTCGTCCGCGTTCGCCTTCGCGGAACCGATCAGCTTCGGTAGTTGACGGGACAGGAGCTGGCTACTCACATCATCACAACCAATCGCAAAAACACCTTCATAACAGGCACTACATTAATTAAAACCACGTTACCAAATAAAACACGCAAAGGGATAGGTTCTGCACGTGTGACACTCTCTTCCATCGGCAGCCGTTCCCACGCTTGAACACCGTCAGCTCTCTCATTAAATGTTGCTTCGTAGAAGCCTCCTTAAGAGCTGTGAGTACACCATTGGGCTCCGTGCGCTCGCCAGGTGTGCATGTGACAGCGAGGCGCCCCAACATCCTAACAGCACTCGGTAATGACGTACAGCGGGGGAGGTTATGCTCGTTCCCCTGCCGCCACTATGTCTGGGTCAGCCAAGTGGTCGCGTCTCCGCGTCAATCTCAATGGCACGCGTGCATGCCAACAATGGCTTAAACTCAGACGGCGGCGCCTGGCCTGCTTCTTGCTTTTTCTCTTCTGAGTAAGCTTTCCCCTTCTAATCCCGAACGAGGGCGACCTTGACGGCTCCGCTCGTCTCCTTTCTTTCTCGTGCTCGGGTCGTCCGCGTTCGCCTTCGCGGGAACCGATCAGCTTTGGTAGTTGACGGGACAGGAGCTGGCTACGCGCTCTGCATCAGCCGCATTATTTGCGCTACACGCAACACGCCGGTAATTGGTGCCTCATACTAACTTCTGTCTTTCGCGGTCATCTGTTGGCATACAGAAAACAGTAAAGGCCACACTCTGTGGCTTTTTGGTTGATCTCGATATCACCAGGTGCCTCAACAAACCTATCCTCTTTCATATGAAGCTCAAACTATTACCAACGACATCACTGAGGCAGCCAATTAAATCGGCCCCCTAAGTGGTGTTATCCTTGTTACACCCAAAGTAGAGGCGGCTGAGAACTTGTATCAGGCCACCACTGCGATATTTAGTGATGCACACGTTTTAAACAGTCCCTGTTTTATTATATTGCAAAATGTGCCTGTTCTATTAGATCTAACTCTCACTCCAAAATCACATCTGGTCAATATTGAAAAACAAATATAGTGCCAGGAAAGCAACATCATTTGATTAAGGACTTACAATAAGTTGTGCACTTTACACTTTTGCAAAGTTTTCAAATTAGTCTTTTAGGGATCCTAAGGGCTTATGCTACCAGCTCAATGGGTGCATGCACAGCTGTGAGAATCATTCCCGAGTCTCTCTACCATTGCCAGCATCATAATACTGAAAAAAAAAAAAAAGACTAGTGAGAGAATGCTGTTTTATGACTGACATCACTACTAAAACATTGAATTAACAGTGTGTTTGACAGCTGTGTAACTTGTGCTTCTTACTAAACTGTATATCTATCAAATGCCACTAATTGTAGGTCTGTCTGCTATTTTTTTAATCTAATCTTTTTTTCTTTTTCAGGCAAATGATATATGCTATGCAGTTCTCTGTGTTTTTTCATACGTTGTTTCTGGTGATCCCCGGCCCAGTCATCCATGAACTCTACAAAGTTGCAAGAAGCAGAGTTCACATTGCCGACAACAAGGCGTTTATATTATACATATAAATATATATATATATATATATATATATATATATATATATATATATATATATACTTAGCAAAAGGACACTGTCGCAAGTTACAAGATGTGTCATGCGCTAGTTACAGGCTTGCCAGAGTCATGAGTGTGAGTGTTGCATGGTCTGGAGCACGATTGCTCCTGACGCTATTGTACTTGAAAAATAAAAGCACATCGATGTTACCCAAACTAGGTGTCTTGCCTTTGTTTTTGAATTGCACACTGTGTGATGCCAGCTCACCTTTTGCAAAAGTAGTCCCACCTTTTGTTCGGGTAAAGTACCAATGAGACAGCTTTAATCGAACACAGTGTCCAAAAAGGGCAAGGCTCTCATACCAGAGCCCTCTTAGCATAAGGTTTGCTTATTTATTCAGTATTTCAGATGGTATTTATTTGGTAAAGCTAGTGAATCGGTGGTAATTGCACATGAAGAAAAAAAAAAAAAAGCATAGAAACTGGCAAATGTAAGGTCATATTGTATCCTCATAATTTAAAAAGGAACGCAAGCCTTGTGTAAGGTGTACTGCTAGCTCATGTGCTTTTCAGTTGCTTATTTGCATTGCCCTGCTTTCATGACAATGTCATGAGTAGCTAGATCTCCATCTCTTGCTTGAAAAATGCACTCCTGGGACAGTAATTTACAGCTGAAGTTATGTACAGTGCTCATGAATTAAATGCATCCTCAAAGCTTCTCATGTTGCTACGAATTGGGCTGCTAAAGGTGCCATCTGCACTGACGTAAGCGCCCGAGTTAAAATTATGCGGATGTGACATGAAGAAAAGATTGTGCACGGAGGTCAAATTATGTGCATTGCTTAGCCCTAAATCGTCGCGTTTGAATCCATGAATGCTGCAATACTACTATAGCAGATGAACACTGAAGTGACGAAATATAGAACTGCAGTTCGTAACCTATACCCACCTTATGTCCATTATGGCCCGAAACTGTAGGAGGCAAAGCTTAAGTAACAGAAGTTTACTTCATCTATTAGAGATAGCGCACGATGTCCTTGAAAAAATGCATGCGGTAATCAACCACAAAAAAGCTTGTTGAAAAGTGCGCAACCACAGATCACTGTCGCTCTAATGCATTATTGAGAACGGCCCAACAATGGACTCTAAATGGTTAAAAATGTGCTAATTCATTGAGACAGCACTTCATCTGATCTGCGTATTTCTCGTCGTATGTTGAGGTATTAAACTGGCCAGAATTTGGGATTAGATCAAGGTGGAAGTGAAAAGGCTTGGAACTATATTGACAGATTGCAGTATCCTTCTTGAATGCTTAATAGAAATTTATTTTTAAATCATGTTTTAAAGTAACAAAAAAATAGTATGCCACACAACCTGGCAGGAAAGCTTTGAACCTGGAATATGAAGTGGACCACATTGCTGTACGTAGTCACATAGTCTGATATGCTGCTATACGTGCCATATTTAGTCCTAAAAATTGTGGTATATATATTGTCATTTACTCCCGCTTCTTTTTGTGCTGCTTACAAGGTAATCATTTGCATGACGAGACGCCGCATTGCCTTTGCGGCAGCCGGTGCAAAAAGTCGAGATGCGGCACGTGAGTAAGGAGTGTACACATGCGCTGTAAATCGCCATGCTTGAACATAAACCACTCTCGCGCTCATTGTTTGCAGTATTGTTACATGTGTATATACGACTTAATATGCAGTGCAGATAAAAAAATTTTGATTCCAAATTTTTCAAGGTGTTTTCCACGTTACCATTCTACAATTAGACACTCTGAACAATAACTTTGCATTGTGCTGAAGAAAATAAGGACTCTGAAAATTGGTTGTTGGTCCTTTTATCATGAACTGCATCTTCAGTGCTCTTATACACCTACAATTTATTCAATCAAATATGGAAATTTTAATATGCTGCTTTTCAATGACTCACGGAGTACGATTGATCAACAGTGACACTTGTTGGCCTAGAAGAAGAATTAACAAGGTAATACACGGCTGATAAGAACACGAATGTCACATGTACATGTTATATAATACAGCCACAGTTTATTGACCATCAGGCTAGTACTAAAAGCTTTTATTCTATTAAAAGTTTTCATAATAACATTACACACCCAGCTAAGAATGCAGCTTGATTATTTAATGTAGGTGTTCATGGCAGCATGTGTCTCATATCGTACAGCCTGCTGGAAAAAGTATACAGTCAGCAGGCTGCCTGCTGAGACCAGTTAAAAACCAATAAGTATTTTACTGTAACCAGTGGAAAACCGGTAAGTACCCTCCTGGGACCAGCACAACCAGCAGGAAGCCAGGAGGTTACCTTCTGGTTCCACCAGAAAACGATACAAACTAGCTGAAAAAAAGCAGGAAATTTTTGCTGTGAAAAAGAATGGGAAATTGAATAACACGTGACTGCTGTTTTTCTAGTATCACAATTAGCAACAAAACACTGGCACCAATGACATTTAACAGCTTTGTGCGCTATATAGCACTCGCTCGGGCTTTTTTTCTATAGGTGCAGAAAAAAAGCCAGCCATTCCACTACGTTTCTCATTCAGCATATGTGGAAGGTCTCGAGCTGTTGGTTTAAACTGAAATGACCGGACGTCCTGATTTAGGTGAGACAGGTCCCCATGTCCCGCTTTTGTGGCTCGTGCCCCGCCAATTAACCTGCTTGCGGGACAGTGTTTTGTCCTGCTTTTGCTGAAAGCTGGCTCTTAGTTCTGATCAAGCCCGGTCATCAAACCCTTTTGCCAAACAATACTTTAGATGGCTATGATCTGCTTTCTTTCTTTGTTTCTCTTCCTCCAGTCTTCCTTTTCTCTCTCTCTCTCTATTTTTTGGTTTCTAGCCCATAAGGATTGACACCATCATATGGTTCCCATAAATGCTTGTTCAGCTGCCACGCCTAAAAAGCAGAGTGTATGCCTTCAGATTCTGGATACTCAGTTGTGAATCCTGGTTTGAAATTCTATTGTGTTTTTTAAAATTAATTCTCCTCGTCCTCTCCACTCCCCATTTCTTTTCCTTTCTACTGCTCTCCATCACTCATCTTTACTTCTCTACATCCCTCTAATTTGTCCACTTGCCGCTTTATCTCGCACCCACATAGTCGCACCCCCTGTTCCACTTCGGAGATAGCGGATATTATAGACTCTATAGTTCAAACATGTACAAAACACACTGAAAATGAATCAATGCGAAGGTTTCAACAGAAATCGAGAGTTGAATTTTGTACTCATCATCATCATCATCAGCCTGTCTACGTCCACTGCAGGACAAAGGCCTCTCCCATGTTCCGCCAGTTAACCCGGTCCTGTGCTTGCTGTTGCCAATTTATACCTGCAAACTTCTTAATCTCATCTGCCCACCTAACCTTCTGTCTCCCCCTACCCCGCTTCCCTTTTCTGGGAATCCAGTTGGTGACCCTTAATGACCAGCGGTTATCCTGTCTACGTGCTACATGCCCGGCCCATGTCCATTTCCTCTTCTTTATTGCAGCTATGATATCCTTAACTCCCGTTTGTTCCCTAATCCACTCTGCTCTCTTCTTGTCTCTTAAGGTTACACCTACCACTTTTCTTTCCATTGCTCGCTGCGTCGTTTTCAATTTAAGTTGAACCCTCTTTGTGAGTCTCCAGGTTTCTGCTCCGTAGCTAAGTACCGGCAAGATACAGCTGTTATATACCTTCCTCTTGAGGGACAGTGGCAATCTACCTGTCATAATTTGAGAGTGCCTGCCGAATGTGCTCCACCCCATTCTTATTCTTCTAGTTACTTCAATCTCGTGGTTAGGCTCTGCGGTTATTACCTGCCCTAAGTAGACATAGTCTTTTACAACTTCAAGTGCACTATTACCTATCGCAAAGCGCTGCTCCTTTCCGAGGTTGTTGTACATTACTTTCGTTTTCTGCAGATTAATTTTAAGACCCACCTTTCTGCTCTCCTTGTCTAACTCCGTAATCATGAGTTGCAATTCGTCCCCTGAGTTACTCAGCAATGCAATGTCATCGGCGAAGCGCAGGTTACTGAGGTACTCTCCATTAACTCTTATCCCTAACTGTTCCCATTCTAGGCTTCTGAAAACGTCCTGTAAGCACGCAGTGAACAGCATTGGGGAGATTGTGTCCCCCTGCCTTACACCCTTCTTTATTGGTATTCTGTTGCTTTTTTTATGAAGCACTATGGTAGCAGTTGATCCCCTGTAGATTTCTTCCAGAATGTTTATATATATTTCATCTACGCCCTGATTCCGCAGTGTCTGCATGACGGCTGATATTTCTACTGAATCAAACGCCTTCTCGTAATCTATGAAGGCTATGTATAGTGGTTGGTTATACTCTGAGCATTTCTCTATTACCTGATTGATAGTATGAATGTGGTCAATTGTTGAGTAGCCTGTTCTAAATCCTGCTTGTTCCTTTGGTTGATTGAATTCTAATGTTTTCTTTACTCTGCTAGCAATTACCTTTGTAAATAGCTTGTATACTACAGACAGCAAGCTGATTGGCCTGTAATTCTTCAAGTCCTTGTCATCTCCTTTCTTATGTATTAAGATGATGTTAGCGTTCTTCCAAGACTCTGGTACTTTTCCCGTCAGGAGACACCTCGTAAATAGAGTGGCTAGTTTTTCTAACACAATCTGTCCTCCATCTTTCAGCAGATCTGATGTTACTTGATCCTCACCAGCAGCTTTGCCTCTGTGCATGCTCTCCAAAGCTTTTCTGACTTCTTCTATCATTACCGGTGGGGTGTCGTCTGGGTTACTGCTAGTTCTTATAGTATTAAGGTCGTGGTTGTCTCGGCTACTGTACAGATCTCTGTAAAACTCCTCCGCTATTTTAACTATCCTATCCATATTGGTAGTTAATTTGCCTTCTTTGTCCCTTAGTGCATACATCCGCCTTTTGCCGATCCCAAGTTTCCTCTTCACTGCTTTGACGCTTCCTCCGTTTTTCAGAGCGTGCTCAATTCTCTCCATGTTATACCTTCTTACATCGCATACTTTACGTCTATTAATCAGCTTCGAAAGCTCTGCCAGTTCTATTTTGTCTGTTGTACTTGACACTTTCATGATTTGACGCTTCTTAATTAGGTTCTTCGTTTCCTGGGAAAGCTTGCCGGTGTCCTGTCTAGCTACCCTGCCTCCAACTTCCACTGCACACTCCGTGATGATACTCGTCAGATTATCATTCATTGTATCTACGCTAAGGTTGGTTTCCTCGCTAAGAGCAGAGTACCTGTTCTGCAGTGACACTCTGAATTCCTGTACTTTCCCTCTCAGTGCTAGCTGATTGATTGGCTTCTTGCGTATCAGTTTCTGTCGTTCCTTCTTCAAGTCTAGGCGGATTCGAGCCCGTACCATTCTATGGTCACTGCATCTTACCTTGCCAACCACTTCCACATCCTGCACGACTCCTGGGTGTGCAGTCATTATAAAGTCTATTTCGTTCTTATTTACGCCATTAGGGCTCCTCCATGTCCACTTGCGGTTTTCTCGTTTTCGGTAGAAGGTATTCAAAATACGCAGATTATTGCGTTCTGCGAATTCTACTAGTAGCTCTCCTCTGGCGTTTCTAGTGCCGATGCCATAATCTCCTACTGCCTGGTCTCCAGCCTGCTTCTTTCCTACCTTTGCATTAAAGTCGCCCATTACTATAGTATACTGTGTTTTCACCTTACTCATTGCCGATTCCACGTCTTCATAGAAGCTTTCAACTGAAGCGTCATCATGGCTGGATGTAGGTGCGTAAGCCTGTACTACCTTCATTTTGTATCTTTTATTCAGTTTAATTACAATGCCTACCACCCTTTCATTAATGCTATAGTAATCCTCTATGTTGCCAGCTATGTTTCTGTGAATTAGGAACCCTACTCCCAGTTCTCTTCTGTCTGCCAAGCCCCGATAGCAAATGACGTGCCCATTCTGTAGCACAGTATAGGCCTCATCTGTCCTCCTAACCTCACTCAGCCCTATTATATCCCATTTAATGCCTTCTAGCTCCTCGAATAATACAGCTAGACTTCCCTCACTAGATAACGTTCTAACGTTAAAGGTTGCTAAGTTCAAGTTCCAATGGTGGCCTGTCCGTATCCAGAGATTCCTAGCACCCTCTGCTGCTTTGCAGATCTGACCGCCGCCGTGGTCAGTTGCTCCGCAGCTGGTGGGGACTGAGGGCCGTGAGTTAATTGACGAATGCCTACGGGAGGGGGTGGCCAGATACTGCACCAGGGTGGCCAATCCTTCTCTGGTGAGATCATCGGTGCGTACCGGCTTTAAACCGGTACGATCAGACAGTAGTGGGAATGCTCCATTACTACTATTTGGTTTTTTTTCGTGCCAGCAGGTGGCGCCAAACTTGTTGCAACTGGTGAGCTTACGATACAGGAGGCCACGCTAGAAATAACGAATAAATACAAATATTTGGGCGTATGGATAAGCAATGGGACCGAGTACCTAAGGGAAGACGAAATATATGTAATGACTAAAGAAAACAGGAATGCAGTGGTGATTAAAAATAGGGCACTGTGGAATTACAATAGGTATGATGGTGTGAGAGGAATTTGGAAAGGTGTCATGGTTCCTCATCTGACTTTTGGAAATGCGGTCTTGTGCATGAGATCAGAAGTTCAAGGAAGATTAGAAATTAAACAACGAGAAATAGGTAGGCTTGCTTTAGGAGCTCACAGGAATACACCAAATCAGAGAGCACCAGGTGATATGGAAGGGGCATCATTCGAGGGCAGGGGAGCTAGCAACAAGATAAAACTTGAGAAGTGATTGATAGAAATGGAGGAGGAGCGTTGGGTTAGGAAGGTTTTCAGCTACTTGTACATGAGAAATGTCTATACAAAATGGAGGAAGCGAACCAGAGAATTGACAAGTAAATACTTATACAAGAGCAGGGGGTCTAAAAAAGAACTATCGGTTAAGAGGAAGGTACGTGAAGGAAACGGAGACTGATATGAGAAGAATTGGCATGATTAAAAAGTCTGCGCTAGAGATCTACTGAACTTTTAAGCAGGAAATTGCCAAAAAAAAAAAAGGATCTATGATAATACTCAGGGTAGTTCTCTACTGGTTGAAGCCAGGACGGGAGTATTGCGAACCAAGACTTATCGGGCCAAATACGAAGGGGTACACACGGTATGCAGTACGTGTGGAGAGGAGAAAAAATGCCGAACACGTGATAACAAGGAGGAAGGAATTCCTCCTTGCTTGATAATGTTCTGTAATGGCTTTGATTGCGCAGAGTTTTTCAAAGCACTGGTGTTTAGGGACAGGTAGGGCAAAATAGACTTTAAGTGGGTAGAATTAACTAGAAGGAGGTTTTCTGATTGGTGGCTACAATCAAGGCACGAGGGAAAATTAAATTCTTCACTGCAAAGTGCCAGTACTTAACTTCACCATTAAAGAAGATAAATTTAGTTTTTGTTCACTAAGTACTACGGCTAGGTGGCGTTAACCGCCGCCCGATCTAAAGGGTACAACTAGAGTGTACTAGAAGTGTAGTACAGCTATCAAAATCAATCAATATACCCATCCATCCTGGCCGACTGATGAGGAAGTAGCTGTGGTTAACCAATGCACCATATGTTTTCACAAGATTTCACATGCGTAAAAAATAGTTCCTTTTCTTTCTTTTTTCTCGCCTTGGACTCAATGCTGCATTTTTGTCACCGCACAAAATTTTTGTTCTTGTGCCCATGACTGCAACTCACGACGGCTAACATTTTCAATAGTTACATTTTACATACAAAATTTATGCATTTCAAAATAAATTTAGGCGCTATTTAAAATTCTAGGTTTAAGGTTTTATGGTGCACGACTTCAAAAATAAGATGTAACATTTAAAAACAGTTTTGTGCTGCTATCTATAGTTACCTAAAGTTGTTCTCTTGTGCAGGCGACATGCAGGTGTCGGTAGCGTCGGTGAGGGTTGCTAGGCGCCACCGTTCAAATTGTGCGTGCTTCCTCTCAACCGCTCTGCTTGCAGCGGTTGATCTCGGCTTGGTGCTCCGTGGGACTGCGAGGTCGCAAAACTTGTTTCTTTTTACTCTTTTCATCACCGACCCCTGCTTCAAAGGTAAGGTTCTACGGGCGCTTTATTCGGCTGCGCTTGACGTTTGACGAGCTTTTGTTATGCGGGCGTTGGGTCACTCGGAAATCGTTGCATCTGGTGGGCGTTAGGGCCAGTGCGAAGACAGATGTGGAAATGTGCACCGATAAGCGGTTGGGAGATCGTTCATAGCGACCTCGTTTCGCTTGCTTCGCACAGAATTCAGCCTATTGGGAATATGGTACTGGGTGTTGTCATTTCAGCTTGAGTCACTCGCGCGCAGTTGCGACATTAGTTGTCGGACTGTTGGTTCTTTCCATCCGTTCTTCCCCCTTTCTTTCGCCCTCTTGATTATTCTGCTCCAGCCACTGTTTATGTTTCGGTTCTGGATGAGCGCGTACACGGTAGTTTCTTAATATTAATAATAATAAAAAAAACTACACGGACCCATTCCATCGATAACAGCGGCACTCGCCGCGTTCACCATGGCCCACACGAGAAGATGATCTGCCCATATGGTTTATCAAGTATTTCAAGCGCTCTATTGAAGCGCATATTTCGTCGCTTTACGCTGTTTCGTTCGCACGATATGCCAAGCCTATTTGGCTCTTCGAGCATCCGGTGGGCCACCGTGACTCATTCAGTCGGCGTGTTTGCGCACAGCAGTGGGAGTACTGTTCCCGCACAGCCTCAATCGACGTTACTGATCAGAATAACACTTGCCTAGAGCGGCCAGTGGGCCGCTTCAGCCGCCATTTTTTTTTTTCGAAAAAGACCCGCTGAGGCCGGTGCCGTAATGATACCAAACATAGTCGTACCGCATTAGGACCTTGCACTATAATTCCGGCAAGCATGAACGAAAGCTTGCAGTTAATGCGAGGTAGCAGCTGTGGGTGGTGCCAGCATCCACAACCACTCGCTCGACCGCTCTAGACTAGTGATCCCAACTGTACAAGTTCGTACGAGGCGCTTCCTACCTACCTCTAGCAGAGCGTTAGTGTCTTCGTGTTTTAGTGCGATGTATGCTTTGTGTTGTCGACTTGTATATGAATTTCTTCATTATCTATGAATATCAGCTGTGCTACCAAAATCCGTTAAAGTTGACATTTGCCACTGGGTTCTAGTTTGTTGGTGAGGTTTGTTCAGAAGGCGTGATTCATGATAATTAATTGGTTTAGTGTGCTCTGCGTTTCACAACTTCTGCAATGAAATGGATATTTATAACTTGTATGATGTGGTCTCTTGAACAAGAATATTTATGTATGCCACATATGGGTGCTCAAAGTTTCACAATATTAGGGAGTTTTTGAATAGGGCCCCCAAAGCCCTTTGCATATGCACACTTTGAGTCAAGCAGGAGCGAAGAGTTTTTAAATAGGGTCGGCGGCGCTTTGGGTATTCTCGGAATTCTTGGTCATATTGTCACGGGCTAAGTAGATGCCGGAGGATGACGACGACGAAGTGCTGAACGGGAACGTGCTCGGACTGCAGCAGCGTCGTACGCATTAGCTCGCCAGTATATTCGCCAGTACACATTTGTTCACCAGTGTATACTTTATTCCCCGTAACATCATTGGTGGAAGGTGCGGGGTACCACTCGCTATACAGCCCAACGAGCTGGATCTTCGCAGCGGACGGCGAATTGCAGCTACCACGATGACTGACCAGGCTACTCAATGTCAACAAGATTCGTCAGCCCCGCAGCCGATCGTTGTGGTGCAATCTCGTGACCCAGGTCCATTCAACGGCACAAGTGGCATAGACGTCGATGACTGGCTGGTTCAATATGAGCGCGTCAGCAGCAGCAACCATTGGGGTCCAACGCTTATGTTGGCGAACATCATCTTCTACTTGCATGGCACGGCAAAACTCTAGTACGAGACACATCAAGAAGAGTTGACTAGCTGGGACGTCTGTAAGCAGAAATTGCGCTATCTATTTGGGAAACCCATCGGACGTCAAGTGGCCGCAAAGAAAGAGCTTGCGACTCGTGCCCAGACATCCACAGAGCCGTACATCGCGTACATCCAGGACGTGTTGGCTTTGTGCCGCAAGGTCGACGAGGACAAAGTCGGACACATCCTGAAAGGAATTGCGGATGACGCCTTCTATTTTCTCCTGTGCAAGGACTGCTCGACGGTGGAGTCGGTCATCGAAGCATGTCGTCGTTTCGAACAGGCAAAAAGTAGGCGCATAGTTCACAGATTTGACCGCCTTCCCAACACGGCGGCTACGTCTTCTTGCGAAGATTTGCCCACACTACACCAACCACCAGTGCCAGAAAACGTCGCCAGAATAGTCCGTCGGAAACTCGAGGCTATGGCTCCCGCTATGTCTAGCGTCAGTGCGCCAGGACACAACCTCGATGCTGTTTCAATGATACAGGCCGTGGTTCGCCAAGAGATCGCGAATATGGGCATTTCGCCACCTCATCAAAATGCCCCTGCTACTTCCAGCTCGGCTCCAGTCGTTGCGGCTGCCACTCCGAACCGCACGTTCGCGCCACGACGAAACCCAGCTGAATGGCGCACTCATGATGATCGGCCCATATGTTTCACGTGCCATCGGATAGGACACATCGCTCGCCATTGCCGCAGCCGTTGGACCTCATCACCTCGACCGAGCTTCTATGATTGGCGGCCTCGTTCTGAACGTGAACCTTATGCCCCGTCCTACCGTGCTGAGACAGGTGCAGAGCATAATCCAGAACGTCGGACCAGCCGCTCGCCATCGCCCGTGCGTCGTCAGTCCCGCTCGCCCCAACCCCGCCATTCTCGGTCTCCCTATGACCGTCGCTCGGAAAACTAGCCGGTGCAGCCCCCGGAGGTGATGCTGCATACACGACTCGGACTACAAATCCTCTGATTACTCCCGACCAGCGGTGCAACCTCCTTACAATTCTCATTGATGGTTTACCTATAACTGCTCTTATTGATACCGGTGCACAAATATCTGTGATGAGCTCAGACCTTCGCCGCCGCTCCAAAAAGTTCTGACGCCTGCGATTGCACCTACCGTTCATACAGCCGATGGGAGTACTCCTGCTGTGCTTGGAATGTGCACTGCGCGATTAACAATTTCTGAGCATCAAACTTCAGTTCTGTTCGCTGTACTGGAAAATTGCCCTCATAACCTCATCCTTGGACTCGACTTTCTGACTTCACACGCTGCGCTCATTGACTGTTCGAAAGGTCTTCTTCGGCTCGAACTATCATTCTTTTCGGAGACCGTCTCTACCAGCCCACCTCGTCTACGCTCTGTCGATCACCTTAGACTTCCGCCGCAAGCCGCAGTCCAAGTCCAACTCTCGCCATATCCTGCAGTACCCGATGGTGATTATGTTGCTGCCCCAATTTCTGACGTTGCCATGACACGCAATGTTGCACTCCCCGACACGGTGGTTACCGTTAAGGACAACCGAACTTCGTTTTCCGTCCTCAATTTCGGCCTCTCAGCGCAAGTTATTCCTCGCGGCATGTCACTTGCGCATCTTACACCACTGGTCGACCACACAGTTTCCGCTCTAACCACCGATTCGCCACCCCGATTTTTCATCAACGTCGTTCTCGTCACGTTCCTGTTCCGACCTTTTCAAGCCAATGCCATCTGACAAGCTCGCCTCTGAACAAGCCTCTGCTTTCTGCCGTGTGCTTGCTTCTTATCAGGACATCTTTGACTTCGGCTACCGTAATGTGGGCCAGACATCTGTGGTAACCCATCGCATCGACACCGGTGACGCTCGACCCATTCGCCGACGACCCTACCGTGTGTCAGCCCCGGAGCGTGCTATTATACAGCGAGAAGTCGATAAAATGCTTGATAAGGGCATAAACGAACCCTCATCTAGTCCCTGGTCCTCACCCGTTGTACTTGTTAAAAAGGACAATAGCTGGAGATTCTGTGTTGATTACCGCCATCTCAACCATATTGCCAAGAAAGATGTCTATTCCCTACCGCGCATAGATGATGCACTCGATTGCTTGCACGGTGCCAAATATTTCTCTTCAATAGACCTTCGCTCAGGCTACTGCCAGATCGCTGTGGATGACAAAGACAGAGAGAAGACGGCCTTCGTGACTTCTGATGGACTTTATCAGTTCAAGATGATGCCTTTTGGATTATGCAATGCCCCCGCGACATTTGAGCGCATGATGGACTCTCTCCTTCGAGGCATGAAGTGGACCATCTGCCTCTGCTACCTTGACGACGTTATTGTTTTTTCGACTACTTTCGACGACCATCTTACCCGCCTGTCCGCAGTGCTTGATGTTTTTCGACGTGCCAACTTGTAACTTAACTCGTCCAAATGCCGCTTTGGGCAACGCCAAATCTGCGTACTCGGCCATCTTGTTAACGCTGCGGGCGTTCAACCAGACCCTGCGAAAGTCCGAGCAGTTCGCGACTTCCCCACACCCCGCTCAGCCAAGGACGTCCGAAGTTTTCTGGGACTGTGCTCCTATTTCCGTCGTTTTGTCGAGAAGTTTGCTGAAGTAGCCCGTCCTCTAACCTGCCTCCTCAAAACGGATGTCGCATTCACCTGGGGCCAACAGCAAGCAAACGCCTTCTCGTCGCTCGTTGACATTCTCACCAATCCACCAGTCCTAGCACACTTCGACCCATCTGCCGCCACGGAGCTTCGTACTGACGTCGGTGGCCACGGCATAGGCGCAGTGCTCGCGCAGCGGCAACAAGGCATGCACCGCGTCGTCGCGTATGCAAGCCGACTGTTGTCGCGCTCGGAACAAAATTATTCCTTCACAGAACGCGAGTGCTTAGCTCTCGTCTGGGCCATTGTGAAATTCCGACCGTACCTGTATGGCCGACCATTCTCAGTTATTACGGACCACCATGCGCTTTGCTGGCTCTCCTCACTCAAGGACCCTACGGTACGCCTTGGTCGCTGGGAGCTGCGCTTACAAGAGTACACTTTTTCCGTATCCTATAAATCCGGACAACTTCACAAGGATGCCGACTGCTTGTCCCGTTACCCAGTCGATCCCCCTGACACGAGGGAAGATGAGCAAGAGGCCCTCGTTCTTTCAATTACCGACTTCACTGACATAGCTGCTGAACAACACTGCGACCCCTCTTTGCGTGCTATTATCAATGGTCTGCACTCTCCCCACCCTGACCACTCCTTACAACTGTTCGTTCTTCACAACGACATCTTGCACGGCTACAACACTCGCCCTGATGGTGCTGAGCTTTTACTCGTTGTTCCTGTGCATCTTCGCTCAGACGTTTTGGCCCAGCTGCATGATGCCCCCTCCGCTGGACACCTAGGGGTGTCACGCACGTATGACCGCATTCGCCGCCGATTCTTTTGGCCTGGCCTCTACCGTTCTGTGCGACAGTACGTTGCGGCATGCGACCTCTGCCAGCGCCGCAAGACACCTGCTCTGAGACCTGCTGGTACACTCCAGCCCATTGAAGTACCAGATGAGCCATTTTTCCGAGTCGGCCTCGATCTTCTAGGACCCTTTCCCGTGTCGGCCACCGGTAATAAGTGGATTGCTATTGCTACCGACTACGCAACGCGGTATGCCGTTACACGCACCCTCCCCACCAGCTGCGCTACTGATGTAGTCGATTTCCTTCTTCATGACATCATTCTGCGGCATGGTGCTCCTCGTCAGTTGATCACCGACCGCGGCAGCTGTTTTCTATCTAAAGTAGTCGACGAGCTCCTGCGATCCTGCTCTACCCACAAGTTCACTACAGCGTACCATCCGCAAACCAACGGCCTCACGGAACGCCTCAACCGTACCTTGACGAATATGTTAGCGATGTACGTCTCCAAGGATCACAAAGATTGGGACATCCACTTGCCTTTCGTTACCTTCGCATACAACAGTTCACGTCATGATACAGCTGGATTTTCCCCTTTTTACCTACTGTTCGGTTATGACCCGCCTTTGCCCATGGACACCATGCTCCAATCTGACGCCCCCTCAACGACTGCTTATGCTCGTGATGCCCTGGCCCGAGCTGACATCGCCCGCCAAGTCGCCCGGGATCGTTTATGTGCCTCGCAGCTTAACCAAAAGAGTGCTTACGATCGCTGGCACCGCGACGTACAGTACTTTCCGGGGTCACTCGTCTTGCTGTGGTTACCATCACGTCGTGTTGGTCTCAGCGAAAAACTAATGTCCCGTTACGTTGGCCCCTACCGCGTCATACGCAAGGTCACCAGCGTGACCTATGAGATAGCTCCACTCCATACCACGTCGGTACCAGCTTCAGTCCCGACCGATATAGTGCACGTCTCACGGCTTAAGCCATATTTCTCACACCTCGAGAATTGATCGCACCGGGACGGTGCTTCTGCCGCCGGCGGGTAATGTCATGGGCTAAGTAGATGCCTGAGGATGACGACGACGAAGTGCTGAACGGGAACGTGCTCGGACTGCAGCAGCGTTGTACGCATTAGCTCGCCAGTATATTCGGCAGTACACATTTGTTCACCAGTGTATACTTTATTCCCCGTAACATCATCACTTCAGTGGGTCTCGTCACGTTTGTGTGACGCAAAGCTTTTGGGGCTATTGTAAATTGGAGAAATAGCGTCCCAAACCTGGTTTTGCTTTTGTGCATACGCAGTGGCCTTGACTATTTCTTTGGGGCTCCAAACTTTTGGGGCCCCTGTTCGAAAACTTCCTATTAATCGTTGATTATTTGTTTGATTTGGCAATAATATGACTTATTCCTGTCAGTGATGCCGAAGAATTTCCATTTTGGTTACTCGAAATTTCCTATTTTGGGCATGTTTTCCTGCATACGCTGACAGAATTCCCAGCATATTTTTCTGCACATTATTTGTATTATACGAGTGCCCCTTCCCTCATAAACACACATACCCAAATGCATGTGCGTGTCATGTTTGTGACTATTGATATCGGGACTAGTGCCTGTGCTCCTGCACAACAACAAAAGCATCACTTTTTCAACTCTCATGCTGTAGGTACTACATCGCAGATAGTGCTCACAGAGTCCACACCAGCAGTACTCTAGAAGATGCTTTAAATAAATGAGTAGTCCCAAGGGCTGTGCTGCATGCGCCAGAACCATTTGCAGATGCCAAAGGCGCACTTCGATTGCGATAAATTGATCTTCATTGGTGAATATAACCATTTCCGAAATTTCTTGCAATATCGCAAATATTCCCTTTTCCCCTTTCATCCAAGATGATGGCTGAAAATTCCCCAAAAATGGAAAATTCTCTGCACGGAACATCACTGATGCCAGTAAACGTTTACAAACTCATTGAGTGTTGGGGCTGTACATACACATCCTGGATCGGCAGATGTTGATACAGCAGCACTTTGGTTACGTGCTGTTAATAGTACTCAAATAAACAGCTTTTATGAGGTACACAGGTTCATTGCACTGGTGTACATGTTTAGGTTTGTTCATGCTGAATTAATGAAAATGATAACCTTTAACATTGCAGAGTGCTGTAGTGTTAAAACTTGTTAACTTTGACAAATCTAGAAGTTGTGGGACTCAGGGAATCGAAACGGTATGGTCTCAAATAGCCTTGAATGGCTGATGATTTTGTTTAGAAAGTGGCCTTCAGTGCAGTCACTGCAAAATAAAGAAGTGAAAATTGTTTTTTAACATTCGCTTCTGTTTGCGACTTCAGTGTACTCTCATTTCGGCCGCATTGATAGGATTACCTTGGAGAGTTGCTTCTGTGAATGAGCCCTCAAACTACCATGCTGGCTTCATCACAGTTAAATTTTGGAATTGGTTCAGCATCAATACTATATTCAGCCTTGTTTACAGAAGTCCCCATATTACAGTGCAAATAGCACATCGGAAGCTGTGTGTTGGTAATTGAGCTTATCTCAGTCAGCATGGTGGAATCTGTGAATATAACAAGATTGCGTGCTTGATGTTTGAGTAATTCCTATACTAGCATTAATGACCACTGCGGGAGTGTGCAAAAGTGGATGTTGTCAGTGTCTTGACTTCTGGATCTTTGCTATGGCTTGCTTCTCGTTGCAGCTGCTGTAACACGCACTCATTCCCCCCCCCCCCCCCCTCAAGTTAACTCCTCATATTGAAACACTGTTGACATTACAAGCAACCCTCCTCGGCTCTGTTTGGTAGCTTTCTAACTTTAGTCATATCTGACTTTGCCCAGAAAGTTCCACAAAAGTGGACAGTGCCTACAAATTCACTTCTGTTGATTTGTATTTTGAAATTAAAACTTGCAGCGATACCAGCACCATGCCACTGACGGAAAGGGACAGCAAAGACCTCAACAACAGCTGCGGGCATGCACGTTCATGCAAGACGATGGACTCTTCTGTCCTGAACACCACCAGCACCACCATTTTATCCACCTCAGCGCTAGTTAACTCTTCATCAAACCACTCTACGTGCCAGGGTAACAATGCTGCAAGCAAGACGCCCACAAAGACTCCGAAGAAGACCCCTGGTGAGTTTTTTTTTCCCCTTATGCATTCGCTTAGAGTACAGACACTAATTATAAATATTTTTGTGTTGCCCTAAATAAGAACATGGACGTCGAGACCCCTTAAAAGTGTATTGTGGTGCCTGGGAATACATTGTATGCATTTTTAATACTGCTACCTTACAAAAACTTTTGGTTTCAATATTGAGGGGGCAGCTTCTCTGTGACTTGTCATGGCAGTGTGATGTCATGGGGAGACTGCTTTTCGCGATGCCACCTGCTCGTGGAGCACGTAAACAATGATAAGGGCATTGTGTCCAGTGACCCAGAAAAAGATTTCTATGGTTTACACTGCATACAGGACGTAGAGCTCAGACTCTGTGGAACTGTGTTGACTCATCGGGATGATGTTCATTGCAGTGGGGCTGACCTGCTGATGCTCTGTGACAAAAACTTCAAAACCAGAGAAAATTTTTTTGTAAGTGTTGGCTGAATCTAGTGGGTAGAGTGTTTCACTCTGCATGCCAAGGAAACAAAGAGTGTCAGTTTTGCAAAGTCTCAAAATCGCATCGGTACACCTTTAAGACTACTTTAAGGCATCTTCTTTTACTTGTCGGCCTATGGTTTATGCTGCCTCGCCACCCTTTGGAAGCTTTCTGCACTAGTTTAAGAACCCCAGGTGGTCAAAATTTCCAGAGCCATCCACTACGGCGTCTCTCATAATCATATGGTGGTTTAGGGATGTAAGCCCTACACATCAATCTATTAAAGCTTTCTGCACTAAACACTGCTCTGCACTGCCTGCAAGATCAAAGATTTGCACCTCATCTGCTTTTGCATTGCCTTTGTGATTGGGCCACTTTTGACCAAGCTTCTTGGATGGAATCCTGGCTGCGGTGACGGCATTTTCGCGTAGGCGAATATGCTGTAGACCTGTGTGCTCAGATTCGGGTGCGCGATAAAGAACCCCAGGTGGTCAAAATTTCCAGAGTCCTCCTCTACGGTGTCTATCGTAATCGTATGGTGGTTTTTGGACGTTAAACCCGACATATCAATCGATGACCAAGCTTCAGTGCTATGTGATGTCATCATGTGACAGATTTTGGTGATCTGAACCAGATTTTTAGTGATCTGTGACGCTATACAATGATTTCACCTTGTAATAATTTTAGCATCGCTCATTTCTGAGACTGTGAGGCGGGAGACGTAACTCACGCGGTATTCCGACAGTCAAATTTTGCATTTGACGAGGCATCAAATGTGAAATCTAGTGTAAATACAATTTTCTAAGAAATTTTACTTGCGCTAGATTTGCTATTGGTGAGGAGTATAAGCAGCCAAAGCAATATTGTCAAGACTGAAGGACTTGTACAGTTTTCACAGCCTGAAAAGAGCACCTCAACAGATGACTTGTCTGTTTGTTGCTGCAACATATGTTAAGGCGTGCGGCCTCAGATGCTTGAACGCTTCCTTATCTTGGGGGTAATGTGAAGGAGCCACACATGATAGGTCATGCCCTTGCTATGTACTGCTACCAATGAACTGTCATCATCATCATCATCATCAGCCTGTCTACGTCCACTGTAGGACAAAGGCTTCTCCCATGTTCCGCCAGTTAACCCGGTCCTGTGCTTGCTGTTGCCAATTTATACCCGCAAACTTCTTAATCTCATCTGCCCACCTAACCTTTTGTCTCCCCCTACCCCGCTTCCCTTCTCTGGGAATCCAGTTGGTGACCCTTAATGACCAGCGGTTATCCTGTCTACGTGCTACATGCCCGGCCCATGTCCATTTCCTCTTCTTTATTGCAGCTATGATATCCTTAACTCCCGTTTGTCCCCTAATCCACTCTGCTCTATTCTTGTCTCTTAAGGTTACACCTACCATTTTTCTTTCCATTGCTCGCTGCGTCGTCCTCAATTTAAGTTGAACCCTCTTTGTGAGTCTCCAGGTTTCTGCTCCGTAGCTACCGTATATACTCGTGTAAGGGCCGCCCTCGTGTAAGGGCCGCACCCCAACTTTGAAAGCGGATATTTCGAAAAAAAAAAAACAAAAGTTCAAAATGTCCCGCCAGAAAAGTGTAGTTAGTTCATTTACAGCCAGATGGCGCTGCACGCTTTTCCGCTTTTATTCTACTTCCGCCGACGCGCCGACCACGCTGTTGACAGCGCGCCGCCATATTTGCCTTGTGCGGCCTCTTTGTTGGCATCGTTCCTAGCATCGTGTCGATACGTTGGCAGCGCGACTTCAGATCGGTGGTCGTCGGTGTCACTTTGTTGGTTGTAGTGAACCCTGCAGAAGCCAGCGCACGTGACGGACGATGGGCCGGCATCTGAGATCATTCACTGCAGCATTTAAGCTGCAAGTGATTGACTATGCCGAGGAGCACGGGAAGCGGGAAGCTGGACGAAAGTACGACGTCGATGAGAAGCGCGTGCGTTACTGGATGAATCAGAAAGATGCCCCTCGCCGCTACTAACAGGAGCCGAAAGGCGTTTCGCGGGAAAAAGTGCAAGTACCCGCAACTCGAAAGCGAGCTCGTCAACTACGTCGTCGACACACGAAGGGACGGCTACGCCGTATCGACTGACATGATACGCGTCAAAGCCCTCAGCATCGCTCGCCACATGGAAATACCCCCGGCACAATTCAAGGCAAGTCGGGGCTGGGCTACGCGGTTTATGAACCGTAACCAGCTTTCTATTCGGCGCCGAACGACGATTTGCCAAAAACTGCCGCGCGAGTACGAAGACCACGTCATTAAGTTTCATCGCTTCGTGAATGCTCTCAGGAGGGAGCATGAATACGACCTGTCCCAAATTGGGAATGCGGACCAGACACCTGTGTGGTTCGATGCACCGGAAAGCACCACAGTGGATTTAAAAGGTGCGAAAAGTGTGTCTGTGCGCACGACTGGTGCAGAACGCCAAAGGTGCACTGTGATGTTGTGCATCACGGCAGACGGCAGGAGGCTTCCGCCGTACGTCGTATTTAAAAGGAAGACTCTCCCAAAAGAGAAGTTCCCTCAGGGAATCGTCGTACGTGCGCAAGAGAAGGGCTGGATGTCCGAGGAACTGGTCGTTGACTGGATTAAGACCGTCTGGGCAAACAGACCTGGAGGGCTGTTACAACGGAAAGCCCTCCTTGTTTTGGACAGCTTTAGGGGCCACTTGACCGACCGCGTCAAGAACCGAGTTGCCGCAACTCGTACGGACTTGGCCGTCATTCCCGGTGGCCTGACGAGTGTGCTGCAGCCGCTCGACGTATGCGTCAACAGACCATTCAAAGTGGAATTTCGCCGATGTTACTCTGAATGGATGGCTGGAGGCGTCCACGAGAAGACCCCTACAGGACGGCTGAAGCGGGCGTCGCTCCAACAGGTGTGTGAATGGATTTTGAATGCGTGGCGTGCCATGTCAGTAGAAGTAGTTGCTAAAAGCTTCAAGGTAACGGAATTTCGAACTCCATGAACGGCACCGAAGATGACCGTCTCTGGGAAGACGCGGACGCCGAGGCGAGCTCCTCCGAGAACGAGGACAGCGAAATGGAATCCGAATAAAACATTTCTGGCATGTCATTTGTGACTCTTGCACTCTGCTACTGTTGCATAAACAGTACAGACCTTTGGCCTGTACTGCCTGTACTAAATCGGCCCTGATTCGTGTAAGGGCCGCACCTAGCAAAATTTTCGAAAAAAAAGTGCGGCCCTTACACGAGTATATACGGTAAGTACCGGCAAGATACAGCTGTTATATACCTTTCTCTTGAGGGACAGTGGCAATCTACTTGTCAAAATTTGAGAGTGCCTGCCGAATGTGCTCCACCCCATTCTTATTCTTCTAGTTACTTCAATCTCGTGGTTAGGCTCTGCGGTTATTACCTGCCCTAAGTAGACATAGTCTTTTACAACTTCAAGTGCACTATTACCTATCTCGAAGCGCTGCTCCTTGCCGAGGTTGTTGTACATTACTTTCGTTTTCTGCAGATTAATTTTAAGACCCACCTTTCTGCTCTCCTTGTCTAACTCCGTAATCATGAGTTGCAATTCGTCCCCTGAGTTACTCAGCAATGCAATGTCATCGGCGAAGCGCAGGTTACTGAGGTACTCTCCATTAACTCTTATCCCTAACTGTTTCCATTCTAGGCTTCTGAAAACGTCCTGTAAGCACGCAGTGAATAGCATTGGGGAGATTGTGTCCCCCTGCCTTACACCCTTCTTTATTGGTATTCTGTTGCTTCTTTATGAAGCACTATGGTAGCAGTTGATCCCCTGTAGATTTCTTCCAGAATGTTTATATATATTTCATCTACGCCCTGATTCCGCAGTGTCTGCATGACGGCTGATATTTCTACTGAATCAAACGCCTTCTCGTAATCTGTGAAGGCTATGTATAGTGGTTGGTTATACTCTGAGCATTTCTCTATTACCTGATTGATAGTATGAATGTGGTCAATTGTTGAGTAGCCTGTTCTACATCCTGCTTGTTCCTTTGGTTGATTGAATTCTAATGTTTTCTTTACTCTGCTAGCAATTACCTTTGTAAATAGCTTGTATACTACAGAGAGCAAGCTGATCGGCCTGTAATTCTTCAAGTCCTTGTCATCTCCTTTCTTATGTATTAAGATGATGTTAGCGTTCTTCCAAGACTCTGGTACTTTTCCCATCAGGAGACACCTCGTAAATAGAGTGGCTAGTTTTTCTAACACAATCTGTCCTCCATCTTTCAGCAGATCTGATGTTACCCGATCCTCACCAGCAGCTTTGCCTCTGTGCATGCTCTCCAAAGCTTTTCTGACTTCTTCTATCATTACCGGTGGGGTGTCATCTGGGTTACTGCTAGTTCTTATAGTATTAAGGTCATGGTTGTCTCGGCTACTGTACAGATCTCTGTGAAACTCCTCCGCTATTTTAACTATCCTATCCATATTGGTAGTTATTTTGCCTTCTTTGTCCCTTAGTGCATACATCCGCCTTTTGCCTATCCCAAGTTTCCTCTTCACTGCTTTGACGCTTCCTCCGTTTTTCAGAGCGTGCTCAATTCTCTCCATGTTATACCTTCTTACATCGCATACTTTACGTCTATTAATCAACTTCGTAAGCTCTGCCAGTTCTATTTTGTCTGTTGTACTTGACACTTTCATGATTTGACGCTTCTTAATTAGGTTCTTCGTTTCCTGGGAAAGCTTGCCGGTGTCCTGTCTAGCTACCCTGCCTCCAACTTCCACTGCACACTCCGTGATGATACTCGTCAGATTATCATTCATTGTATCTACGCTAAGGTTGGTTTCCTCGCTAAGAGCAGAGTACTTGTTCTGCAGTGACACTCTGAATTCCTGTACTTTCCCTCTCAGTGCTAGCTCATTGATTGGCTTCTTGCGTATCAGTTTCTGTCGTTCCTTCTTCAAGTCTAGGCGGATTCGAGCCCGTACCATTCTATGGTCACTGCATCTTACCTTGCCAACCACTTCCACATCCTGCACGACTCCTGGGTGTGCAGTCATTATAAAGTCTATTTCGTTCTTATTTACGCCATTAGGGCTCCTTCATGTCCACTTGCGGTTTTCTCGTTTTCGGTAGAAGATATTCAAAATACGCAGATTATTGCGTTCTGCGAATTCTACTAGTAGCTCTCCTCTGGCGTTTCTAGTGCCGATGCCATAATCTCCTACTGCCTGGTCTCCAGCCTGCTTCTTCCCTACCTTTGCATTAAAGTCGCCCATTACTATAGTATACTGTGTTTTCACCTTACCGTATATACTCGTGTAAGGGCCGCCCTCGTGTAAGGGCCGCACCCCAACTTTGAAAGCGGATATTTCGAAAAAAAAAAAACAAAAGTTCAAAATGTCCCGCCAGAAAAGTGTAGTTAGTTCATTTACAGCCAGATGGCGCTGCACGCTTTTCCGCTTTTATTCTACTTCCGCCGACGCGCCGACCACGCTGTTGACAGCGCGCCGCCATATTTGCCTTGTGCGGCCTCTTTGTTGGCATCGTTCCTAGCATCGTGTCGATACGTTGGCAGCGCGACTTCAGATCGGTGTCGTCGGTGTCACTTTGTTGGTTGTAGTGAACCCTGCAGAAGCCAGCGCACGTGACGGACGATGGGCCGGCATCTGAGATCATTCACTGCAGCATTTAAGCTGCAAGTGATTGACTATGCCGAGGAGCACGGGAAGCGGGAAGCTGGACGAAAGTACGACGTCGATGAGAAGCGCGTGCGTTACTGGATGAATCAGAAAGATGCCCTCGCCGCTACTAACAGGAGCCGAAAGGCGTTTCGCGGGAAAAAGTGCAAGTACCCGCAACTCGAAAGCGAGCTCGTCAACTACGTCGTCGACACACGAAGGGACGGCTACGCCGTATCGACTGACATGATACGCGTCAAAGCCCTCAGCATCGCTCGCCACATGGAAATACCCCCGGCACAATTCAAGGCAAGTCGGGGCTGGGCTACGCGGTTTATGAACCGTAACCAGCTTTCTATTCGGCGCCGAACGACGATTTGCCAAAAACTGCCGCGCGAGTACGAAGACCACGTCATTAAGTTTCATCGCTTCGTGAATGCTCTCAGGAGGGAGCATGAATACGACCTGTCCCAAATTGGGAATGCGGACCAGACACCTGTGTGGTTCGATGCACCGGAAAGCACCACAGTGGATTTAAAAGGTGCGAAAAGTGTGTCTGTGCGCACGACTGGTGCAGAACGCCAAAGGTGCACTGTGATGTTGTGCATCACGGCAGACGGCAGGAGGCTTCCGCCGTACGTCGTATTTAAAAGGAAGACTCTCCCAAAAGAGAAGTTCCCTCAGGGAATCGTCGTACGTGCGCAAGAGAAGGGCTGGATGTCCGAGGAACTGGTCGTTGACTGGATTAAGACCGTCTGGGCAAACAGACCTGGAGGGCTGTTACAACGGAAAGCCCTCCTTGTTTTGGACAGCTTTAGGGGCCACTTGACCGACCGCGTCAAGAACCGAGTTGCCGCAACTCGTACGGACTTGGCCGTCATTCCCGGTGGCCTGACGAGTGTGCTGCAGCCGCTCGACGTATGCGTCAACAGACCATTCAAAGTGGAATTTCGCCGATGTTACTCTGAATGGATGGCTGGAGGCGTCCACGAGAAGACCCCTACAGGACGGCTGAAGCGGGCGTCGCTCCAACAGGTGTGTGAATGGATTTTGAATGCGTGGCGTGCCATGTCAGTAGAAGTAGTTGCTAAAAGCTTCAAGGTAACGGGAATTTCGAACTCCATGAACGGCACCGAAGATGACCGTCTCTGGGAAGACGCGGACGCCGAGGCGAGCTCCTCCGAGAACGAGGACAGCGAAATGGAATCCGAATAAAAACATTTCTGGCATGTCATTTGTGACTCTTGCACTCTGCTACTGTTGCATAAACAGTACAGACCTTTGGCCTGTACTGCCTGTACTAAATCGGCCTGATTCGTGTAAGGGCCGCACCTAGCAAAATTTTCGAAAAAAAAGTGCGGCCCTTACACGAGTATATACGGTACTCATTGCCGATTCCACGTCTTCATAGAAGCTTTCAACTGAAGCATCATCATGGCTGGATGCAGGCGCGTAAGCCTGTACTACCTTCATTTTGTATCTTTTATTCAGTTTAATTGCAATGCCAATGAACTGTAAGGGCGCTTATAGTTTTGCTATTGCAAAAAAGTGTTTTTGTCCGATATGTTCATGGTGCTTCTACTTGTTTTATGGGTCAAATTTTGCAACGGGGCTCCTCTATACTTACACTATATGAAACAAAGCTTTTGATCTCGTCTAACATCCTCTTGTGGTTAGATAATTACTAATGGAGCATTGTTATATCATCATCATCAGCCTGACTACGTCCACTGCAGGACAAAGTCCTCTCCCATGTTCCGCCAGTTAACCCAGTCCTGTGCTTGCTGCTGCCAATTTATACCCGCAAACTTCTTGATCTCATCTGCCCACCTAACCTTCTGTCTCCCCCTAACCCGCTTGCCTTCTCGGGGAATCCAGTTAGTTACCCTTCATGACCAGCGGTTATCCTGTCTACGTGCTACATGCCCGGCCCATGTCCATTGTTACATAACTTGGTTCAAATGTAGCACGTAGACGCTATGTGGATGTACCTTGCAAGATGCACCCACATAGTCTAATGCGTGAATGAAAAAGAAAACTGAATTTTCAATTCATAACTTCCGGAAACCTTAACTGCGACTCTGGCAAGGCAACAAAACCTACACAGTACCATGACTGGACTAGAGGAGTGGCACGCATGCACTCTTTTATGGCCTGTGCTTTGTGTTACGTATTCAAAGGCTGGACGACAGTTTGTCCAGGAAACGGACGACCCGAGCAGTGCCAGGAGAACTAATCCCATTTTATTCAGTTTGCGACGCGTTCTTGAGTGCTATGCAGCCAATCGGAGGTTGGAAGGAAAGAAAAAAAAAGCAAGATAACATAGCAAAGTGTGAACACAGTGAAGGTTAGTCTAGTTCACACCTTTCACAGCTGCTAGTTCATGGTGCTGCAGCCCAACCCTTGCTTACCCTCTCCAGTTGAGCTATACCATGGGCGTGGCCCGGCATAGACGTGTGGCACACGTGAATTGTCCTCTCCTTTAGCTTTGCCGTTGCTACACATGATACATACCTCTTGAGGCTCGCTTACATGGGAGTCCTTAAAATAGGCCCTTCCTTCCACCCTTCTGAATTCCCTGCCTAAGATCGAACAGCGTAACTTGCATTCAGGAAATGCTGAATCGCTAACATTTGAGGGACATTTTAACACAAGGCGCCTGAAGAAAAAAAAGTATACGGACGAATTGTTTCGAATATTTTTTATTGAGTAATACCTGTCAAACTTCATTCATTTTAGCATGCGTTTTTATAATTTCTATGAAGGTAATAAAGTTAAACTCGGAATAGGCATTAATACGAAAAGAAGCAGCTCGATGAAACATTTTTTTTTTTGTTCTTGTTGGGAATCAAGAGTTCATGTGGTCACAGTCTGATGAACTTTCTGGAGTGCTCGTGTGCATAATTGGCAGGCTTCTCTTGTGAGTCGGTGGTCTTCTTTGCATGGTTTATGAGAAGTATTCTCGTGAACTTCTCGCCGAATAAAGCTGCGAATCATTTCATGTGGCTGTCGTCTACATTATCTGGGCAGTTTAGTGCTGGCGTGCATTCAAGCTGATACTCGACGCGTATCAACTGATACTCGTTCTGGGCAGATGTGTTGCCACGCGTTCAAATGAAATAATTAAATTGTTCAACGAGCAAGAAACTCTGGCCTCGAGCAGCATAGCTTGCTCGTGTATTGGCCTTGCAACAGTGCATACAATGGATCATTTTTGTTGCATATTGTGGCTAGGATTTCACAGAATCTGCATCCAAACTCGGTTATTAACTTGACAATGTAGCTGCCGACATATGCCAAGCCAAAGCTAGTTACCGATCTTGGTCTAAAGGTCGGACATTGCATTGTCTTTCAGCTCGTCGTGAATATTGTCAGTGTGGCTGCCAGTTGTTCAGCATCAATATCAGATACTTAACCCAGTTTTGCGTGATGCCCCCTGAAAATAGTATAACGATGCAATCGCAAATCGACTGAAAAAATTATGCAACTGAAGTGCACAAGTACTCTTACTTGGCAAGCTACATAGTAACGACTGTATTCATTGGTATTGCTGTGTGTGCCGAGGCAAATCCAAACATGTGCGAAAAGCGTGGTCATCTTGCTTGGTGAGAAGCGAGGCGTTGACTAAGAAAAAGGAGTGAGTGGGTAGGGGACTGGTTCAAAGTGCCCCCTCCAAGTTCTCGCTGGAACGAGCTGTGATGAATCGACCCTATTGTTCTCTTTTAGGGTGTGCTGGCTGTAAGAGTGCATGTGTGCTGCTCCTCTAGTCCTTCCGTGACAGTACTTCGCATTCTCTGCGAGCAAGACTATATTGGTGCTGTGGGCTCTGTTTTCTCTGAGGTAAAACAGCCACAGGTACAATGCCACCTCATTGCTGAATCTGTTCTTGCTAAGGCATGTACAGCTCCCACACCACAACTTTCCAAAATCAATTGCTACTCTTGCAATCCATGTTCTGAAGAATGAGTGCAAAAAGCACAAGGCATTCATTTACATATTCTGAACATTGGCAGCCAGCATCACTGAAGTTTCCAGGGAACCCCTTGCTTCAGAGCAGTGACCAAAGTTGCAATGACTTTTAACTACTGTAAAATTTTGAGCAAGCACCCCCACATGTACAAGCGCCCCCCCTCCCCCCCACTTCGCTGGCAATTTCAAATATCTGCGCCATTCTGGGAAAGTGCCCCGTCTCCCTTCCTCCCAATCTAATCCTGCTTTGCACTGCAACCTGATTTCTCCGTGCCATTTGTTGCTTTGTGTTTGTGGCTAGAGGTCAGCTATGTCTATGCAGTCCTACACAGTGGCGAAGAAAATCGAGGCTATTCAATGGCATCGAGAAAACAGAAAGAACGTGCACCAGACGTCTCGACATTTCATGCTTGACCAGAAGTTGATAGTGCACCAGACGTCTCGACATTTCATGCTTGACCAGAAGTTGATACGAGAATGGGAGAATAATTTTGATAATTTGCACAAACGTCGACAATGTGCTCTAGACAGGAAAAGTCTCTGCATATCGGTGATAATTTGCTGCTATTTTTGGGTAGCGCAGCGTCATTTTTATTCGAGCAGCCGCGCAGTGCACAGCGGTGAAAGGTGAAAGTCGAGGAGCGTTTGTGAATGCGGGGTAAAGACACCGATGTACTTTGTGTGCCTGCTGGGTGCACGAGCATCCTGTAGCCTGCTGACGTGTATTGGAATAAGCCGTTCAAGTCCACAAAGTGGCGTTTGCGAGAGCAGTAAATGCGTGAGGAAGCATGGGCCGCTGTACCAGAGGGGACGGTGGAACGGTCCTTTGAGGGATGCGGCATTAGTCGCCTGCTCGATAGCTCGGAGGACGGCGACCTGTACAGCGGACTGGCTGATCTTGGAGCTTTGGTGCCAGATGACCGTGTCGGATTTCAAGCGGAATGCTGTGACCTGTTTTTTGCAACTGACTTGGAGGAGCCTTACTATAGTTTTGCAAGCAATTGAAAGCCATAAAAAATACTGTGCCTAAATAAAGTTCACTGGAATAAAATTTTGATTCATGCGCACTGTATTTTTTTCCTGGCGTAAAAATTTTGCCGCAGTCTTGAATTTTGGTGCCTTTCTGAATTAGTGTTTTCGTTAATTCACAAAAGGGCAGCAGTTGCCTCAGTTTTATGTTGCAGGCATTTCTTTTGCTTTTTGTTGGTGGTACAGCTTTTTCAGGTTCGAGCTTTCTCATTTTTCAACTTCTTTTTTGCAGGCAAGCACAATCGAAACCACAAGAACCCATCCAAGCAGACGACACCAGTTGGTCGAAATGGCGGGGACCGATTCATACCAAACCGGCAAAAAATGCAGTTCGAACTGGCGAATTACGTGGTCTGTATTCATTAAGTACTGGCTGTATGCATTAAAAGTAAATACGAGTTATGTGCTCGTGCTGTAGGTATAGCAAATGGGGTATTATGGCTCTAAACTATTAAGCTTGTAAAGGTGTTCATTGAATGTTGGCGCAACAGTAGCCTGATAGTTTGATTAGTGGCTTAATTCGCAGACCCCAAGAGCGAGCAGTGCCCGTGTGCCATACACGGTTGAGACAGACCAACTGGATGTCGTTAAAGAAAATGACCTTCCATGACATTAGTTCCTCTTCTATACAAGCTTGTAATTGTTGCCGACATATGACTGCATGACAGTCTGAAAAAGCATATGCTCATCAATGAACTTTTGATCTGCCTGCTCTTTCGTGTCAACTTTTTGCGATGCTTATCTTTATCTGTGCTCTCTTGTGGTGTCTAGACAATAGAGTAATCTAAAATTTGTTTTACACATGCCTAAGCTTAGGACAATTTCCATCTAGAACATGGGATCTAAAAACGTTTTGGTCCCGGGGAACATTAACAACTTTTCCAAAGTGCTGTGTAACCCTTCATTAAATTGAAAGCTGGGGAAAGAAGGGGTAAGCGCTATAATGCCTCTCAATGCGTGCAACCACAGTAGTAACACTGCCCGCAGTTCGGCCTGTTCTCTTTTCTTTAATATCAAAGACCATCGCCATTGCTATAGAACTTCGATGATGGGTAGACAAGCGACTCCCTCCACAAGTTGTTTAAAGCAACCGCCGTTCATGCACTTTGATTCAAGCACCGTTTAGTGTAAGCAATGCACTCATACAAACTAAGCGCCGGACCTACAAAGGCCTGTTTTATTTCTCGCTAAACAAAAAAGTAGCCATGCTTTTTGGCACAGTGAAAGGGCCATCAACTGTTATAACCGCTCTTAAAGCTAAGCCTAAAGACTCGTGTAGCTCGCAATTGGCGCGAAACGTCGCCTCTTATAATAAACCGCTTGTTGCGTGTTTGGTTACAAAACCAACGTAGAGTAGCGGGAAATCGCCGGTTATAAAAATTGTGCCACGTGGTTACAGATGAACCAGGAGCCACGAATGGAGTGCAGAGGCGGCCGTTAGTGTTGTTTTAACTCATTTGAACACTCGCGGGCTTGAATTACCAGCCCTCCACGCGTTCTGTCACCGCAAATCGTGAAAATTTCCAGGCGTGCCCTAGACTAGTATTTAGGGCTGTTATCGCGTTAATTTCTCGCTGTCCGCATACACCCGATGTGCAGATGCAGCTTGTGACGGCTTCTCAAATGCCTAATGCAATGCGAATTTGCTGGTCTAAATAAATTGGTTGCTAGGTAAACCTGTTCCATTTACTGTGGATTCTCGTGGAATGCCTGGGTCTGCGGTAGCTGGTTTGAAAATTTATTATCTAGAGCAATTATTTGGATGTGTAATCATGTAGTAGTAGCAGGCTCTGGGTTGCTTTTCCCATTTTTCTTCTTATATTTGAACATGTCACTTCACTGTATTCCATCCTTTTTTTTTTTTTTTTCAGCTGACTAACCAGGATAACTCTCAGGAGAACACTGAGAATGCAGAATATCGAGCAGCACTTGAGGAGCAGCTTAGCACGGACCTGGCAAACTTTCGCATCATGGCCTACAGTGACAAAGCCCCTCCAGCACCTGAAGGTGTTTTATTTTGTTTATATACTTGTATAAACTAAGTTCTATGAGATTGGCAGGTTAAATGGTCCATTACTAAGTTTTAAATAGAGGTTACGATTAACGGTGCTTTCCTGCCCCTTATCCTATTGGCACAAACCATTGTTGGGCACATATTTGAAAAGTTCAAATACAGTGGACTCATTGTTGGGCACATATTCAAAAATATCAAGTAGTATTGATATCAAATGTCCCATTTGATTCAGTATTCATACGGAAAAGAGTAAAATAAATTTATAACAAACTCGAAAGTCCCACCATAAGTGTTCACAGCATCAGTGGTTCATTGCATATCGACAATCCCTTAAAAACATCCACATAGCAATCACTGTTTTTTACTGAATTTTTATTTAAGAGTGAGCGCAAACTCTCCAATGACAAGTTAAGTCTTTTCACGTGCTACGCGACGCCCACTGTGTGCTCGCGAGCGAGTTAAATCGGGTTTGCAATGAAGTCGCACTGTAGCGCGGTACCGCCACTGGGAACGAATAATTCGTGGCTAGTTGCATGCAGTGCGTCGCTTACTCTGCTCTTTCCATTGCACGCCGGGTTGTTTGCAGTCTAATATACGCGTGGGTTTGTGCATTCTATGTTCATGCTTCGCTTGGGATCATGCTCTGGTATGGTGAGTAGCATGTTCATTCAACACGATGAAGACGTCGCGAGCAACGCACAAGCAGCCTCAAGGCAGTGTCGGCAAACTTCTCAACAGCAGCATGATGCGCTTGTGTACCACTGTAAGCCTGTGCTGTTTAAACATGAGCAGATATGTGCAGATATCTGTGATATGGTTGTTGGCCGAGAGTCAAAATGGCTTATTCATTGCCTTCAGCCACCTTGCTTTTGCTTTTTTCTGATGCTTATCTGTGTAGACACCGCCACAGATGCACGCAAGTCGTTATCATTGATCGACCACTCTTTACCATAACAGAAAGGTAGAAGACATTTTGCGGCAGGTTGTGGCATTGATGAGTTGAGCGTCGCAGTGAACTTTTATGCGACACAATTCTGTCGCTTCTTGCTATTAAAGGCATTGTTAGCTGAATCCTCTGCGGTCGAAGATGCAGATAATGGGGGCAGACAAGTTTGCAGTGTAAAAGCTGACCACAAGTCTTCATGCTGCTTCTCGTTTGCAGTGCTCACCACAGTGTAAAATATTTTCATCACAGGTAAACTGCAGTGAAGCCCGTGTGAGCGTGCCTCTCGCATGCTTTGAATGTGTTTCAAGTTTTGACTTTTCATTGGCTTTGTACATGCCATATTTTTACAGCGGCTGTGTTGAAAGTGTTTGCTGTAAAAGTAGGAGGCTTTGAAAAAAAAAAAATGTACGCTTTATGTGGATGCAGTTTGAATAGTAAAATCGTAAGTGCAGCGAAGTATGATCGTCATAACTGCTAGATAGTTATTATATCTAAAATCATTTTAAGTGAGTACAAAATGAATGCACATGCACAAATGGTGTGTTACAGTTGGATAGTCTCCATGTTAAAAAATCTCAAATGAACCTAAAAAAAAAAAAGATAGAAGCAAAACTGTGCTATTATATATAGAATCGTATTTACTCTCATTTAGGCTGTTCCCGATTTTAAAGCCGGCCCCCAAAAGTCTAAAACATGGGAAAAAAAATTCATTTTGAATGTTGGTCATACGAAACAGCGAACGCAGAATTCGCAATGAGAAATTATTTATTGAACATTAAGATTAAACAAAGCAGTTGGTTCATGATGCAAATAACTGTAGAAACACACAGCCAGTAGTCCTGTTTTTTGCTTTGTTTCTGCTTATTTGCATTGTAAAGATGCTGCACTTATTCAGAAATTTGCTGACTTTTTTGTTGCTATCTTAAACAGTGCACAATCCTCGCTGCCATCAAGTGCATTGGATATGCCGCACTTCTAAAAAATGTGCGCAATCAAAGTTTCTGGAAGTTCCGCCCGGCTAGGACAATTTTTTTTTATAAGCGGCAGTATAATGACGCCGCCTGTTTGGCGCGATTGTGCTACGCCACGCACCGATCACTCAAAGCGAAACTCGAAAATGGCTCGCCTCAACACTCGCCACAAAAATAAAAATGGTGGCCTCACGCGTGTGCTTAAGCCTGGTGCTGGCTTGGCTACTAACTACTACAATACCCTCTAGGTGGTGCTATTTGTGCACTACTTTTCTCAATGAAAAAGTGAGTTTCAAAATCCTCTGACCTAAGCAGAATATATATATTAGGCTTGTGCGAATAGGGAATTTTTAGTTCAGAGCGAATTCTAAGCGAATAGTGATTGTGTTCGAATAATTTCGAATTGCATTCGAAAGGTATGTATGACATGTAAAAAAAAAGTGAATATTTATCATGACCTAACCTGCACAATATTTCTTTTGAATTGAAATAGGGGCTCTATGCAAATGCCTTTCTTTTTTTTTTTTCATTCAAAGGACGTTGAAAATACCTTAAGTAGTAGTTTTGGTAGGATGCGAGTGATAACCTCTAAGATACTTAATGTTTTAATTATTATACTTGGATCGTATTGGACTATACTTGGCATTAGGGAATTCTGTATTTGAACCAACATTTGTCAAATATTACGAAGACCGTAGGTCCTGCCTATACAAGCTTACCTCAGTTTCTGTAATTGTGGCATTTTGAGTCTATTAAAACCAACTGTAATGTTCTTTGGTGATAGTTTCTGAATATTTGTTTCGAATAAAATGTTACGGTGTTCTAAGACTGTTTTGAAAATGGACTATTTACCATTTGAAAATTATTTGAATAGTATTCGATTTAGTGTCATTACTGCTATTAGATTTCTATTCACTTCGGTTCCTAAATTCGCTGTTCGCACACTCTTAATCAATGTGCTTATGAACTTCCTAGTTTTGATTGCAACAATTACTCATTTCTGGGCCTACCGCATAGCACAATTTTTGCACCCTTTGTATTGCCACAAGTGCTCCTTCCTTTCTGTGCTTTTTGTTACTGGCAGTTGTGCAGTTGGGAGCATTTGTGCAAACTGCTCCTGAATGTCTGCGAACATTCTAGAATCTTCCGTTAGGCTTGAGCAGGAATGCGTAAAGGCACATTTGTTCTGGTACTAACGTGGCTACCAACGATAAGGCTCGAATGTTTGATGCCACATGTATACATGCCGACGCGCCTTGCAGCACATCAGATTATTGATGGTTCACGCTCTGTTTGCCGCCATTGGTATACAAATTGTATTGCTTGTAGCTTGACTTGTTTACCTCGTTTACCAGGCACAGGTTTGTCCATGTAAAAGTTTTTTCTTGAACCAGCCGACTGCTGCCTTCTTCATAGTCATGACCACGTGACAACATCGTCCCTCCTCTTGAATGGTAGTGGGGAGGAGATATTCACATAAAAAACTTTGTATTACTTTTTGCTTTTTGAAGTGACTATCCTAGGCCAGTGCTAATATTGTATAGCTTTGAATATTTAAATTCGTAGTATTACAGTAGTCGTATTTGCTTCAACCTGGCTTCAAAGTTTTAGAAATGTAGAAATATTCAAAACAAACTAGTAATACTTGCATGTATGTAATCTGCTTGAAATGTTGGCATCGCGATAGCGTGCAGCCGTCGCCAAATCTTGACTGCTGTGAAGCCGCACTTTGAAGTTAAATAAAGGGCCAGTAAGCGGGCCCAGTCATTTTACGTAGGTATGTATATGTATTCAGTAGGAAACTGCAGTGGGTTCAGTATTTTAATAACAAAAAAAAAGAGGGTACACGTACAAGAAACAAATTCTTCTATGCAAAGCATTATCGTTGGGTATAAAAGAATTGCTTTTTCTATTACGTGCACCTGCCTTTTTACCATTGCCTAAATACCAGCGATTTGATATCGTAAACAAGCAGCGTCATTGTCTTACGGATGTTCTGGCAGTGAGGGAACGTGTGCTTGCAAGAATCCAGTGTCTTTCTTTTGTTTGCAGGCCACAGTATTGTGCTTGTGCTCAATCTCTAGCCACAATCCTTCTTTTGTGCTCGCCCTAGCAACCTTGCTGTCATTATGTCATGCCGCTGAGCTAATTTTAGCCCGTCTTGCTAAAGCATTTTCGCTTCCAATTTTTCACAGGGCATAATGGCAACAAGATTCTCTACAGTGCTTCAAAACAACTTCCTTCGGCAAAAAAGTACTTCCGGTTCATACCAAAGTCTGCCGAGCGCATACTGGACTGCCCTGACATCAGAGACGACTTTTGTGAGTTGTGGCTTTCTTTGCAGTCTGATCACTCACGTCGCTTATATTGCAATGGGTAATTCTATGTAATAGTTGTCCTGTATTAAGGATGTACATTTATTCAAGTGTATAGCACATGTTTTGGGTTTGGTAGATTTATTGGGACGAGAGCCGACAGGCATCTTCAATTAATGGAAATACACTCAAACCTTGATATAACGAATTCAGGATATAACGAATTATTGGTTATAGTGAAGTAAATGACCAATGGTTTTTCCATAGCATTATAAATAATCATTTATAAAAAATTTCTGGGTATGACGTATTTTTGTGGCAGGTGTGACTTTGTTTTAATGAAGTTTGAGTGTACTAGATTGATGTTGTGACGTGTTATTACTGTTCCAATGTGTTGGATGAAGTATTCTGATGTAAAGGTGCTTTCTAGGTGGAAATACCACAGCGAATTCTTCTGCATGCCTCTACATTATTGCTTTTAGTGTGCCAAGCATGCCGAGTTGAGTTATTCTGAAAGTCCTTGGCTGTTTGCTAAGAGGGCAATTTTAGCCTCACAAGATGTTGAGATGTCTTGCAAGATCTAGCTGGTAGTTGCTACAGCATGAATACCAGTTAACGGTGCCTCCAAAGTGCAACTGACACAATCTCTTCTCTCCATTTTAGCTGAGGTCTTTGAGGTTTCCTGAGCGTGCGAAGTGCAACATCTTGTTTAGTAACAATTGAACATTTTCACCAGCTTTTAGAGTAAATGTGCAATTACGCCTAGATGACGGGTGTTTGCCACTTGTCACATACATAACTTCCTGAAGCACCTCTTGTGCTTGGGGAGAAAATGGATTCTGCAAATACAAGACTGATTTGTGAACATCTTGGCCTAATCTAATAGTAGTGCGCAGTACAAAGAGATCACAAGTTACATTCAAAGTTCAAATGTGTGTTTTTTGTCCAGAACATGAAGCAGCAGCCAGCACTTGTAGGCTTTCAGCTGCACCCTTATCTCCACTTGTGTAGGTCACAAAAAAAAAAAACCTTTTGGAAATATTTCGGGAATGTGCACAAAACACCTTTGTCGCTTTGGAAAAGGTGGTTCAGGGAATGGGATTGGGTAAGGTGGGTGAAATAGCTCACAAATGCTAGTAGGGCACCTGCATTTGCTGAAATGCACAGAGTGCATGCCATAACCAGCGACAAAAGATAGTTCTTTAAGCCTTGTGCCAGTGTACAGTAGACTCTTATCAAATGGAACCTAAAGGAGCTTGGAAAATATGTTCAGTCACGAGTTCCATTTACCGTAAGGTCGACAAGGGAGGCATTATTCAAATACAAAACCAGCCGTATTTGAGGCACTTGTTCCATTTAAGTAGCCATTCCATTTAACAGATTTTCATTCACTGGGGCGAGGCCACTGTAATGTGCTATGGAAGCTGTTTCTAATTTTCCCCTTTCTGTAGACTTGAACCTCATGGACTGGTCGTCCAGCAACCTTCTGGTGGTGTGCTTGAAGGGGCAAGTGTACACATGGGATGCCTCATCTGGTGAAGTGGATCAACTGGTGGAGCTTCCTTCTCCAGCGGACTATGTCTGCTCGGCCTCTTGGTGTGCCGATGGGACATACCTTGCCCTGGGTACCTCAGACAGCCAGGCACGTGCGATCATCTGTTTTCCACAGTTGTACTCATTGCCTACATGCACTTACGTGGGGAGTCTCTTCGATGGCTTGGCAGCCTGGTGGCTATAGCATTGCATTGCTTGGCACGGGGTTCTATGTTTCATCACCGCTAAGGTTGAAGACTGAGCGTGTTGGTAAAGCATCTCTGTTGCATAGCGCAACTTCTCAATGGGACTCAAGAAAGGTATACACATGCAGGGATATGGATCTGCAAGCTTTTGCACTGGCAATGCCACAGGCAAGCGTGCTTCTACCATGAATGCCTCTTCCTTTGGGTACAAGTTAGCACTCAGTTGTATGTGTATTTTTTTTGTGCCCCGTTAAATAGTCGTGCTGTACAAACTACAGTGATTCAATCGCCGGCCACAGCAGCTGCATCCTGATGGAGGTAAAATGTAGCGATGCCCCTACATTCAGATTTGGGTAAACGTTGGGGTATGCCATACTGCCTGAACAATTTTGTGATGTCCACCCTTCAGTGACATGCTTCATGCAGTGGAATCTGAAAAAGTAAGTAAACAGGCCCAGGCTTATTTTTTTCCTCCCAAGCAAGCTTGCTCATTCGCGTAGAAGGCAACAGTGATCGCATTTTTCAAATATTGCTGAGCCATGGAGGCTCTCTATTTAGAAAAAAAATATTCCCATGCACCTGTTCAATACCTGACCAATTTTCATTGTCCACTAAGTGATGTAATGTTTTCTAAGGGGAAACTATGTAATGTTGAGCTGCGAGATCGGTTCTCCACACCGTGCTTTCGCTCCGTGGTGATGTGGTTCAGACTGCACAGTTGCCATGCCTACTAAACATTCGATTACCTCGTCGCTTCCTCTTGCCGCACTTCATTACTGTGTCGCTTCAGAGTAACTGACACAAGCGATGTTACGCGAAAGCTTTGTTCGGGCATCGGCTACATCAATTGCTTGATTTTTGTTGCACTGCGGAAATGTGCATAGCGGGGACAATGGGCTTTGTCCATACCCTTCACGGCAGAGATGGTCAAGAAGGTTCAGTGAGAAACTGAAACCAGCCACAGGAATTGTGCAAAGATTGATCTAGCGCCCGTAACTTCTTTGATACATCACTTATTCGGAGAATTTTCGCAGCATGTTCACATTGTACAAAGTGCAGTTATTTCTTCTTAGCAAATTTGGTACTTCAGGATTGTTTGTTGGCTCCTTTGAATTAGTGTTTCATGTGTCAAAATATCAACATATTGAGTTGTAGTGTCATGTTTTTGGCACATGATACCCCAGAAATTGTGTTATAATGGGCCATCCTGTTCTTTCCATTAAAAATAATTTGATTTGCTGCCTGTTATTGAACCAATACGTACTGAAAAAAAAGTAACACATAATGATGTCAATAGTCTATACTTCAGACAAATTTTCTTGGCAATGAATCGGAGGATCCGGAGCCAACTCACAAGTATGCTACTGCCAATTAGGTAATGTAGATCCACGATTGCGTGAATATTTTCTGCGCAATAAAAAAAATGCCCCCACCTTCCTGAAGGAAATCGTGAGGAAATGCGAATGCATTTCTTGTGCCGAGATTACGAGCAAAGTAATTTCAATGGTGTGAATACAATGACGAGATGAGGATTTGTACTGTAATCATTTATTTACACATTCATAGCCAGCGAACAGCAAGAGAAAGAGTGGCAAAGCACTGCACCTGTCATTGTACCTGACGGCCATAATGTCAGCGTCTTGTCAACATGAACGCTAGACAAATGCTAGCAGCACAAACGCTACAAATGCATTTCAAACGCACTGCATTGAGGGGGTGACAAGTCACGTTCAAGTGAAGGAGGTTGATTTTTGTAATGTAACTGAGGATGAACCTAGCTTTCTATATACAGCCTTTTGAGACGGTATGCAGCACACTCATTCAGGAGATAATTGTATTTGCCTCACTTTATATGTTAGCACTTTGCGTTTTTGCGTGCATGAGAAAGTACTGCCTTTTACGTGTGCCTGAAATGTCAAGCAGAGTCTGCGATTGTATGCGACGCTGATAGTGTGCCGCCATAACGTTCCACAGTGGTGCGAGACGGGCACCTGACCAGACTACTTTACGTAGAAATGCACATGCAGAAGCTCCGCCCACGTCGCTTTCTCTTCATTGCCAAGAAAAGTTGTCCTCGAGTATAGAAGTGCTCTAGCTATAAGGAAACATCACATTTGTCCGAGTGTCAAGGGAGACAGCCTTTCTCCTGAAATTTTTAACCTTCACATTGGTGCAACACATTGGTGAAAGAAAAAAAAGCTAAGATTTTACATCCTGAAAATTTTGTAGTTTTTCAATGACAAAAAGTTTGATACCCCATAGAAAAATGTAGTTTTTCAATGACAAAAAGTTTGATACCCCATAGAAAAATTAAGGGACATATCTAAGAGGTGCTTGTGAAAAAGCAGGTTTCTTTGTGTGTGTGTGTGAAGGAGATAACCTTGCACTTGACTTTACCAATGGTTAGTCGCAGAAGGAATTATGGTAGCATAATGAAATGGAGTACTGTGTCCCTTTGCAGATTGCAACGTGTTGTTGTTGACTGAATGCTATACCAGTGAAAAACTGTGTGTAGTGTTGAATGTGTCGAGTGGCTAATCCCAACTATAAGAGTAGGGAGCAAAAGATTAGTAGTGCAGGTAATCTGGAGGAGAACCATTGCAAAATCGGCAGATGTACGAGTGAACATGTGGTCGGCCAGTCATTTATGACAGTTCTCAAACAGTAGCACGCTTAAAAATGAATCGCCAGCCAGCTAGAATTTCGCTTTTTGCGTTATTGCATTTGCAGCCCGTTAGCTTGCATACAAGTGTCTGCGGTTTTCTGCTTTCCAGCATGCCCTTCAAAAACCTTTCTGCACCGTGCACAGGTCCAACTGTGGGACATTCGTCAGCGCAAACGGCTGCGTACGCTGACGGGGCACGCTTCGCGGGTCTGTTCGCTGTCCTGGAACGGACACGTGCTGTCAAGCGGCGCACGGTCGGGGTTTGTACACCATCACGATGTGCGTGTGGCAGAGCACCACGTGGGTACTCTGTCGGCACACCAACAGGAGGTGTGCGGTCTGCGATGGGCGCCTGATGGCCGCATGCTGGCCACCGGTGGCAACGACAACCTGCTGCGCGTGTGGCCGAACACCATGAGCCACGGGGCTGTCCAGCCTTTGTACTCCTTCACAGAGCATCAGGCTGCCGTCAAGGTCAGCTTGCGCAAGTGGCATTGAAGGCTAGCACCAACATTCTGTGTGGATTGGTGCTTGTGTGGGTGTGCACGTGTGTGGTTGTGTGTAAGAGGGAAATACAGTTGACTCCCATTAAATGAGCATATCTTAATCGGAATTGCTAATTACATGGAACAACTCTCTTTCAAATGATTGGTTTCGCTCTTGAATTCTGTACCCTGTGCATGTTAACAAATGTCTCATTAAATGGAACATTTTCCTGGTCCCTTCAGGTTCAATTTAACGAAACTTATTGTAGCAGAGCTTTTATGGTCTCATTTGCATCCCAGAAGAGTCTGATTTATGCTAGTAAATGCACTATTGCTTAATTTACAATGTACGGGTCATATTTTAGGGGTGTGTGAGTTACACGAATAAGTACTCTACTTGCAAGATGTGTGCGTACAAGAATGCCAGCACATTTCCCAGTGTTGGGCATGTGTGCCGTTCGACTGAAGGTAGGTAGCATTAAAATTAACAGAAGTTTTGCTACACTGAGTATAGGAAGCCTATGAGGCAATCTTATTTCAATCGGCCTACAGCTTCGTAATCCTGGTGTGACAATTTCGCTTATTGGGCATCTGCTCTGCATATATAATCGAAGAATGCTGCTGTACTTTGTTCTCTTGGCTCGCTAATGTAGTGTACTATCAACCTGCTAGCTATATGTTGGGCAAGCTTCTTAGGATAACTTTTCATAACTCCTCTCTCATTTGCCCTACATGTAGATGGATTGAGCCAGAACTAAATGCTGAACTGCTTTAAATCGCCAGACCGTGTCACTTGCATTTGCCCCCGTCATTGCAGGCCATCGCCTGGTGTCCTTGGCAGTCTAGTGTTTTAGCAAGTGGAGGTGGTACCGCTGATCGCTGCATTCGGTTCTGGAGCTGCAGCATGGGTACTCAGCTAAATCACATTGACACAGGATCACAGGTGAGTCATTCGCTTGTGTCGCCTCTACACATTGAGGATTGCAGTCGCTGCTGATTGACAAGTGTACGTACACGCACACTCGCTAAGCACCTGTTATGCGTGCAAAGAAAAGTCAAATCTTTGTCAGACTAGGTGAGGGATGACTCGCTGATATATGATGCACCAAAATAGTCAGTCTACTCACTCTCGCTCTTAAGCTCTTCCTTGTGACATTCTGCTTTAATGGTTTGATCAAACTGATGTATACACTCAGTTTGTGTAGTGATCTGCAGAAAAGACTGCTGTCTCATTGTATTATGGTTTTGGCACATCAGACAATAGAATTTCTTTAATTTAACAGGTATCATCTCTCCTGTGGTCCAACGAGTACAAAGAAATCATATCGGGTCATGGCTTCTCCAAGCACGAACTTGGCATATGGAAATACCCATCGATGAGGAAAGTAGCGGATCTCATCGGTGAGTGTAAAGTATGGAATGTAGCTTACACATACCTGTCACATCTTCAAGATACTATGCATAGGAATACCTTGTACAATTTTGCTGACATTGCATAAAGTTTATCAAAGTATTTTGTTCCTGAAAATATGATCTAGGTGTACAAGGATGGCATAACAGAAAAAAGGGCATGCATGGAATTTTGTGCTTACCTGTGTCACCTTTTTGTGGATTGCCAGATCCAGAGTCCAACAGGTGTATACAACTGGCTCGTGTGTATGGTGAATTTAGCTAATGGTGATTTTCGTCGAATAATTTGAAATAAAATTCGAATAGCATGTATTGTATACTGTAAAGAAAAACGGGCATATTTGTCATGACCCAGCTTCTATTGACCTAAAATTAAAAAAAAAAAACATTGAAACAGGGCCCGAGAAAATGCCTTTTTTTTTTGTTAAAAATAGTGGAAACAACTTTGTATAATAGCAGGATTTGACTTTCGATAGAGTATACTACTGATGACCTGTAAAATATGTTATGTTTGAAAATTTACTATTCTTGGAATTATAAGTCAGTATAACAAGGTATAACAAGCTTTTCAACCTAAAGAAATGCTAAATCTATGTGATGTTAACATGTTCATTGAACCTTGTCGTGGGGCTTTGCGACAGGGTGGATTTCTCCAAGGTTAGCATTTTCGCGGCTTAGCACTAGTTTAATGCAGTGAAAGCTTCTTTACAGGTGGTTACGTGTGGATTAATATGCAATTATTTGTTCACTTTGAATACTTCGAAATTTTCAATTGTTTAAATTCAAATCAAAGTGAATTTAAAATATATTTGTTCAAATATTCGGATCAGCCTAGTATACAGTAGAATCTTGGTGATATGAATTTTGGTAGGCTTGTTCAAATAGTTAATTTTAAGTTTGCAGTGAATAGTGATTTAGTTAATGAATTGAGTTCGAATAGCATATATACCATATGAAAAAAAAAATGGGCTAATGTTTGTCATGATAAAACTAACTTGTGCAATGTATTCCTTTTAAATTGAAATGGGGCATGTGCAAATGACATTCCTTTTGGTTGAAAGGAAGTGAAAACTACTTTGAATAGTAGCAGGACTTTACTTTAGAAAGAGTGCAAGGGATAGCCTGTAAAATATGTCAAGGTTTAAAATGTATTATACTTGAAGCATATAAGCTGGCATAACAAACTTAAAAAAAAAAAACCTTTGTGGTTCGTTGTTGGGCCACTACTGACAATGCAACATGATTGCAGTGGTTTGTGGTCGGGCACTGCTCGACAGGTTGTTTATCAGTTGATTCACGCCTACGTTTTCTCATTCTATAACTCGTCATCGCCAGATAAGCAGGTACACCTATTTTACTCTGGTTTTGTTTTCTTTCACTCTGGTAGAGGACCGCAAAAAATTAGTCTGGATTTCTCTTGGGTAGGTGCTTTCGCGACATAGCACTCATTTGCTGCAGTGAAACAACCTTCACAGGGGTTGCGTGTGGACTAATGTACATCTCGATCGTTCATTTAGAATACTTCTAAATTTCCAATGGTTCAAATTCGAATACTGTGATATTCGTTCGAACATTTGAAGAATATTCGCACTATCCTAGTAATTTAGTATGATACGAATTCGTAAAATTCTTTGGTCGTGTTTCTTTGTGTGCAATCGACAAACATTTAGATGTTCCGAACATTTCTTTTTATGTCGTGACGGGTGATACGAACTTGGGTGGTAAAACTGCCAAGCGACGGTCAACAGCATCTCCTGGAAGCTCAAAAAATATGCATACAGCCAGCACGCACGCAGTCAAAAGTATCATTTGCCATAATTCCTGTGGAAGAACTGGCGGTCTCTAACGAAGTCATCATGTATTGCACGACCGAGATCCTGAAGTACACGCACAGCCAATGCTCGCAGAGTCAAAGCGATGTTGCTTGCCACCACTACTGTGTACAAAACTGCAATAGGCTTGATTAGTATAGCAGTGGTGCTGCTCTGAAGGCACCTTCGCAAAAAGCGCAGGCGGATTGCAAATGGAGCTATAACTTGTTACAAACGCTGTGGACAAAATCACTGTCACTGTCATCATCTATGGCATTGGCAAACTGAATGTATAAACGCATGCAACGTTTGTAATTGCGACGCTGTTTTCCGAAGACTAAGCAGTGGTAGATGTAGTTGTAGTAATAACTCGGTTCTAAAGGCACTTCCATGTGCACTTGCATGGCCAGTGCACATGGATTTTAAAGGGACTATTATTAGCCCTAACAGCTGCCCATGGAACCGCCATCGCTGTTGATGGTTTCATCGATAGCAACTATGCAGCTCCGAATGCATCCTCCTATTACAGTGGTAGATTAAAGGCATGAAACGTTTTGGCATTTCTCTGGTTCGTTTAGGACTGTGATGAAGTGGACTTCGACAGTTTTCACTTGGCCTGAAGCGAAGCGCTGCTGTGTGCGTTTACGGTTGCCAGCTGCGTTACCCCTTACTGCTCAGTCTGTGTGTGTCGCACAAACACATACGAGAGTTATTCCTACGGAAATAAACTTTTTCATGCATATATCATATTTTCAAAATGGATTTTTCTAGTTTCTTGGCAAAACCAGATTTTAAGTGATAAGGATATTTTTTCACTTTCCCTTGAGATTTGTATTGCCAAATTTCCAGTGCAGGAGATATCAGCAACAGCAGAAAAATGTTGCTGAGAATTTACTCCTTGTCACTGATTGCTGCTGCTAAAGGTATATTGTTCTTGATAATAAGGCTAAAGTATTCCACAATATCTCCAAAATCTTTTGAACAAATGTACTGTCAATAAAATACATAATTAATGACATCCCTTCCTTAAGATGTCCACAGGATTTTTGGAAATTCTAAAATTGCATGTTGACAGCTGTGTACAGTAAAACAGACGATACTAATTGTGCTGTCTTAGAAATATATAATCATAAAGTACCCACCCTCAAGAAAAAGAATTTATTGGCTGAAAAAAGATTTCCCATATCAGTCCACATTGTGATCAAGAATTCAAAGGATCGCTTTCTAGTCAGAAAAAAATTGTCACATTGCCTCAGCGCATTATGTTCATCTTGCTTTCTGGCCATCATTCCTGCAGCATGCATAGTCTTGTTTTTAGCTGGTTAAAGCATCTAGCTCAGACTTTGAAAAACTCCCCAAAGTTCTGGCAATTAAGCTTTGTATGCAAACCAAAGGTCAAGCGCTCATAAACTGCAGTGCCTAAAATCGATTATGTTCGGTAGAAGTAGGAACTGCTTACTCCCTGCCATCTTCAATTCCAGCTGCAATGTTCACTTTTGTAGCTCTTTCAACTCCCTCCCCCAGCTGCACATGTGCAGGTTTTGCTTCTTTAGTGTGAGAATGCACTACTCTGCATTCTCATATTTGTGCTGGTGCAAGTAATTATGACAGCACATTCAAGTAGTATTGCAGTTGAACGCCTTTGTAAAAGACAATGATGAAAGACTCATCTGTGCCAAACATCGAAATAGGTGTTGATCAGAAAATGGGAGTGCAGTACTGTTCTTAGAAGAGACACATCGTATAAAGCGTGAGAACTCAATACAATTAAACACCTTTATAAGAGGCATGTTCTGGGCAGTAATTTGTCTTTTATATGAGATGTCTCTTATAAGCAGGGTACCTCATACACATTTTCTTATCAACCCGTATTTTACCTTAGGCACACTGGTGTCTTTTATACCCATTTTTCTCTTATGTAAGTGTCTCTTATAAAGGGTTTCGACCAGGCTCGTGCGAAGTAGTAAATTTTAGGTTCAAAACGAATTCGAAGCAAATAGTAATTTTGATCGAATAATTTCGAATCGAATTGTATGGGTGGCATATAAAAAAAAAGGAAATATTTATGATGACCTAACTAACCTGCACGATATTTCTTTTGAATTGAAATAAGGGCTCTATGCAAATGCCATTTTTCCGTTCAAAGGAAGTCGAAACAACCTTGAGTAGTAGTTTCGATAGGTTGTGAGTGATAATTTGCAAGATATTTAATGTTTTAAAATTTATTATACTTGGAGCACATAAGCCATCATAACAAGCTTAATAAAATTAAGAATTGATTTGAGGGTAACATGTTCCTTTAAAGGGGCCCTGCAACACTTCATCAAGTAGCCATGGAACCAGTAAACAAGCTTGTTGCCTCAAATTTACTGTCGCAAAGTGTCTAGAATCAGTCCAGTGCGAGCGTAGTTCCAAAAATTGGTCCCGCCCTGCGATTCATTCACTTTTCTCGTCCCGACGAAATAGCTGGAAGTTAAGCAGGGAGGAATGGCACGGCAAAAGAAATTACGTCACACTTGCCTTCTGACCTTGAGCACCTTATTTTTTTTCCCCTTTGAATACGCGGTTTTTCAGTGCAATCGCACACGTACTCATGGACAAGCGGCGACCTTGGTAACGACGAGGGCGCCATGCTCAAATCGCCCAATGGCTGTGATCGGAGCCGCATATTCGTTCTTGGCTCTGGCAAGTGATTACTGAGCTTGTAGTGTCATTTGCCGAGAAAAGAACGCAATTTTTAGCTTTGAAAATTCATTGTGAATTACAGGCTTCGTGCTGCGCTACAATATTTGCCTCTCGTGTTCTCGGTAGCCTCGACTACCGATCGGCAGCGTTTTCTGACCATGTTCAGCAAGTGTTAAGGGCCATTTAAATTTGAATAGGGGCTTCGCGGCAAAGGGAATATCATTGGATAAGTGCCTTCGGGGCTTATCATTTCTACATTGCAGTGAAACCACATTTACAGGCGGTGACATGCGGAATAATATACATTTATTCGTTCATTGCGAATGCTTAAAAAATATTCGATAATTTAAATTCGAATCGAAGCGAATTTGAATACTCAACTATTCGTTCGAATATTCGCACAAGCCTAGTTTCGACTGTATAGAGCAAGAACTCCACTTTGTTTCTTATAAGTAGATTCAGCTGTACTAGCATAAAAAGTGAACGGAATGACTTGAGAGATTCTATTTGGAAACTGTGCTTGCCACTTTATTCGAGTGTATTTTGCCTATCCTGGCACACGTTTGGCAGTACTTATTGTACTTCACCAAAGTCTTGCCATACATCTTTGGTCTAGCAGCGACAGATGTAAGGAGTCAAGTTAACTGATGCTTGCATGCCTGCGTTTACCATTTGTGCATAATTTTGGCATTTATGATGTGCACGGGTGACTCTTCTTTTGTCCTTTTTCAGGGCACACTGCTCGCGTTCTTTGCATGTGCCTCAGCCCTGATGGAAGCATGGTGGCATCGGCGGGTGCGGATGAAACGCTGCGGATATGGAACTGTTTTTCAGTCGACCCATCAAAGAAAAAACAGAAGAAGCTGCACATGAACGCTACTGCCTCAACCATCTTCCGGCAGAGCATTCGTTGATGCTTCCACTGTCTACCATTTATTGAGCATAACGGCCATATCGAGATGGTGTTTCAGAGTGCTCAGCATTCTTATGCCCTCAGATTTTTTTTTCCTGCTTCCATTCGTCATGGAGTTAAAATTTGGCCAAAGCCAGCTTGTATTAAGCAAACAAAATTTCTAAGGGAGGTCATAATCAGCCATCGCCAGTTCTGCTGCTTTGCCATGTTTTTACCATTGCATGAGTCATCATAATAAAGCATATGGAACTACACTTTGTACATTCTTCTGTTTTTCTTTGTCCCTCAGGGTTATGCCATTTGTTACAATTTCTAATACTTTAATTTGCTTGAGCTGGTTCATATTGGTGAATAGCAATTAGGATTGTTGAAATATTTCTGGAATCTTTGTAGCCATGCTTCTTTTATGCTGAAGAAATTCTTGGTTTAAAAGAGATCTAGTTTTAGGGGTCAGTCTACTGTTATGGCTACTAGAACCCCCCCCATGCCGGTGAAATGCTTTCAGATGATGACATTCGGTATTCCTGCACCCTCCGTCAGCGGGTGCTGCAGAGCGAGAGGCTTTACCAGAGCACAGCCTGTCTAAAACAGAACTTGCACCTTTCTCAAGGGTAACGTTAAAGTCTATTTTGCATGTATTTGACTGAAATACTGAAATTAGATTTTATTCAGTCTTGTAATGGAGTGAAATGTTTTTTTTTCTTGCAAGTACTCTGAATACTTGTGATTAATTGCACTGGTGCCCTATTATGTGATTGGTACGCTTGTGCAAATAATCTAACACTTCGAATAGTCGAACGAATATCGATATATTCAAATTCGCTTCGATTTAAATTTACAGTGTTGGAAATATCGAAGTATACGAACTGAATGGACAACTGTTAGTTTGCTCGTAAACTCTCTGTGAAGATGGTTTCACTGTAGTAACGGAATGCTATATTTTAAATGCACACACGCGCAAAAAAGAAAATTTCCCTCCACTGTGAAGCCAGATTTCAAGGCCAAATGAACATACCCTCTGATCGATTGCTTTTAGGGGCAAAACTCCTTATAGCGGCACCCGTTCGTTCCTCGTAGTGTGTAACAAGTATAACATTTTGACCTCCAAGGTGGTGCCGGTGAGAGACTTCTTCTGTGCGTTGTTGAACAATAAAAAATAGTGCTCAATGTACATGTCAATGGCTGCTAATGGGGAATAAGAGACTGGAGCATTCGGCTTTTAGTTTACGCGCAGGCTGCGATCACCATTAGCAGCCATTGGCATATACATTGAGCACTATCTGACAAGAAAGGGTTGCTACGTTATACTCGCTGGGTGTAACCTCCTTAGCTTTAGAAAGGTTTAGCGAGCGTTGAGCCGCAGTGCCATGAATACAATGAACTTGTATATACCATGAATGAACTCGAGGTGGTTAAAAATGGGAATAGATACGAAGCGCAAGCCGTAAGAAAGTAAAAGCCGAATTCTCCGCCTCTCGTTTCCCATTAGCAGTCATTGGCATGTACATTGAGCACTATCTGACTGAAAAAGTTTCCTACGTCATACTCGCTGGGCGTAACCTGCTTGTTTTTCGAAAGGTTTAGCGAGCGTTCGGCCGCAGTGCCATGAATACAGTGAACTAGTATATACCATGAACTCGAGGTGGTTAAAGGTGGGAAGTGGACCCGAAGCGCAAGCCGTAAGAAAGTGTGCGTGTGACACCTCTCGTTTAGTCCTTGGAATGTCCGCTGGATGGCGGTGCTTCTATATGGGGTATATATGATGAAAAGATGCGAGATGGTGGTACTTGGAGTGTTGAATAGATGGACGAACGGACACATAGACAGATGCATGGATGGACGCATGAACGGACGCAGGGGCGGCTGCATGGACGGACGCACGAACAGACGCATGCACGGTCACACCGACGGACGCATGGACGGACAGAAGCGAGAACGAATGGACAGACGAATTCTTCGCCCCGCTCTCCATCATTCACTCCGTGGATATGCTGCCAGTTTTTTAATTGAAAAGCTTATTACGCCTGCTTATACTGCGGAATCGAATCCCGGCTGTGGCGGCTGCATTTTTGATGGAGGCGAAAATGCTGTAGGCCCATGTGCTCGGATTTGAGTTCACGTTAAAAAAAACTCCAGGTGGTCGAAATTTCCGGAGCCCTCCATAACGGTGGCTCTCGTAATCATATGGTGGTTTTGGGACATTAAACCCCACATATCAATGAATCAATCACTGCCTGCTTATACGCTCTAGGTGTAGTAAAATTTAAACGTAAGGGAGAGGGAGAGCGGCTGCACAAAGCTGCGCAACCTCTTTCTTCATACAAGGGAGAAAACGTGACACCGTGTGTACAAGCCACACGCTGCAACGCATGTGTGTGGTTACGCCTTAAGGAAACCTGACCGCTCCAGCGAGTGAAGCGACCATCGTCGCTTCACTTTGCAATGAGAACACAATACATTGAAAGGTGTGAGCTGCCTGCTGATCTCTTTGATTCTGTGCGGGCAATCGACCGTGAGTTACAACGCCTTGGCTGTCAAAGTAGGCAGGTGAGGGCATTTGGGAGGATGTCGGTACCCGTGCGTAACACTCATCGTAAGAACTTTTCTCGTGCTGCCCTGACAAGGTGAAGAGAATGAAGTGGACGTGGTCACGTGGAGGTGAGTGCACGGGCCATCAAAAACCAATGGATGGATGTATCCGGCTGTACCCTTTAGATCAGGCAATGGCTCACGCCACCTAGCCATAAGTTTAAATGTGCTGAAGGATTGAATTTCACTCGCACCTTGATTGTAGACACCAATCAGTTAGCCTCCTCCTGGTTATTTCTACCAGTTAGTCTGTTTTGCCTTCACTGTGCCTGAACCCCAATGCTTTAAAAATTCCAAACCATTATCTTCGACTATAGTTCGGAGCCCTTTACGAAACATTATCAAATGTCCAGCCATTTCCTCCTCCTCTCCACATGCACTATATACCGTGTCTGTGCCTTCGTATTTGGCTCGGCACGTCATGGTCCGCAATACTCTGATTCTTGCCTCTAACAGCAGGGAAGTGGTTCGAGAATTATCGTAGATTTTTTTCTTTTGCAATTCCCTGCTTGAAAGTTGGGTAGGTCTCTAGTGATGATATCATAAGCATTCCGATCTTCCAGATGTCCCTCTCTGTTTCCTTCACCTTCTTCTTAACCGATGTATTCTTTTGAAGTGGTATTCTACTGTTGTCTAAATACTTGCTTGACAATTTTCGAGTTCGCTTCCTCCATTTAGTATAAACATTTTTCGTGTACAAGTTGCTGAAAACTTTCCCAGCCCAATGCTCCCCTACCATTTTTCTGAATCACTCCTCCAATTCTATCTTCCTGCTAGCTTCCCTGCACTCGAACAATGTCCATCCCATGTCACCCTGTATCCCCTGATTTGGGGTATTCCTGTGTGTTCCCAAAGCAAGTCTACCTATGCCACGTTTAATTTTCAATCTTGCTTTAAGCTCTGATCATGCACAACACAGCATTGCCAAACTCGGGGCCAGGACACCTTTCTAAATCCCTCTCGCAACGTCGTACCTATTGTAGTTACACAGTGCCCTATATTTCATTGTAGCTGCATTCCTGTTGCCCTTAGTCATTAAGTATTTTTTGTGCTCCCTTAGTTTCTCAGTCCCGTTGTTTATCTATACGCACAAATATTTATATTTATCCACTCTTTCTAGCGTGACTTCCTGTATCTTATGCTCACTGCCTTCATTATCTTTAAAAATCGTGATTGCCGATTTTTCCCTACAGAACTTCAAATTTAATCTATCTGCCTCATTGCCAGAGATGTCTATCAATCCTTGCAGATCTTCCTTGTTGTCAGCTATTAATACTATATCGTCTGCATACATCAATGTTGTTATAGACTGTTCAATGTGTTTTCTTTGCTTGGCAAAAGAGAGGCTGAAGCCGAGTCGACTCCCTTCTAATTTGGCTTCTAGTTCCTGTAGATACAGCATAAATAACAAAGGTGACCAGGGACATCGCTGTAGAAGCCTGTGTTGTATCTCTATAGGTTCAGATACCTGTTCTTCCCATTTTATAACTACCTTGTTACTTTTATAGATATATTTTTTAATTAGTTATTCTATCTTCCACATCTAGTGTGTCCAGTATTCCCCACAAGTCTTCTTGAATCACGCTATTGTAAGCTCCCTTTCTATCTAGAAATGCCAGCCACAGGGGCCTGTGTTCTTTTTTCCGCTATTTCAATACATTGCATCAATGAAAACAGATTGTTCTCCGACCTCTTTCGTTTACAGAACCCATTCTGTAGTTCTCCCAGCACCGACTCATTTTCACCCAGATCTGTAGTCTTTTCTTTACTATCTGCATCACCAGCCTGTAAACTATTCATGTCACTGTTATAGGATGGTAGTTGTTTATATCAGCTTTGTCCTCCTTTCCTTTATAGATAATGCTCATCCTGCTTAGTTTCCACCCATTGGGAGCTTCTTTGCTTGCTGCCTCTCTTGCTTGGAGTTTGGTCCTAGTCTCTTTATTAGCACAACTGAGATGCCGTCAGGGTCTGTTGATGCACTATTAGGAACCCTCTTCTCTGCCCTTTCCTTCTTTTGTCCCAGTGGAGCCACTGCACCAATTGGTCCACCCTCATCTGGTATAGTGAATGCAGCGCTTCCTTGGTGTTTAAATTTTTCTGTCATTATGGTTCTTATATATCCCATTGCCTCATCCCCTTCTAGCCTAACCCCTTGGACTGTTGTTGAAAACCTCTGTTCCATGCTTGTCTTATTACTCAGAGAAGTTAGATGGTTCCAAAACTTTGCAGCTGTTTTTCTATCCTTTTTGTTTACTTCCACCATTCATTGCGCTCTCATTCTTCTAATATTTTCACTGATCAGATTGTACACTTCCCTTCTGCAGCTTAAAAATTTATCCTATTTTCTTTTAACATCATCTTCCGGTTCGCCTCTCTGTTTAGCATACCTGTGTTCCCTGGAGGCTTCCTGACATATTACTATGGCTCTCTTAACTTCCTTATCCCACCAGCTCTTGTGTTTGTGTCTCTTTTTTCTGGTTGATTTGAATCGTACCTTAGCAAGCCCTAACTCAAACAATCAGGTTAGATTTGTGTACGTCCTCTCTGTTCTAGTATTCTCATTGATTATTTTCTCAATATCCTTGGTTGCTATTATTATTTGCCTTTCTGAATGAATATGATCATGTGGTTGCTCATAATGCCTTCTTCCCATTTTCATTTCTATTCCGAAACTCCGCTTGATACGTTTGTGATCACTACCTAAGCTTCTGGACCAATACTCATCTATGCTCGTCACCCTTAGCCGATCATACATCCTATGTGCTATGTGACATGATTGTGTAATCTATGGTCGACTGCAGCATTCTCACCTCCCAAATTATCTGCCCTTCGCACTTCTCGGTACTGTTTCAAATGATTAAATCATGCATTTCACACATATCCATTAGCATTCTGCCTGCTGGGTCAGTTTATCCATCCATATCTTCTATATGTGCATTCATATCTTATGATATGATTACCTTGCACTCTTTTCCTAGTTCATCAATGTCATTTTCTATGCACTGCACCATTTCTTGATTAATATGTGGGATTTAACATCCCAAAACCACCACATGATTATGATTATGCCCCGTCATGGTGGTATAGTGGCTATGGTACTCGGCTGCTGACTCACAGGTCGCGGGATCGAATCTCTGCTCTGGTGGCTGCATTTCCGATGGACGTGGAAATGTTGTAGGCCCGTCTCTCAGATTTGGGTGCACGTTAAAGAAGCCCAGGTGGTCGAAATTTCCGGAGCCTTCTACTACGACGTCTTTCATAATCATGCGGTTGTTTTGGGGTGCTAAACCTCACATATCTATCTATCTATCTATCTATTATGAGAAACGCCGTGATGGAGGGCTGCGGAAATTTTGACCACCTGGTGTTCTTTAACGTGCACACAAATCTGGTACACCATTTCTTGTACACCAATCTGGTACACCAATCTCGTGTACACCAATCTGGTACACCTTGGACTTTACTTGTCGTATATTGGTGCCACTTTAGAATCGTATCTGTCTACACCACCTGTAAAAGAGTCCACCTGGCCGTTTTTCTAGTTACTAGCTACCCTAGACCCAGAAGAGCCCGCGCGCCCTCCAAAAAGCTACTGCCCGTTTTGCAAGTCGCCAACCCACCCCATGACCTATCGAAGTGAGTTCTGTCTCGTTGAAAACTACCCCACCTATGCACCTCTCTGTTTATTTCGACTACCTCAAAGCCTTTATCTCGACTCATCTGCCATAGCTCCTTGTTTTTCGTCGACAACCGCCCTTTGCAGGTTTCTGTAACGCACCGGTACACTCCATTATCGTGCAGACCACTTTTGTACCTGAGGGCAATGGTGCGCATGTCATCGACCCCTTTCGCCAATGTGGTCACTAGTGCTGCCAATTCTTCATTCTAAACATCATTTAGACCGGCCGCAATCATCACGGGGTTTTGTCAATTAGCTTTAGTGTTGAGCTTTGCACTCGCTTGCCTCAACGGATTCTAACTTACGTCCTGGGAACGTCCCTGTTGAAACCCACTTGTCGCCTCTTACGCTGTCTTTGATTGCTTCTGTGCATCGATTTAAATTCGAGTCCCCGGCAATTATTACTTGCTCCGACTTTTCTGTTGAATGTCCCGAACCTGGAGGTTACTTGCGCTTGTACCGCCAGCTGCATTGTCTCCTCCCACTCCCACATCTACTTTGCGGAAGTTGGGTCTTGTGATTATTGAACCTGTTTTTTCCGGAACTATTTTCCCTTTCTTCTCTGCTGTTCTGGATGCTGGTGCCCTACTGTTCCCGCTATCGGCTGCTCATCGACTGCCAACGCAGTCTCCAGCTCAGTGATTCTCATCATCAGTTCACTCTGGGTAATCACCATTTTCTCCATTTTTTTTTTCATCGACCTCACATTGTCTACACTTGGCGTCCGCTTCCTCTGCATTCACATCTGCACTACCCTCCAAATTTAAACCCGCCCCGCATCATGAACATTTTAGCCTTTTTCACCATGTCTTTTTTTTCTGACAGTGTTTCTGACACTAATTCAGCAGTGTCCATGAGTAGCTGAATTCCCCTTCTCAATAATTACAGAACTCGGAGTACGACAAACACTGCCCTAATTAAAAAAATCTAAAATCTACTTCAAATATTTACGTGGTTGGTGTACTTGCGCTCCCACCCCGTGGTGGCAGGAGAAAAAAACACAAAGAAAAGAACCAGGTGGCAGCCCCCCCTCCACCAACAGCCATACTATTTATTAAGAGCATCAAAGGTTTGCACTATTGCCTTATCAGTTCATAAATACAAGTTCGAAGCATGCAAGAACACTTATCTGCGCAGTTGATCTGGAGAACTCGCAAAACACGTCCATCCGCCGCCAAACCAGCTCGTCAACTCGGACGACAGACGCACCTATTGCTACACCAGCTCCTCTTGCGGCGGCCAGGATATTCGCTGTGTTCCGCGTGCCCCTCCCCCAAGGCGAGCATACTGTGTGCGTCACGCTTCCCCTTCTAGCCACCATAGTAATGTTATCTGCTTTCTGCTCGGGATTCACACGAAACACAGAGTTACCAGACGTTACGGAGCTAACGAGCAAGTGATCATCGCAAAAGAAGCCCCCCCCAAAAGCGGAAATTTAACAGATTTCTTTCTTGAAAATATTTCCAATTAGGATAAGAACGCCACTCAAGTACGTAGGCAAGTTGAAAAAATTACTTTTTGAACAGCGTAGATATGCGTAAGTATGAACGAGAGCGCATATTAATTTGTTAACATTGTCCCCAAGGTAGTCCCCAATCGGCTTTGACTTCATCATTGGCTACTCATAGCCATCGGACGACAAACGCGCCATTAGTGAGTGGCAAACGTGCTATTGGAGAACCCGATGATCACTAACATAACTATATCTTCTGCGAATATGCAAATAAGCCCCCAAAACGCGACAAGTTACTATATAAAAATCGTACCAGTGACTTCGAGAAAAAAAAAAAAACCTATCAGCTCATTATAAGCGATACCGGCAATCCCGACGCAACCTCATGGTGAAGGCAAGGATGCCCTTGAAGTGTTTATATTGTCATTGTCAAAAAAGTCAAAATTAAAAAAAATTAGGCAGATCACACGTATCAGGGAATCAACTTTACGCGAAGCACGTGGAGTGAAGGTGACCGTGTTGAATTTTTTTTAATCGTCACGCCATGAAATGACGCCAAATATATGTACAAATGTTGCACGCAGACATAAGTTGAAGAGTTGCAGTTGTTTATATAACCAGTTTTACACTTGCACAACGATGTCAGCTGGAAATGTGTTTTAGCAACACCAGAAGCTGATATGAAGCGCTGATGCTCGTGAAGATGCTGGCCCTTGACACTGCTACTTAAAGGAGAACTGACATCAAATTTACTCATATCAATATTTTTGCGTCAGCGAGTGGCTATCGACTCCCTAGTACTGATTCGCGACCTAAGACGCATCTGAGTGACGAGTAAATATCTGTAACACTGATTAATATATTCGCACCAAAAACATGGCACCTCACCACAATTGACGTTAACTCGACGTGACGGCTGTATGAAAGGAGTACATTTGGGATGTTTATAAAATTGGGTAATTGATTGATTGATTTGTGGAGTCTAACGTCCCAAAGCCACTATATAATTATGAGAGACGCCGTAGTGGAGGGCTCCGGAAATTTCGACCACCTGGGGTTCTTTAACGTGCACCCAAATCTGAGCACACGGGCCTACAACATTTCTGCCTCCGTCGGAAATGCAGCCGCCGCAGCCGCGATTTGATCCCGCTATAAAATGGGGTAGGCAGCATTGCAAGCACTATTGACGTTTCAAGAAGATTAGCGTCTATTCGGAAAGTAGTTACGAGACCTGGCGTAGCTCTGTGGTAGAATGTTTGACTGCCACGCAGAATGCTTGGGTTCGGTTCCTGCTGGGACCCTGAAATTTATTACTTGCATTGGTCGGGTCGACGCTACCGATGTCGGATATTTCTTAACGCTCACCCGTTAATATTGCCCATGTGTGTTCTCGTCGTTTCTGCGTAGATACTAAGTGTCAATCACCTGTGGCACATACCCGCTTACCAGCGGCACATACGCGCCCGTGAGTATGTGCCCCTGTCTGACGGGAAGTGTTTGACGACGTACGCGACGTGATTGTGACGTTGTTCATGTCTTGACCAGCGCGTCATATTCGTCAAACCATCTTACCCTCCCATGCTAATTTTGGTTCACGCCAAGTTGAGGGGGTGACTACGTGAGCACCCAAACGTAAGCGGCTAGATAGATAGATAGATACGCTAAAGTCGCCGAAAGTTGCTAAGAAATGCTTCGCATTTAAAAAATCACAGTTTCATGGCAAGGGTGAAGCAACAACTTGGAATGTAACGCTGAGAACGGCAAGCAGATCAAAACGTGCAGCGCGCTGCTCACACACAAATGACGCACGAAAACAACACTGTAGGACCACGGTAAGAGGTAGATGCGTGACAGTTTTAGTTTAGTTTTATTTACGTTGTGCCATAAGCTTGGGGAGGCATGTAAGCCGTGGCGCTGCATTTGCTCCGGCCCGCAGCATTGCTTGCAGGGTACTAGGTGTCCGACTGATTCGGCTCTGACCGTAGACACCGTGAGCACGCACGGTGCCTCCCGAAGTGCTGCAGCTCCTGAGGCGCCTTTCTAGTTCTTGTACACCCAGGAAAAAGAAACGAAACCCCACGTGGGCCACAAAAGGGGTAGAATCATAAAGACGACCCCCTGATTGCCTCATGGAACTTGCAGCCGGCGCATCGATGAACCTCTTCCGAGACCCGGCGCAGCACGGCGACTCCTCAATTCGATTCGGTTGCGGCCCAGCTGCATGCTGTTCGCGCGCTTTCAACGTGCCACCGTGTCTGGCGACGTGCGTGACGAAACCTCGAGGATCGACATAAACCTTTCGTCCCGGTCGGGCTTAGTTCTGGTAGCCCTCGGAAGCGGGCGGGCTTGCGACACGTGAAGGCGTGTCCGACACGTGAACCGGGCTCCCGGTCGGCGATTTGGTGCGTTTTGTCGCATTGACGTGTCTTCGACGCCTCCCGTGTTTATCCTTGCAAATGAGCTCGCAAGTAGAATCCCGTGTGGTCAGCGAGCTGGTTGTCTCCTAGCACGACGAGGCGGATTATCGCCTCGCCGACAAGAAGCTGACATGTTTCCAGGGAAGCCATTCCTAAGGTCGCAAACCCCAGTACGTGCAGCTCTAAGTCTAGATAATTGTGCACCACTGAGCTGGTCCTTGCCTCTACGACTTTTTCTAGATTCCTGTTATTTACATTTTGGTTGTTGTGTTATTTGGGGAGAGGGCCTGAGCCCTCACGTACACGAAGGTGGCGTCTTTGTGGCAAGTTTTTTTTGATTAACCAAGTGTACTGTTCTATCAGGGGACGAACAGGCGACCATTCGCCGAGAGTTGTGTAAGGGCGGAGCACCGAGGGATTAAGAAGAGGCCACGAAGTTCCGACAAGCGTTCTGAACCGGGCTTGAGGTGTTAGGCACCATCAGCTCTGCCGAATCCAGTAGGGTCGCCCTACAGAAAACGGTTCATTTCCAAAGCGTTTTTTTTTGTTTGGTTGTGTGATGTCCGTAACTTTGTAAAATCTGCACAGTCTGTAAATACAAGTTTTTTATCAGCCTACTAGAACTTCCCCAGTGTCTGCTTCATCTTAAGGGGAGACGCGGGTCGAAAAGTCGCGTTTTTTTTTCCAAATTTCACCTTTTCTGTTTTTTGTTGCTTTATCATCTTTATACATTATATTTTGACATCTGAAAATATCACAGCGAAATAAGCATCAGAAGTCAGTGAAAAACGCGTCTGAGTGAGCGGCAGTGACGCGCGGCATCACGAAATTTACACAAAACGGGCTGCTGTTCGCGTGCTCGCGGGGCCGCGAAGAGAGCTGTCCGCCATATTGCGGCCGCTGGCTCGTGTAGAGTTGTCCTTACTCTCCACGATCCCGGTTCTTGAAGTCTCGTACGTTCACGAAAAATCTAAAAAAAAGCAACAAAAACAGTCTTTTCCCGCCGTTTCAAACCGCGCGCCACTAACGCAGGGCCGCCATTGGCTGACAGCACCCGTGTTTTCTTGCCGTAGTTCGCTTCACTGTTTTCCGGAGTTATTTTTCGCTGTTTTCGTGCCATGGCAAGCCCGAAAAAGGCCGTTGCCGACCATCGGAAATACAGAAGTAAGAACAAGTTCAGAGGGAAGCGGCGGAGGACGTACAAGAAAGCCACCGCCAACGAAAATGTCCGCGACGGGCCAGCGGCCGGTAGGCCTAACATCGACCACGGCAACGTCGACCATGGCAACTGCGACGACGAGATCAACGCTGCAGTGAATTTTGTGAGTGCATCGCAGAAAAAGATCGCGTTATTCGAAAACGACGTCAGGCCGAATGCCGATCGTGCCGAAAGCGTAGTGCTGTGCGAGTTGGGTGCATTGACGGCCGTCGTCGCAGGCGCGGCATGCCCCGTTTGTCACGAGAGTAAACTCGCAGTTCGGGCACCGAATAAAAAGCGGAAAGGCCTTTCGGCGTTTCTGGAGCTACACTGCGAGAATGCGGAGTGCTCGGAGAGCATCCTTTCGTCCGCGTACTCGTCGAAGCGGGTCGCGTCAGATGGCGGCCGCGGTGCAAGCAGAAGCTACGACAGCGGGAGTTCGCGTGACGCCTTTGCCGTGAACCTGAAAGTGGTGCTTGCAGCGCGTGCCGTCGGTATCGGGCATGAGCAACTTTCACGATTTTGTGCAGTAGTTGGATTGCCAAACCCTATGCACCATAAGACCTTCCATGCTATCGGCAAAAAGATTCACAGTGCGGCAGTGAAGGCTGTCTGTGAAAACATGCAAAGGGCACGCAGCGTCACCAAAGAGGTGGCTGGTAACAGTGACGTGCCAGTCATGTTTGACGGCACATGGCAAAAAAGAGGCCACAAAAGCCACAATGGTGTGGGAACTGTAGTGTCCTTGGACACTGGTTTGTGCCTGGACTATGAAGTGCTTTCCAACTTCTGCCTGGCGTGCAGTTTGCATAACGACATGGGAGGCGATGAAGAAACATGGCAGGCGTTTCATCATCCCGTTTGTGAGAAGAATTGCGACTGTTCTTCGCATGCCATGGAGGCCGAAGCTGCAGTGCGCATTTGGCAGAGGACTGTGGACTATGAGACACCCCTGCGGTTCACCATCTTCCTAAGCGATGGAGACAGCAAGGCCTACAACGGGGTCTGTGATGCCAACGTGTACCCTGACACTCCAATTGAAAAAGAGGAGTGCACCAACCACGTGGCGAAACGTCTGGGCACCGGCCTGCGGAAGCTGCCAACGCCACTTCCACGAGGGGAGAAGCTGAAGGAGACCACCATCCAGAAGCTTCAAACTTACTTTCAGGTGGCCATTGTGAACAATCGGGGAAATGTCCACAAGATGTACACTGCCATATGGGCCTCATGTTTGCACTCGTGCTCAACAGACGGTGCTGGAAGTCACAAGTTCTGTCCTGCAGGCCCAGACTCGTGGTGCAAGCACCGACGTGCTGAGGCGCAGGGCCAGCCTGCACCGTGCCACACCCCCCTCCTGACCAAGGCCCAGGGTTTGGCAGTCCTCCCAATCTACAAGCGTCTCACAGATGCGAAGCTGCTTGCCCGGTGCCTCCACGGCAAGACACAGAACGCGGGCCGAGTCCCTGAACAGCAAAATATGGCTGCTGTGTCCAAAGACCCGGTTTGCTTCCCGGACTGCTGTGGAAACAGCCACAGCCATTGCAGTCCTGTGGTTCAACCGGGGCCACGCGAGCTTTGAAAAGGTGCTGGAAGAGCTTGGGGTGCTTCCTTCGGAGGCCCTGGTTACCCTCAGCGACCGCCGAGACAGCATGCGCATGCACAAGATGAATGTGCGTCAGACCGCTGAGGCGAGGGCACACCGTCGCAGTGCAGCCAAGAGGGCCCGGGTGGAAGAGTCCTGCCGCACCAGCCGGGAAGGGAAAACCTACGGTGCTGGAGAGTTTTAGACAACTGATATTCCCTCTGGACATGTGTGTATGTGTTCAGCACAAGTTTCGTGCTACTGCGTTTTTCATTTTTGTAAATACAGACTTTCAAACTTTCAAACGCGTTTTTCTCATTTCGCAATTTTGGCCAATTTGCATTTTTTGCGGGAAGTGTTTCGGGCACTTAGAATGGTCATACGACGACGAAATTTGGCACACACATTGAGGAGAGTGCGTAGGGTGCCGATATCTACTTGAATCAGCACAACCTATCAGCTGTAAATATCTATTAATAAATTTAATGGTGGTCGAGTGGAAAAAAAAGGGTACTTTGCTACACAGATGTTTTTTTCATAGTTTCAAAGTTGGAGCACAATTTCTAGCTAGATATCGGCACTCTATGGCTAATAGGGAGCAAAAGGAGCCATTGAACAACTCTCTGCATGAACATTTAGTATGCGCGAAAGTTCCCGGAAAACTTATCAAGTTTCACCATTACTTGAAACACAACTCCCAAACTATTGCACTTATGTAAAAACTGATTACAGATTTGGAATCAGGAGGAAAAACTGCATCAGTGGTCCAATTTCTGAAGCTCTAAGTTGAATAACAAAAAAAAAGTGCTTTCGAGGAGCGTCTCCCCTTAAAGCAACCAGCAAGTCAAACGTCGCTATTTGTATAGTGGCAGTACGTTTTCTTCTACCCCTTTGCTGTAACACCTCGAGTGGTCCGTCTCGGGCGCCGAGTGATGAGAGTTGGTTTCTACAAACATCGAAAAGAACCTGAATTTTACTAACACACACAGTACGAGAGCGAACTAACAACGTTTACCGCTCGACACGTGATGCGCTGTTTAAACAAAAAAAGTCACAGCATTGCCACAAAGGCAAAGCAATGACGCAATAGCGACAATTGGAAGGTCACATGGAGAATGGCAAACAAATCGAAACGTGTCCCGCGTTTCTCACGCACAAATGACGCACGAAACGTACTCACAGGTACAGATGAACGCGAATAAGCGTCTGAGTTCTTACTTACTTCGCTGTGTCTGAAAAGCGCGCCCTTTTCGCAAATGGAGGCTGTGCAACAATTGCAGTGGACCTTTGTACTCTCCCGTAACTACAACAGAATCGTTCTAGTGCAAGCCCAACGCCAGCCAAGGCGTATGATCCTTCCCACCGGGAGATAAGGGTGCGCGAGAGATCGTCCACGCCCCTCCTCTCTGCGGGCCAAAGCACGTGGGAGACATGAGAGCCACCGCTCGTTCATTGCCTCATCCTGCTGATAATGCTGAAAATGCAATAGTTCTCCCCCCCCCCCCCCCCAACCAAGATACCCACCAACAGCGGTAAGTGGTAGATATAAATAGCTTGCCGTTTGAACATTGAAGGAGGTGCCCCTCGGTGGCTGAGTGCTTAACGCCTCGCATTCACGACGCTGAGGTCCCACGCTCGATTCCACACGCCGAAGTCTTTTTCTAGATTTTTTCGTTTTTTGAGTTTTCATATATATAGGTACGTATACATACATATATGTGAGTGACGGTGACGCCAACGTCGGCGGCAAAATCCAGCCGAGAGTGTCCACATAATTGCTATCTCAATAAACGACGCACGAAACATAATGACAGGTATAGATGGGGGGCAAACTAAGAAGTGTCCCAGTTGTTATACCTCACTGTGTATAAAAAGCGCGCTCTTTCACTAACGGGGGACTGTGCAGTAACCGAAGGGACCTTTGTGGGCCCGGCAACTGACGAAATTGTTCCGGTGAAAGCCGAAGGCACATGGTTCTTCCCACCAACCAAAGAATAAGCGCGCGCGCACAAGCATCTACCCCCCCCGCCCCCCGTTTGTGTGGCGAAGTACGCGTGGGAAATAAGCGCGCATCGCGACGAGCTGAGTGCCGAGCGTGCAGGGATTTTTTTTCTTTCTTATGCGTCCATATATATATATATATATATATATATATATATATATATATATATATATATATATATATATAATTGCGGTGAATGACGGCGGCCATGGCAAAAAACCAGTGGAGACTGCATTATAATTGCTATCGCAATAAAAGGAAAATGGAAAGCTTTGTTCGTTTGTTTGGGGGATTGGCTTAGTAGAACACATATAGAAACCAGTGGATGGTAACTGCACTATTGGGCAGGGTGATTCTTTCTCACTCTTTTTTTTACAGTGAAAGTTGTTATGAGATCACAACATGGGTCACGCGCAGTTGCATGTTGTCCGCCGCCGCCGCCGGTGTCCGTAAACCTTGCACCACTGACACAGTGGGGCTTGAACCCGGATCCGCTGGGTGCCATCCCAATATTCTACCACTGAAGTACGCCGGTGCTTGTGACTTGTTGTCAACCTTGCCTTAGGCAGGCTTGTTGTCAGGAAAGCAATCGCGTGAATACGACTTATAAAGCGTTTTACAATAGCGAAAGAGGAACTAGTCATCGCCCAATGCGATTAGCCTATTGAGTAGGCTATCCAATGCTCCAATCCATTACAAAAGCTTGTTCTTGTTTCCCTATTAACTGTGGCGCATACCCACTTCAGCCATAATTCCTCCCTCATCGTCGTCAGCCACTGCATCGACAATTGGCACAAATTCCTAGCAAGTGTTTAGCGGATACCACACTTCTCAGAAGAATGACGAAACATAGCATAGCGAATGTCGGCTTACTACCCAAAGGTTTATTATTAATGCCCTAGTGGGTACCAAGTAAGTGGGCTTGCAGTAGTTACCCAATGAGTGTTTTGAAAAGGCTCTGAAAGGCCACTCTTCTAGCTTTCGCTGTGACTGTGCTGCGCCTACCACGCAGGCCTGGCGTTTTTTTTTTTTCATGAGCCAAATGGGTGATATTCGTTCATGCTTCAGATAAATGCTCGGGTTATCTGACGAAATAAAAGAAGTTGCGAATGGGTAATATACACCACAATCATAAGATATCTGAAAAAACTGCGTTTTCATGGTTGTTACCTCATTGATTCCAATCAAGTGCGGAAAGATGAAGAGGATAGCCTTCTTTCGCAATGCGAGCGAGACGTGAAAGCTAAAATTAGGATCCATCATAACTTACGCTTCATTGCATTGACATCTGGAACATTTATTAACACTCGAAAGTTGTAGTAATAATGCCGGCCTGTATGATCCACCCAATCCTGCCGACCCACTGAGTGGGTAAGTGCCAATCACCCAAGAAGTAGTATCATCATCACCATCACCAAGAAGAACTTGCGGTGTCGAGCGTCGGCCCATCTTGTTGCGGTGGGGCCCCCTTAGACGTTACCAAAATCTTCAAGAGGCGGTATTGCTCGAAGAAAATACGGGTAGATATATTCCTTGGGTGTACACGTGCGCGTACAGGGAGCGAAAGTTTAGATATCGCCCTCGATGGCTATAACGGTGAATATCTTGACCTTAATGGGATCGCCTTCTCTCTTCCATGACAGGAGATGTGCTTCACGAACACCCCAGGAACGATCAAGGTGCTGGCGGCCTTCTGCTTTGTACGTTCTTTCCTTATTTGTTTTTTTATGATAACAATTACACGGACACACTCGACGTATTTTTGCTGTCGGCGTCACCTCCCGTGTAAAGTCTAAATCTATAACATCACCTCGCGCATTCTGTGTTCTACGAGCGAGTAAAACGTGCCAGCGCTGGGGACGGACGCGGCTGAAGCAGAGATAAAACGAGCCGTCAATCTCCGCCGCACGAAGGGTGCATGCGATTACATCCCGAATGCGTTGACTGCCGTCGATGTCTCATCAGGTAGAGAGGAAAAGTTTAGCCTGTTTTCTTTCGTCGGGTCGAGGAGCATAGAGGGGGACCTGTGCAGGGGGGGGGGGGTAGTTTTGGATGAATATTACGCCAAAGATTAAGTCTAGCCATTATTTTAGCATGAGACATCAAATGCCGTAGGTGCCATGTACAGCTCAAACAGATAGGGAAGAAGTCACAGAGAACAGCCTCTGCTTCGAGCTCTGTGAGTTTCCTAATTCTTTTGCCAAGTTTTTTCAATAATCGACACACCTCGAAGGGGCGTTCCCCCTTAGAATGGGGGATCAAAACCCCATCCAGCAACCGGGACCGGGCCGACCACATCATAGTGCGTCTGACGCAAGTTCTCACCCCGGCCCAAGCGGGGCCCACGATGACAATTCTGATGACTCCTCCGTTGAAGATATGGCTTCGGACAGCGACTACGTGGTCGTACCAAGCCGACGCCTGAAGAGGAAAATCAGCCGGACATCGCCCACTAGCCGGCAAGCACAGACAAAGGCGAGTAGCATGCGGTCGTACACCATTTCGTATGTGCCGACATCGAAGACAGACATCTTGAACTCTCTAAATAGGCAGAGCCTGACAGAGTACTTTGAGCTCATCGCTCCAGGGAAAGTCGTAGAAATACGCATAAATACCCGAAAGAACATACTGTCCGTGGAGGTCACTACGAAGGCCTTAATGGACACGCTGAAAGCGATTGTTCGACTAGGAAATATTTCGGTTCGCGCATTCTCCGCGTACGACGAAGAAACGACAACAGGAGTTATATACGATGTGGATGAGGAGATAACAGACTCGTGTCTCGAGAAACTGCTGTCATCGTCGGCTCCCGTGCTTGGCTTCCACCGCTTTGGACGCACGCGATGTATTAAAGTAGTGTTTCAGTCGAAGACGTTACCCACACATGTAAAAGTTGGGTACGTGAGGCACTCGGTACGTCCTTACGTACCAAAACCTCTGCAATGTCATAAATGCATGAAATTTGGGCACGTTAGTGCAGTTTGCAAGGGTGCAGTAACCTGCAAGCATTGCGGTGGCCCTCATGATGGTGATAACTGCAATGCTGTGGCCAAATGCCCAAACTGCTCAGGCGCCCACGCAACATTAAAGGAATGTCCCAAAATGAGGAATGAAATTAGTATCCTGAAGAAGATGGTTCGAGACCACTCTACTCACAGAGAAGCTGCAAGGGCTGTACGGCACCGTAAACATCGTTCGCGACATCGACGCAAACGAAGCAGCAGTGCTCATAGCTTATCGAATTCGACACACAAAACCGTGCCCTCACCACCTCATAGCCTACTTTTGTCGGCCAGAAAGGAGGATACAGATGCTCAAATGCCAATACAGTCCACGCAAGTACAATGTAACCAGTCATTGGCTCTCCCCACGTCGGAGACTCAGTGGCCTTCACTACCGTCAAGAGCTACGGTAGCGCCATCACCACATAGTGCCCCTACCTACAATGAAGAAAACAAGAAGATGGACAACACAGATGTCAAGACTATGCTTAAAAATTTGATGGGTTCGATGCGTAAGATTCTCAGCAGCCTAAACACTCCCGCTGCTAAGGCGGCTGTGCAGCTACCTGAGGTTTTGGAGCCTCTTCTACTGGTTCTTCAGTAAGTGAACATGGCACTGATGTTCGAAGAACGCATGTGCCAGTCGCTTGTTATGCAATGGAATGCTCGTGGCCTACGTGGCCGTCTGTCAGACTTCAGACAATGGGTTTTTAAATATAAATTTCCTGTTATCGTTATATGTGAACCGAATATGGTTTCACCTTTTCGTATATCTGGATATATCCAGATTTGGTCCCGCAGTGATCAACGTACGAGCAAAGTTCTTGTTTGTATACGCCGTGTTTTGACATTCTTGAGACATGAAGTCGCGTCGCATACCAGCAATGATTACGTGAGCCTGACTATAACACATAAAAAGCGAACATTCTCCGTAATAGGAGGATACATACACCCAAGCGCACAGATGGACTGCTTCCACCTGGAGACCATTCTTCAAGCAGCACAAAGGCCACACATTGTGATCGGCGATTTTAATGCACATCATCCTCTCTGGGGTAGCACTATAACGAATTATCGCGGAAAGGATTTAGCCAATTTTATATGCAACTATGGACTAAGCGTACCCAACGACAGATCACCTACATTTGTTCGTGGCACGTCCTACAGCAGCTGCCTCGACCTCTGTTTCGTTTCCAGAAACCTTCTGTCTTCCGCATGTTGGTGCACAGATTTGGACACTCGCGGAAGTGACCACCTTCCAACCTATGTTCAGTTCAGGTGGTTTCGCCGCACGCACACACGCTACATCCGTCAAACCGACTGGACACTGTTCAAGGCATCTGTCAAGTCTGGCTGTGAGCACACGACTGATCCATCCGAGGTAGAAGACATCATTGCTTCTTCACTGCGTGACACAACCAAACAGGTTAACCTACCGATGCAGAGATCAGCAGTTGACTCCCAATACGAGGCCCTTCGTGCAATCCGTCGCCGTGCCGAACGCCGATAGAGACGAACGAAGTCACCTTCAGACCTTTCCGCCTGTCGTCGAGCTCAACGACATGTTCTTCGGCATCTTGACAAGATTGACAGGCAACGTTGGAGAAATTTCTGTGGATCTCTGGACCCCAGGCAACCTCTATCTAAGATCTGGCGGGTGGTACGAAGTTTGCAGACAACTCCCCAACAACATCAACCATTTCAAGCTGTTGCTCTACATCAGGGACGGACAGAAGTTGAGATAGCCAGTGACTACTGTAGCCTCATCGTGGACACCACTGATGATCTTGCCACTAATGAGCTTCTTACTACCATTGCGCCTCCATCGTCTGACGAGCGCTTTGGTGTACGTTTTACAATACATGAGCTTGACACTGCGATTTCTGCCTCCCGCCGATCATCGGCACCAGGACCTGACGGAATCACGTATGCTGCACTCAACCATCTTGATACAGAAGCACGACGTATCCTGTTATCTCATTATAACACCTCATGGGAGTCAGGAGAAGTCCCAGCTAACTGGAAATGCAGTCGCATTATTGCACTGCTCAAGCCGGGGAAGTGTCCTTATGCACTTTCCTCCTACAGACCAATCGCGTTAGCCAGCTGCGTCGGAAAAGTGATGGAAAGAATGGTACTGGCACGATTAGAGTGGCTTCTAGAGAGCAACAACTTCTTTCCTGCATTTATGAACGGCTTCAGAAAAGGCCGATCTGCCATTGATGGTGTGGTCGAGTTGATCACCAGCGTTGAAGAGGAAAGAAGCCGACACAGACTAGTGGCGGCGGTCTTCTTAGACATTAAGGGTGCCTACGATAATGTGCTGCATTATGCGATCCTTGACGCACTGGAAGATTTCGACATCGGTGGACGACTGTACGCTTGGATTTTTAGCTACCTTAGGGACCGCACCATTTACATGACGACAAGTAACGGAGACACCGATCGATATAAGGTTCATCGTGGTGTTCCCCATGGAGGAGTTCTCAGCCCGATCCTATTCAATGTCACAATGATCGGCCTAGCAGCAGAACTTCCCAGCACGGTGAAGATCACTGCATACGCTGATGACATATGCATATGGGCATCCGGAACTACTCGTCCGCGATTGCGAGCTCGACTACAGCGTGCAGTGACGATCACATACAAATATCTACGACGTCAGGGGCTCACTCTTTCAATCGACAAATGCGCAGTGCTTGCGTTCACGCGCAAGCATATGTCGCAATACCCGATATTTATTAATGGGACAGCGATACCTGCTGTAACGCACCACAAGTTCTTTGGGGTTGTCGTACACAGAGATCTATCATGGACGAGGCATGTCGCCGTACTTAAATCTAAATTGAAGAGCTTTGCTCTCATTCTTCGCTACGTAGCAGGAGCAAGATGGGGTCCATCAGAATCATCGCTACTTCAATTATACAATGCTCTATTTGTGGGATACATTCGATACAGCATGCCGGTGCTTTCCAATATGGGACCTAGTTGTGTGAAGACACTCGAGAGTGTTCAAGCTCAATGCTTACGAAGATGCTTGGGTCTACCACGCTGCACTTCAACAAATGGAACAATCGCAGAGGCTCGGGCTTGTCCCATCAGTGTATACATGCTCTGCGAGCCACTTAGAGTTCACCTACGATTACTGAGCAGACACAGACAGCACCCACTGTCAGTACTACCCGCCACTCACCCAGATTGCAGTTTCTCAAAAGTAATATTGCGGCATGAAAATATTATACCACCAAGGTTTTCTCCGCCAAATGCCACTGCAGTGCCACCATTGGTTCTGCATAAACCACCTATCTCTTTTACGATACCTGGAATTACGAAGAAGTCGCTCATTTCTTCTGTTGGCCTCAGACAACTGAGGCCAACAGAAGTATATATCACATTTATACAACGTACAGTGATTCTCTGCACGTGTACACCGACGGATCCACCACGCTAAACACGTCCGCCGCAGCCTTTATCATCCCAGACATGGATATCGCTCGACGATTCAAAGTGGACCATAAAACCACATCAACTGCCGCAGAGCTTGTCGCTATCCGAGAGGCAATAAGGTTTATTTCCGGAGAGCGACCTCGAGCCTGGACGATTTTCTGTGATGCCAAACCCGCTTTGCAAACCATTAATTACATCATGAAGCAAGGTCCATATTACAGCTTGGCAATAGAAATCACAGAACTTATTCAGGTTGCTTCAACAAATGGCCATCTTATAACTTTCCAGTGGATTCCCGCTCATTGCGGCGTGATGGGAAACGAAGAGGCAGACGCTCAAGCTAAAAATGCCTTAAGCAGTGCCCCTGAAGTACGCATTGCGTTTTCACGAGCTGACACGAACGCCCTACTTCGCTGCGTGATGCGCAGCTACACACTTCAGCACTGGACCAAACCGGAACGGCGACACCAGCGACTTCACAAATGGGACCCGGAAATGAGGTTCCGCATGCCTCCTAAATTGAAACGGCAACTCACAAGTATGATCCACCGCATTCGTCTTGGTGTAGCGTACACTAGACGTTACGCACATATCATCGGTCGCAGTGACACCGGTCCTAATTGTGAACACTGTGATGTGCCAGAAACACTTGAGCACATATTTTGTGTCTGCCCAGCATACGCACGTGAACGACAAACACTGATTTCTTCTACTGAACAATATCGCAGTAGGTCATTAACTGATGAGACCATGTTGGGCCCTTGGCCAGACACCAACAGTGCAACTGCGGTCACAAGAGCAGTTATTACCTTTTTAGAAACAACTGGACTATGTGCGCGGCTCTAAAATGTGTCTCAGCTAGAGAGAACACTACATACTCACCTCTCTATCTCACCATCGTCATCCATTAATCTTTCTTTTCCCCTTTCCCTTCCCCCAGTGTAGAGTAGCAGGCTAGAGCAAACTATCGCTCAGGCCGACCTCTCTGCCTTTCTGTAAATAAACATACTTCCTTCCTTTCAAACAGATAGATTACAAGCACCGGGTTCGATAAACTAATAATAATAATAATAATAATAATAATAATAATAATAATAATAATAATAATAATAATAATAATAATAATAATAATAATAATAATAATAATAATAATAATAATAATAATAATAATAATAATAATAATAATAATAATAATAATAATAATAATAATAATAATAATAATAATAATAATATCTGGGGTTTTTCGTGCCAAACTCACCACGATATGGTTATGAGGCACGCTCTAGTGGAGGGCTTCTGAAAGTTTGACCATCTGGCGTTCTTTTAACGTGCATTGACGTTGCGCAATAGTCTGATAAACTATGGTGATAAACTTCGTTTTGTTGAAACAGTGTCCAATTTTCTGGCGGGTACACAGCCACTCTCCATAAATATATTTAAAAACATCGTGATTTCCTTTTTACGACTAGGTACATGTCATCGTGTTTGAGGTTTAAAATGTGAACGACTAAAAATTGGTCTTGGTTTCACAACCTGAACATACCAGTTTTATTTAGAATATTTCAAATTGTTTTGATTTTTTGATACGTAGAAATATCACACGTTCACTGAACTTCTCTATTTATTTATTCAGGATATGTTACGCAGCTTTAACATAATTGTTTTAAGAACTGTCACTGCAAATTACAAAACTCTCTCCGTAACGTTAAAAATTGGGTGAGAGTTAACTTGTATAATGGTGAGGGCTCTGTTTGCTGAACGTGTTTGGTTTATCGTTGCGCTTTTGTAAGTAATGCTTTCTAAGCCTACTTATGTAAAACCGTTGAGCTTGCTGTATATAGATCAACATATTAAAGTTGTTTTGTGTTACTTTTCCGTTTCCTATGCTGCAATAACATATACGAGTAACCAGTGCGTACACATGCCAAAAGGGCCCAGTTGCCGTAACGTGTAGTTGCTCCCCCGCACACTGTCGCGTTTTGAGAATTTGCACTTGTTAAGCTGTCTGTCCGCACTAAAATGATAATCAGAAATATCGCGTGCTATTTTGCTTTTGTTCTGGGAGCCATTGATGTCGCAAAACCATTTTTTTTCGGTACCAGACGACGCAAGAGTGTTTCACCTCAGCATAAGTATTATTGTGGCGATGCACGCTTTACAGTAAGCAAAAGCTACCTGTTTCAGAGCATATTTCCGACATGTCGATGAGGAAACTTAGCTAGGTTTTCTGTGTCGGCATTTTCCCCGACAAGCGTACGTCCCTCCCAGCAAACATATAACAGGAGAGGAGACGATAATGTAGAGCTAAATTGTGATGGGGGGCACTACACGACATATTCCCGACGGGCTATCGAAGCTTCTGATCTCGGTGCAGTGCAAATATTACGTCATACTATTCTACATGGGACTGCTCCCATACCTGACAAACATGAAGATAGCAGTGAGACACATGTTTTAGCATAGGAAGCACGAATGTCCAGCTCTCACCCGACCGACGAATGGGCGCTTTATTATTAATTAGGCTGAATAGGCGGCTAAATTTTACAGAACCTTTCACTACCCCCCCCCCCCCCCCCCTTACTAATTTGTTCCAACAAAGCTTTCTGTTATGTCCTGTTAGTCGACAGCTTATGATAAATAAAGTGTAAAAGATATCAAGTTTTAAGGTTAATGGGCCAGGATTTCTCATTTTTGGCAATTTTCGGTTTCTCTTTCGACGGGCACGGTTATAGATAGCCTGAAAGCCTTGTCTCGCAGAAGAATCGGAATTGATCTTTCTTGTTTACGAACTAATCGATATTTTTTCACCTGGTGAAGCTCTAATGTGTACAAGAGAGACAAGGATGACAAAAAAGAGTGTTTTATTAAAATAATTAACAGTAATCTAGACTTACCTGAAAATCGCAGCGGAAGCTCCAACCTTTTTTTTTATCTGATCGTATGATCTTCTTTCCGTACTTTGTGCTAGCCGAGTATAATCTACGTGAGGGCCCAAGCTACGCTGCCACTCATCGTCAACACAGAACATAGATGCTAAGATAGCGGTGCAAGTGACATGCATGCGAGGAAGAAAAAAAAAGACACAACACAGGTGCTGAAGCTATGTGCTTGGCCCGTATTGCAGTGCGTAAACATGTTCAACCTGGTGTACCTCTTCATGCGGTACCAAGAATTGTTGCCGGCCAAAGCTCAGCAGCTCAGGAGCCAGATAGAGAGCGTGATGCCTGACGTCAAGAATCTTGACAAATACAGTGAGTACACCATGCCACTGGTAGGCTGGCCGTTCACTTGTACGCTTGTGTGCTAAAGGTCTTGGACCTCCCCACTACGAAAAAAAAGACACATAACAGGCTGATTATGTGGGTCTGTTGGCTTTTTTTTGCTCGGTTTCAGTGCACGTGGTTACAGTTCTAGTTCAGTCTTCCTCATGTGTTTGTTAGCTGTTATTTTTTCTTTTCCACACTTGAATGATATCGCAGTTGTGATTGTGCTGCGCTTCTGAAGCCGAAGTACCGGCTGCATTAGCTGCATTCTGACGAAGCCCAAACAGAAAAAAAAGCCTTGTACAGGTTTCAAGAAAGCTTTGAAAAGAAGCCTGTGGTCTTCATTGCCTGAAATTACAATGCCTTCTTGATGCGGCAATGAATGCTTTAAGGACGTTCTTAAATGTCAAACATCAATATGCAGTGCTACGCGTATAAGAAAACGTGCATCTGTAGTAAAGATGTGGCAAGAACAAGTAAGCTATTAATACAGCGCATTTCAGTTGGTCCCACTATAAGTATAGCTCCAGTCACACTGAGACATTACCGATCAGTGACACATTGCGCGACAGACAGACAGACAGACAGACAGACAGACAGACAGACAGACAGACAGACAGACAGACAGACAGACAGACAGACAGACAGACAGACAGACAGACAGACGGACGGACGGACGGACGGACGGACGGATGAACGGAAGGACGGACGGACGGATGGATGGATGGATGGATGGATGGATGGATGGATGGACGGACTGATGGATGGATGGACGGACGGATGGATGGATGGATAAGATGGATGGATGGACGAAAAAAATGGCAGTATATCCACGGAGTGAATATTGGAGAGTGGGGCGAAGCATTCGTCCGTCCATTCGTTCTTGCTTCCGTCCGTCCATGCGCCCTCTGTGTGACCGTTCATGCGTCTATCCGCCCGTCCGTGCGGGCGTCTGTTCGTGCGTTCGTCCCTGCGTTCGTTCATGCATTCGCCCCTGCGTCCGTTCATGCGTCCATCCATGCATCTATCTGTGTGTCCGTTCGTCCATCTATTCAACACTCCAAGTACCACCATCTCGTATCTTTTCATCATATATTCCCCATATAGAAGCACCGCCATCCAGCGGACATTCCAAGGACTAAACGAGAGGTGGCACACGCACACTTTCTTACGGCTTGCGTTTAGGGTCTACTTCCCACCTTTAACCACCTCGAATTCTTGGTATATACTAGTTCACTGTATTCATGGCACTGAGGCCCAACGCGCGCTAAACCTTTCTAAAACCAATGAGGTTACGCCCAGCGAGTATAACGTAGCAACCATTTCTTGTCAGACAGTGCTCAATGTACATGCCAATGGCTGCTAATGGGGATCGCAGCGTGCGCGTTACCTAACGGCCGAATGCTCCTGTCTCTCATTCCCCCTTAGCAGTCATTGGCATGTACATTGAGCATTATCTTTTATTGTTCAACAACGCACAGAAGAAATCTCTCACCGGCACCACCTTGGAGGTCAAAATGTTATACTTGTTACACACTACAACGGCTACGAGAGACGAACAGGTGCCGTTATAAGGAGCTTCGCCCCTAAAAAAATTAAGTCCTGAAGGAAACCACTCCCAATTTATAGGGGAAGATCGCGGGTTTCTGCCACGTAGGGACGAGGAGGTCTAACGTCACCGCTGCGTCGTGGGCATTCTAGGCAGTCTTGAGTTGTAGGAGAGAAAAAAAAAAACTATAGTCTCGACGTTCGGCCTGAGATCGAGTTTTGTCGTTGGCAGAAGAGCTTACTTTGTTGGAAGCGTCTTTTTGCCTTCTCTCATAACGCAGTGTTCTGAGTGGCATGCAACAAGCATTTCTAGTCGGCTTGAAGCGGTTGTTTTACGCAAGCCTCGTTCTACGTGGTACGAATAACATACATTTCTCGTGAAGTGCTTCAGAAACATAACTTCAAGGAAACATACGCTAGTGTAATTCCTGTAATTAGAAAGTCTGAACAAATCAGATTGTGACACGTTGCATGACAGCACTGTGCAAGTGAGGCAACGACCCGTCCAAGTGAGGTTAATAAAATAATTATTCTTTATATCCACAGTGCCTCAAAGAGATGGTACTATCTTCGTCAGCTTATTTGCGGCCATCAGCGCTTTCTTCGACTACATCCTCTACGTGGGAGTCGACAGTGTAAGTGCGTGAATGCGAGTTTATTGCCCGGTAATACTTCAGAACAGAGAGCCTATGCGCTTTGAGGGATGATGTCACACGTGGAAGCCGTTATAGAAGACCATAAGGGTAGAAGAAGTCGTGGAGACGATGGAAAGTGGAATAGTTCGTATGCCAGAGCATTTTTTTTAGTTTGACCGCACTTTCACGTTCACAGCGATGCCGCGATTGAATGAATGCAGTGACATGCTGTCAATTTTGTAGAGAAGGTTGGGTAGCAAAACGTCTCAGAAAGTTCCCATCAGGGCTACAAAAATTTGAATGAGACAGCTTACGTGTGAAAAAATTCATAAATATCACAAGTTTCTTAAACCCGATAAAAATTTGGAAGAGATATTAAAAGCTAAACATTCTTGCAGACAGAACCGCGCTAGGAAACTAGGTACATAATTAACCCTGTGTAAATGTAGTGAAAGCTATCACGAACTTTCGTCTTCATTTTCGAGGTAGGTTTCGCACAAGATCGAGTGTCCCAAGCTATTGGTGGCGCAGTAAACTTAAGATATAGGTGCTAAGAAGAGTTGAAGTGTCTTAACGTGCACATGAGGTAAACGTGGCTCTCGTGCAGTACAGTATCGAGAGCTAACGCTCAATTTTAGTTCGGACGAAAGTTTGAGCTGACGTACGCCCGAAAGTGTAGTTTGTAGAACCAGGATTGTGATTTAGAGCTTTACTTCTCGAATATTTTCCGAATAGATCTGATATACCTTTATTCATTGCGCAACAGAATGCTTCGTACTCCAGCTTAAGTTCTGAATAACTTCTGACGCAAACAACACGTTAACTATTCCAGAGCAAGCTCTGCAGACACGAACAATCGAGTGCAATTACGGAAGCTGTTTTTCTGAAAGACAGCTAGCTCTTCACAAGTGAGCTACAAGCGGATTTTTGCGCAGCCGAAAGCAACTAGTGTTCAATGTTTTATAACGTTATATTCCACATAGCTTGATTACAGTTCGAAGGTTGCGGGATTGAATCCTGGCCGTGGCGGCCGCATTTTCGATAGAGATGAAAATGCTTGAGGCTCGTGTACTTAGAATGGAGTGCACGTTAAGGAATCCCAGATGGGTGAAAATTTCCAGAGCCCTCCACTGCGGTGTCCCCAATACCCATATCGTGTTTAGAAATGTTAACACCATAAATTAATAAATTCATATTGATTATAGTTATTTGTGGCTTTTTCTAGGCTGCTTTGACCCGCTTACACGCTACCAATGTGCCCCGATGCCGTAAATAGGTTTTTTACTATAGCACATAATTATGTCACCTATTTCTAAAATGTAAAAAAGTGCGTGTATTTTGTGTCTTAAACGCATCAGTAATAAACCACCATTTAGCGTAACTAAGCAAATTGTGGCCCTATTATTTAATTACGCTCATCACGGAATGATAAACTGGTGAAATAAGGATAACAACTGAACGTGCAGCAGAAGCCTCGGCTGATCTTGTGCGCATGGACGTGGGGCATCATCGACAGTTCCTTCGACGCCGCCATCGGGATCGCCTCGGGAAACATGAGCTTCATGGATGTGAGTGAGGCGTCTCACGTGGAGAAGCAAATTGTAGTTGTATATTGTGAGGTGTTGTTGTAAACCATTAGAAAGCTTGATAGATAAGAAGAAAAATATAGATAGCTTACCTGAATAACTGGTTTGCTATAGTGCACTGCGAAAAAAGGGGAAGAGGGAATTGTCCAGAACTATAAGAAGAGATAAAAGAGTAAGACAAAATTTAGAAACAGAGCCAATGCGCACGCATGTACGCACGCACGCATGCACACAGACACACACATACATGAACGCACGCACGCATTCACAACCAGCTTTTAAAATTCTGCTTTCCTGTATTCAATGATCAACATATGCACAGACGTTTTAAAATTTATGGACAGCTTCTAATCAAATCTACATTTCGCAGTAGATTTTTAGGCTCTCTGGATGTCGGATTTTTTAAAAAGTGCCTTACATTCGTCTAGTATATTTTGATAAAAACGGCTGTAATCAAATCATCATTACTCCTGGATACCAAAGATAGTGGACGATAGAGATTTTAGCCGCTTGTAGAGTAGAGGTCGTTTGGTGAAATTATCGCACTGGCATATAATTATTGGAGCAAGCCCGACCATATTGTCACTAACGTATCGCATTAGTCTCTGTTTCACTTAAAGTCGATTTGGCTTTTCTAAAAAAGAGAGAATAAAACAACAGCAAAAACGCCACAAATGCTTGCGTTGGGGCATTATTTAGTATGATGATATTGTCAGGCCTCGTTTAAAATGAGTTTTTTTTTTGTCAATTGAAAATGAGCGAGACAGTGACGTAATAACTTGTTTTTTGAAAACAGGAATATGCAATAGGGAAACAGTTAAAATAAAGATAAATGACTAAAATAGTGAAATAAAGAACGGGAGTGGCAGATGAATTGATAAACTCTTTTTAGGGCCTCGCCCGGACGCCTGCGCCCATGGAGATCACGGTGCTGACGGAGAAGCCCTTGTTTGTAAGTACACGCGTCTTTACAATACATTTGTAAGTGAACATATTTACAAAGATGTCCTCGTTTTTACTAGTTAAGACAAGCCAACGTGAAAAAAGGGAGGGTTACGGTGCTTCAACATCATCTGTGTAGTCAGTAACATAAGTGCAATGAAAACTAACATACCTTTAGGTTAGTTCACACCCTTTCAACTCACGCTACGGGAGTAGTATTCATTGAACTTGGTCTTCATGTGGACGTTCACGTCCAAAGTTTTCATGTTGTAACTACCTGGTGTCTTGACATTGGTTTCCTGTAGATAAATGGGGCGCGCCAAGACCTTCTAGTTCAACATCAAGGCTGTACAGGGCCGCATTATGTCCCATCGCAGTTCAAGTGGCTACGCCAAGAAGCGACAAACATGACTGCAAACAGTAGAAGCTTTTATGACTAAGATGGGCCGCTCCGTTCACCTCAGTTTTGAACGAGTATCTGTGGGTAATCCAGTCTGCCGAGGAAGCCGCTAGGAGGCCAGAACTTCTAGCCGACACCTAGGTGGAAGCGCAACCAAGAGATATGTCAGATTTGTAATAAAGTTCTTTTTTTCTCAACTGTGTGCAATAAACGAGCAATGTTCTTATTTCAGTGAACTTGTTGGTGCTGCACGTCTTCTTTTGATGCTGACAAATGCCGATCGAATTAATAGCTCGGATTTTTTTTTTTCGCAGCGTGCGTACGGGAAGTCTATACAAAAGCGTGGCGCGGAGTCGGAGCTCCGCTTGCCACCGACGCCAGCGAAGCCCGCTGAAGCCACAAAAGAATATTCGCAAGACAACGAGACCGAACCGTCAGCACGAGCGACAAGAGAGAAGGTACGTACTAATAATGGGTTTTAGGTGGGTAATTCTGGTCGGCTATTTCAGTGAATGAAATCTATACGGCCTTACTTTAGCTGGATTAGTATGAGTGGCACGGTTACCTTTGTGCGTAGTCCAGCGCACCGCTTCACTGCGGCCACCGGTATTCTGTACGTTGGGTCAGCAAATCAGCATGCTAAGACTCGGAGAGCAGCCTTTCAAACAAAGACTGGAAGGTGAGCCAATATCTAATGCTTTAAAAAAGCTAACAAAAACATAAGTAAATAGGAGCACCCCCTTCCCACTGAACTCAATAGATAACGTTTATTTAAAAAAAAAGGGGAGGGGTGCTGAGAAGCAGTTGGTTGGGGCCGCTACTCCAGGGTCCCACTGGCCTCAGCAGCTGACCGTGACTCGACTATAGGCACAAAGGACTTGAAAGGAGGCCCACCTGAGTCAGCTTTTCCTGGCTGGCGAACAAGGTCTCCCGCTGCTCCGTTCAGAACTTTCGCTTTGGAATCTGAGGCGTGTAAATTTTGTGTGGACTTTGTTCGCATTTCCACGTAACGCGGGCGAAAATTTGCTGTCCTTCACACAACGGGCAAGTGTCGACGTATACGTGGTCGGGTGGGTGACATGCTTTAAACGCCCGTGCGTATACGTATTCGCATGCAGGTGGCGCCACTCGCCCCTTTTTTTGTCAGAAGAGGCGAGGGTGTGGCAGAAAGTATCGCCATCCTTGAAGACACTAGTGTTCTGTAACATATACCTAGAAGTGTGGGGTTCCTGGGTAGCAGGTGGGTATCTGAACGAGGAATAGTCGCTCGAGCTGCACTGACCTGTCTGTCGTTACCCGTTTCTGCTATATGTCCGAGGTACCATATGATACTGTGCATCTGGTGTAGTGTTGCACCTAAGAGGCGGTGACGCACGCAGTAACACGACCATGAGTTAATCAACGAGATTCTATTTGAGTGTCCGAGGAGATATATCTGCCTCAACACTCATTTGGTCTTTATGGCCAGCGCTACCAATAGGGCTCTCGCAATATGGTGACGCCGATGAGGTCCTTCTGCCCAGTGTGTATATATATTGTTACGAGAAGTATTGGGTTAACGCCATTCGGGTTAACACTGCACACAGCGCACATAAATGCAGGACAACAGGGTCGCTCAGACTCAGTCCCATAACAACAACGCATTCGTCTTCATCCATTCGGTGTCATTTTGGTGCCCGTGCTTGAGGTATCTTTTTATGCGCGTAACAATACTCTGGTCTGCAAAGCACCGTCCCGGGGACTGGTACGATTAGAAGGGTGTGTCACTGTGTAGGGATTCAGGCGAGAAACATGCACAATGCCAGTTCTGGATGCAACAGTCGAAAGCGGTAAACATGAAGTTTCTGTGGGAATCAGAGCCGCACTTAGAGATGGAAAATTCTTGAATAAGGAGTGACACTAGAGCTAATGCTTTTACAAGTGGTCTTGTCTTTATCCATTAAGACAGCGACTGGCGTGAAATAAAGGGAGCTTTTTTAGAGGCGCAGTCGCAGTCTTTGAAAGAGACATGACCACTTGTCGAAATGTCGGCTTTATAAACACTTCCTATTCAATAATTTTTTGTCTCTTCAAGCCTTCATTTTCTCTGAAACATCTGTCTTATTTGGAGAACCAAAACTTGCTATCACTGCATATACGCATTTTGGTGCCAATATATTGTAAAAAAATGACATTTTTCAGAAACTCCATAAGTGAATTTCGGGTTGCTTCCAAATAAAACTTTTATAATGAAGAAGCCCTGCTTGAAGTTGTGCAACTTACGGACGTCACGGCAAGCTGGGAGCAGAATTCAAATTTGGTTTTGTCAGCTGCTTGTTGCTACTATGTCGGTTTTGAATATATGATACCATATTCTTTACCTTTAAATATCAGTGACTCAAGCGATCAGTCATTTCGATAATCTTAATTTTCATATTCAGCTAACTGATGATGCAATATTGTAGCATTATCATATTTATGAAGCATTATCAGTTCAGATTTATGAAGATGGGACGAGAGGAAGGAGACTCACATGGGTGTTTCAGATATGTCGTGTCAGATCTGATGATTCGTCAGGCCTTGCTGCGGCATTAAGTATTCACTGAGCTTATACGGGGGCCTTGCAGGTCTTTTTCAGCATGGTCAGAAAGCGCTGCTGATCGCCAGTCGAGGCTCCTGAGAACACGCTAGCCAAACATTCGAGCACTGCACGTGACCTGGAATTTACAAGTAGTTTTCAACGTCAGCAAGACGTCACTGTCTTCTCATGATCAATGTTACCATTTACTCATATGACCGCGCGATAAACTAAATGTCCATGGTCATTGGCTGATTTGAGCGTCGTGAGCGGCACAATTACAGTGGTCTCCGCGGGATGTCGCCACGCGCATGTTTGTGATCACCCTTGAAACTAGTCTGTTTCACATGCGAGTGATGGAGCGGAGGCGGTCACCGCGATGAACGGCCGAGGGATGCCGTTCATTGTTTCACATGCGCCACTTTTGCGCGATACCCACCGTTCTGATGGACAATGTTTCAGTACTGCCGACCGAGTCGGAGTGAGTTCCTCTCGGCGCGCGCCCGCTCCTCGATCCCGCTTTTGCCGTCACGTGTTCCTTACGTCACTGCTCCCCCATTGGTCAGATGATCTGCCACGAGTGATTTTTTTCAACTCTGTCGATGTTCATTGCAGCACCTAGTAGACGCTCCAGAAACTTGTTTTGGGTTCGCGCGACGGCTGCCGCTTCGCTCTTGGCGAAAAATCGCTCGCATGTGAAACAGGCTTAAAGCGCGCGTTGGGAAAAAAAGGAACAAAGAAAAGAGAATGTTCAGAGTCATGACGCGCGTTCATGGAAGGATGCTTTTTCTTGCTCCTTTCTAATCCTTTTCCCCATATCCGCGTAGGTTTTAGCTCTTTTGCTGAAAACTACGAGAGGAGAGCAAAGGCGATTAAAGCGTGTGACAAACACCTGTAACTACACTCGTACTTGACGGATTCTATAATTTCTTGCGGCAGTCATTCGTGAGACGGTAAGCTCCTTTAATGAAACCATTCGATGATTACTTAGCTAGGTGTTGCAGGGTCCCTTTAAAGTAAAGGTACGGGATGCAGGTTTGAACTACTCAAACTAGAGCACAAAAATAAAAATAAAAAAACGCAGAGACAGAGAAAGGAAGTTGGGCACAACACTGCTGAACTCCTAACATAGTCATTAACAAAAGTGCTACATATATAAAACACCACTGTATCAGTTTTATAAAAGTAGCATCGAGAAGGAAGTCTAGCATAAACTCTTCTCAGTGTTGTGACATGCTTTCTTTGTTGTGGTGTCAAATAACTTTGCTTTTGACTTGCTGTGCAGATCGTCGACTACCAGTCGACAATTGTTGACCACGACACCTACCGACTTACTGTGAGTATAGATCAGAATAGCTTCGGAATTTTAAGCAAGTGTTGACTGTAACCACTTGAATTCCTAAATTTATTGCGTATTGTTTGATAGTACTCAACGAATGACTTCTATCGAATGCTTCGTGGCAGAACGCTAAAACTCTTTGCAGACAGTCTGTGTTGGATCGCGACGGGAAACTAGCCGAATGACGTCATATTGAATATTTGGGAGAGATATCTATACATTTATTTCTCAAAGTTTTTCCTTGGTTAGTCTTTCGTTTACTATTAATTTCCAAGAATTGTGACCTTTATGTCACCTTGCGAAATACTACAGAACTTACTTGCAGTTTCAAAGGCTAATTTTTCTGCCACGAAACTCATGAGAGACATAGAAATTGTTGTGATCTTTGATGCTGCAGCCGTTCAGGGCCTGGAGAGTGTATAAACACTTGCTATCGGTACTATTGTTTTCGCCCTTCGACTCCTGTCTTAGTATTTCCCCAGCACACGCACAGTCGCAGAAAAACTAAATGCGAACTCAGCCATAACTACGGAGCACAATCTTACACTTTATTGCTGCGAAAGATTGTTGAGGCCTCACACTGAGCGTGCCAACCGAAATCACGCTTACATTACGGCTATTAGGTGAAAACACGAACGAAAGTACGCGTTTTAATTACATTTAAAATAATATTTCACTTGACCACGACTGAGCGTCATCCGCGTCATTGCACTGCCGACAACGTTTGCGTGATAAAATCTGATAAACGATCGGAAATGTGTCCGAATGGACACTGTTTCTAAATTGCGTTCTTTCCTTTCTTTTTTTGTCATTATTCAGATGCTTTCACTAATAACATCTCTAGTGTCATAAGTTCATTGTCTATCATACTATAATTCTTGCGTAAGTGCTTTCTGTGAATACGGGAGCCACGTTTTTTTTTTTGTATACGTACACCTACCCAACTGTCGGCTGCATTCGCATGAAGCTGTGCATAGACAATCCCCAACCGGTTGTCTGCAGCTAATCTTAGTCCGAATTTCGGGCGCAACCTACGAACAAATATCCCGGAGGACATGCCGTAACGTCATTGGATTAATTAGTTGAACGCGATAGCGACAACTAATTAGTGCTGTTCTTAGTGAGTACTTCAAACACTTAGTGCATGAAACCTTTTCGAATTTGCTATGCACTCACTACATGGCCTTAAGGGAAGAGGCGCAGCAGCGTTTGTGCCTTTTGTAGGGGGGGGTACCGGCTCTCAACTACGGAGCCATTATGATGATCACCTATCCCGACGCCCGGTTGCAATGAACGCTTGACCACGCATTATTATTGCAATATTTCATCTTACATTGTGGAGCATATATACAAGACGCGTGTGTTTGTGAAGCATAAAAGCTACTTTCACTGCATTTTCGAAGCGTAGGAAGCTCTTTTCACTGTTTTCACAAGCAGAGGCGCGGCCATGTAGGAGAACATCCGCTTGTCATGCGAATGACCCGGCTTCGATCCCAACTTGGAACAACAACAAAAAAAAAACCCTGCTTTGGTCCCCACTCTGCTCCAGAATTTTTTATCATTTGTTATCTTATTTGCATTGTTATCGATTTTTCGGTCACGCGTAAGATGATGATTGTTTGCTCACAACCAACGACACCAACGTCGACACCAGAATTTCTGGGAAACGAGCTCTTTAACGCTATCGCGTTAATGAGATTCGCTGCTGTTTCGAAAATTGGAAATAGCGTCTTCTGGCGCTTGAGTGCTCGATGTGCTCGATGTGTATGACGAACATCTTTCGGTACAATATATTCGGTACAACATTTTGGACATCTTCGCAATAATATTTTTCTTTCTTCTTCTTTCAGCAAGAACAAAACGCTGTCCTGTTGATGTACGTTTTATTCCGACTGATATTTAAGGTTAGTGAACAATTTAGTTCCTTTATGTCTCAGCTTGCCGTGGTGAAAGAAATACGATAGAGCTTCCAGTTCCGGGATTTTCTGACTTTAAAAGACGAGTGTTTCTTGAGATACTTGAACGCAAAAATTTTGGTTCCTTTCCGTCTACCTGTTTGTCACACGATTCAGCCACCCGAACAAAGTTAAAGCTCTCGCTGAACGCTCAGCCATCTTGAACTGGTGGCTGCTTTCAAACTTGTGAACATTTTCGATCAAAAAGCAAATCGATGGTGCAACATCCACACATGAGTATTAGTTGGTGTGTTCATTTACTACGAAATACGTACACACGCACTACTAAAGGCCTTAAGCTGCGCTGAAAGTGTGACGGTATGTACGATGAGAACGCGACGCAATGAAAAAAAAAAATCCTCTACCGGCGATATGGTGCTGCCACCTGGGAGTGGTCTTACGTTTTGCACAGTTTTGTTTCTCGACGCCACTGCAAGATTCCATCCATGCCTGGCGAGGATGAGACCAGGACTCATGTATGCACCACTTTCCGGTATACGCATTGTCTATTAATTAGATGGGATGCACGTTTGTGAGTTCAAGACAGGAACGGCACACAGCTTTCCAATAGTAGAGCACCTCGTGCTCTACATTGTTAACTACTTTTTCTAAACACCCGCTGCTGATTTCCTTGTGCGGCTTTGTATATTGAGGCCTACGGGACGGCTTTAAGCTCTCGACCCATAGTAGAGTACCCTGTACTCTCAATCGTTACCCACTTGCATGTTAGAAAAACTTATGCCCCTACAAAACATGAAATCAGTATAACCCTTAACTTGAACCAGAACTGTAAACTCCCATTCTTTAGAAGGCTTTTTGTTTCGAATATTCTGAAAAGTGGAAGTTAGTGCATGACCGGAAGTGTTCGGAAGACAGACGAGAGTGCCGCTCTCTCGCCAGTAAAAAAAATAAAAATAAAACGTGGTGAAGCGTAGTACTTTTCAATAGGCAATACTAATGACCCGAAGTATCTTGTTATAAGGGCACCTGTACTTTAGAAGCTGGTCTCCTACGAATGTATCGCTGTTCAAATATCGACCCCTGACGGGGTCTCTCATGAGTGTGAGTCATGACTGCCGTGGCTGTTCTCAGGTGGTGGCACTGGCTGGCATCAAGGACTTCGCCAGCCGTGTGGCAATCGAGAACGAGAAGCGTAACCTGGCGCTTCAACTGGGCCGCCAGGCCGACACGGTCTCCCTCGAGGAGCCAACCACGCCGATGCCGCCCCAATCGAAGCGCCGTTCGGCCATGCCTATCGCCGTGCTACCTCCTCCACCGAAACCGCCGCCGACTCCGGTGGTACCACCGTACATACCGGGTGCGCCGAACATTCCGTTCCCTCCTCCGCCAGGTTTTATTGTGCAGCCACATCCGGACGGCAGAGGGCCACCTCCTCCTCCTCCGGGGTTTCGGGCGGAGGCTGAAGCACCGCCTGGCCCGGGGTTCCTATTCCCGCCACCGTCGGTACTTCCCCACCCTTACGATGGACCGCGCGTTGCATGGGTATCGATGATGTTCGATTAGACGCGAACGGCGTGGATTAAACTGTATTGGCGTCGTTATAAATAAGCTTCGCCTTTCGGGCCCTCGGCCGTTTAGTAAATCTGAATAAAGTTTAACGACATTATTACATGTGCCTTCCTTTACGCTTTGTACTATTATTAAAGAAATATTGCTTCGTGGAACATAGACTTTGCTTTAAAGTATCAGTCTGTAAGTGTACCGTATAAGCAAACCTTCTTCGTTGAAATGTTGTCAGCAAAGTAATGTTGTCAGCCCGCTAGCAACCTTTGAGAAATCGGAACACCATTTGGATGCAAAAGTGCGAATAAATCAATTTTGTGAACACTCTTCAAAAAATTCACAAAAAATAACAAAACTGAATATTTTCAGCTGCTTTCGAAACTGATAACAGCTTATGACCCTAAAAAATATACGAAAAACTGCACCTCAATTGGGGAATTGATGCAATTGTGTATAGTGGCTCCACTAGCAAATGAGCCAACGAGCCACTACGGGCTAAAATAACGTACATCTCCAGTGGCACGTTCGTTTCATGATAAGTAGGCCAGTGGTTCGAGTCCCGCGGTCGTGCTCATGTCCAACATGAATCTGTTAGAAGCTGTGCGCTATTTTAACCCGTAGTTGAAATTAACTGGCTCGTTTCCAAGTCTGAGCCACTGTACGTAATTGCATCGATTTAAAAATTCTGGTGCAGTTTTTCATGCATTTTTTGAAGGCCATACGCTGTTATTAGTTTGGGAAGATCTAAATGACGAAGGTTTGCCTAACATTGGAGGTCGCACACACTTGAGACGTACCAGTGGCCGAGGGGTTAAATGTTTGTTTCATAACCAGAGGGCCAGTGGTTCAAATCCTACGTTTGGTCCCATTAAATGCGAAGCATTTCTTAGCGAACTTCGGTGACTTTGAACGCATCTATCTATCTATCTATCTATCTATCTATCTATCTATCTATCTATCTATCTATCTATCTATCTATCTATCTATCTATCTATCTATCTATCTATCTATCTATCTATCTATCTATCTATCTATCTATCTATCTATCTATCTATCTATCTATCTATCTATCTATCTATCTATCTATCTATCTATCTATCTATCTATCTATCTAGCTGCTTACGTTTGGGGGCTCTCGTGGTCACCCCCTTAACTTGGTGTGAACAAAAACTAGTATGGCAGGGTAAGATGGGTTGACGAATATGACGCGCTGGTGAACACATCGTCATGTACGTTGTCAAACACTTCCCATCAGACTGTATACCCACGAACGGGTACGTGATAGTATGCGGGTATGTGCCACAGGTGATTCATACTTAGGCCCAGGAACGACGAGAACACACATCAGCTATTTCAGCGTGTGAGCGTTAAGCAATACCCGGCATCGGTAGCTTCCCCCCCCCCCCCCAAAAAAAAGCATAGAATAAATGCCAGGGCTGCAGCTGGAGTCGAAACAAATAATTCTGTCAGGCAATGAAGCATTCTACCACAAAGCTACGCCAGGTCTCGGAACTACTTTTCAAATAGACGCTAATCTTTGTGAAACGTCAATAGTGATTGCAGTGCTGCCTACTCAATTTTATAAACATTGCATATGTACTCCTTTGATACAGCCGTCACGTCGGGTTAACGTAAATATACCTTTTTCAAGATATTCCAGAAGCCACTGCGAGCACGCGCTGCAGTGTGGGAAATGTGTGTACACCGCAGCGGAGGCGAGCTCGGCGAAGCAAGCGATCGACGTAGCGGCAGCTGTGATGGAAGTTACGACGCTATAAGAATCACATCCGTTCGGCGAATACTGAATACAGTCTGCCGACGTAGTCTGTTCATCCGCATCGTGAAACATACGTACAATATATATTTGCATGCCCAAAAGCAGATGTACGTACACAGCAACTTATGCTTAACGTGATCTACTCTGCTTTACTCTTTAACATTTTCAGGGTCGCATTTTCGGAATAACCCATCAACTTGCGATCGTCTCTTCATCGTGGGACAGCTAATAATACTCTCTTATCACATGCCACTGTTTTTGGCCCTTTATCATCGGCTCGTGCAGTCGCGATCACAGATAAAAAAAAATTCTGCCATATCCACGAAGTGAATGATGATGAGTGGGCGAAGCTCCGGAGGTAAACCTGGTAAACCATGAATCCTCTGTACATTTTGCCCACTCGATTTTATTACATCGCTCCCCCTAGCGTACGTCGCCGCACTAAATTGAACGATTGCCTTCAACCAATGACACGCGCCATATGTGACATCATTCCTATTTTATAAGATCTCGCGTCTTTCATCAACTACAAGTACCGCTTTCTAGTTTATAACATCTTGCATCTTTTCATCATCAGCTACAAGTACCACCATCTAGTAAACACTACAAGAACTAAACGAGAGGTGGCTACATACAGGAGACAGTACCGCTATCTAGTGAACACTGCAAGAACTAAACTAGAGGTGGCTACATACAGGGGACGGTACCGCCATCTAGTGAACACTGCAAGAACTAAACTAGAGGTGGCTACATACAGGCTACAGGGGATGCACAGCCCACGCCCTAAGGAGCTTCGCCCCTAAAAAACAGCTAGAAAACGAATCGCTGCGAAATACGGGCGTAGGTAAGCTAGCGCATACACCCGTCACTCCAGACGACATTTCACGCTGATAAACGTAGCTTAGCTGCCGTGTCTGGAGCCAGTTTTGCAATGCATAACTCACGCTCCGAGGAAAGTGTGCACATTGAAACTAGAAAACGAATCGCTACAACACACGGACGCGGGTATAAGCTAGAGCATAGCCCACTCCCTTTAATAATAAAGGGAGTGGGCTACGTATTTGGACGTTTCGCGCTGATTAGCGTAGTTGTATTTTAGCTACAGTGTCCAGAACTCATTTTGCAATGTTCAACACACGCTCCGTGAAAAGGCTGCATACTAGGTTTTGCGTCCTTGGAAATGTTCTTTACTTGCATGCCATCGGCAACCAGCCGCTACGGATCGTTCGTACGATCTCGTCCCACAAAACACGTCCGTCCTAAATCAGTGAGTGTGTGCACGCAAGGACACCCTCGCTTGGTTAATCAAACGCACCTGTTGTCGAGTCGCGAGATGCTGCCATCGCGTCACGCCAAAATGCATGTCTCCTTGTTTGTGCGCGATCGGGTTAGGCGATTCCTAACAACACCTACAATGCTGAGTGAAAATGCACCGATTGATGGCTACCTCTTTCCTCTCAGTGTTCCGGCTAGACATAGGCTTGCACGATGTCTTCTCGAAAAATGGCGATGAAGAAAATTTTTGCGATTCGGTAGCTGCCGATCAGCGAGGGACGCGCTATGAGAGGCGGTGGGGTCGGCGGGGTCCCTGGTTGTGTACACACATTTCCCAGAATCACGTGCGCGCCCACGGGTGGCGTTGCGGTGCTTGAAATAGATCGATTGTGGTAAGCTGCCATGCGCTGAAGTTGATTTATGTAGTAGAGTCCAGGACCAGCATGATCGCGAGCATCGGCGCTTCATATCAGCTTCTAGAGTTGGTAATACGCATGTCCCAGTTGGCATCGTCGCGCAAGTGCAAACAGCTGGTTATATAAACATCTGCAACTCTTCAACATATGTATGTGCGTCCAACATTTGTACATTTATTTAGCGTCATTTCATGACGTGTCTCTCAATAAATATTGCAACACGCTCACCTTCCAGCCGCATGCTTCGCACACCGTCGATTCCCAGGTTCATGGGAACTGCCGATTTTTTTTCTAGCATAAGTTTTGAAGAGCATCTTAATCTTTTTCTAAAGTTTTGTCGCACTCCACCTTGTGGAAACGGCTTCATGCCTGCTAAATGTTTATGGTGTGGGCGGATGATTTGTTTTTCATTCCTCACATGGATGGATGGGTGGATAACAACAATAAAGAACGAGACCTGCCGCCTGGCGGTCCAATGCTGCTGTACTGTGTGAAGCCTATTTTTATAACAAAATAAATTAAACACCTTAACAAGAGAGCACAGTGTGATTCGAACCACGCACCTTGCGTTTGTGAAAGAAGCACTTGACTCCTAGGCCAGTGGTACGTCACTAAAGTGTGCAACGTGCAATGTTAGGCTAACGTTCGTCCTTAAGATCTTACGAAACTGATAACAGCATATGACATTCAGAAAAACATAAAAAACTGCATCTGAATAGGTGGCCGGTGTAATGGGCAATCGCTGGGAGCTGTGCGATGCGACGGCTTCCGGTTCGACGCACCACGCGGGTTAGCAGCGACACGCGCGCATTTTTGTAGCGCTCTGTTGAAAAAAAAACACCTCTTCTTGCAATGTCAGTGTTTAGAAGTTGTTTTTTTTGTTTTTGCCAACCGTGACTACGACGATGAGAAGCTACGAAAGCCATGAACGGTTAGAAAACTTTTTTATCGCACTAAAATGACCTGCAATGCTTTTATGCGGCTCGGAGGTACTGTCAGTTTGGCTAGCAGATCAGTCGATATAGAAAACAGTCTTTATTGTATGATGCGTTACTGCAGATAAATAATCACCATTTTAAAGATCTCAGGGATGGGGATGACTGTAGCAGTGTGCTCAGAGTTCATTTCGGGATCGCTGCTTCGGCCGACATCGTCGGTCGAGCGGCATGAAGCGCAGCACTTATTGAGCGCGTAGAATTATCTTTTGTTTTCGAGCCTTCAGCGCCCTATAAGATGCATAGATGCATTATATGGCTCGTTTCCAAGTCTGAGTAACTGTACGTAATTGCATCGATTTCCCAATTCAGGTTCAGTTTTTCATGTATTTTTTGAAGGTCATATGCTGTTATCAGTTTGGAAAGATATAAATGACGAAGGTTAGCCTAACGTTTTGGATCGCGCAATCGTGTGACGTACCAGTGGCCCCCATTTCACTTTCTGCTTTCGAGCGATACGGTCGCGGGATATTTGGCTGCGACGGAGTGGTTTCAGCGGTCCGAGTGGGCCGTGGTAACAGGGTTTTTGTGCCTAGTTCTGGCAATTATCAGGTTATTCGGCTCAATCTACCTTTCGGACGCATCGCTGAGAACACGGTTTTGATGCATGTTGATCCAAGAGCCCGGCCCTATCACGTCCAGGATTACAGGAACACTTTGGCCAAACTTGGTGCGCTCGCCGACGTTTTGGCGTTGGGGGCGTGAGTGCTGTGGCTGCTCAGAAACTTCTCTCCGCTGTTGACGTAAAGGTAACCCATGTTTGCTTATCGACCCAAATAACCGCGAAGTTCGTTTGAAGCTACATTGGTTGCTGCACGGAGTGAGCGATGAAGACGTGCGCGTGACCTTGACCCCCTACGAAGAAGTTTTTTAGAGGAGACGCGTAGAAGTGGAGAGCGCAAGGCGTCATCGAAAAAAGCTCAATGACGCGTTTAGTGAACTTAAAGTTACACTCTGACGTCAAAGTTGACGACATCAGCTGAGGATTGCAGGAGAGCTGACACTCGTTGTTGTTCCAGGCTGTGCGCCCCAGTGCCTGCGGTGAAAGAGTACCGGGCACATACGTTGCGAATGCAGAGCGCTCCGCTGTAATCATTGTCACCGCTTCTTGCTTGCTTGCTTGCTTGTTTCTTTCTTTTGTGGCTCTCACCCACTAAGGGGGATTGGCCAAGAAGTCACCGCTTCTGGCCACGAAGAAGCGAAGTGCGCAAAAAACACCAGACCTGCGTGGTAGGCGCCGCACAGTCACAGCGAAAGCTAGAAGAGCGGCCTTTCAGAGCCTTTTCAAAACACTTATTGCGTAACTAGTGCAAGCACACTTTCTTGGTACCAACTAGGGCATTAATAAACTTTTTGGTAGTAGGCCGGCATTCGCTGTGCTATTTTACGTCATTCTTCTGAGAAGCGCGGTACCCGCTAAACACTGGCAAGGAATTTTGTGCAAATTGTCTATGCAGTGGCTAACGACAATGACGAGTTATGGTTGAAGTGGGTATGCACCACAGTTAATCTGGGAACAAGAACAAGCTTTTGTGATGGTTTGGAGCATTCGACGGCCCACTCGTTAAGCTATTCGCATTGTGCGACGACTGGTTGTTCTTTCGCTGTTGTAGATTGATTTGTGGGGTTTAACATCCCAAAACCACCATTTGATTATGAGAGACGCCGCAGTGGAGGGCTCCGGGAATTTTGACCACCTGGGGTTCTTTAACGTGCACCCAAATCTTAGTACACGGGCCTACAACATTTCCGCCTCCATTGGAAATGCAGCCGCCACAACCGGGATTCGATCCCGCGAGCTGCGGGTCAGATGCCGAGTACCTTAGCCACTAGACCACCATGGCGAGGCACCTCTTTCGCTGTTGTAAAACGCTGTATAAGTCGTATTAACGCGATTGCTTTTACGACATCAAGCCTGCCTAAGACAAGTTTGACAAGTCTCAAGCACCGGTGTAGCTCAGTGGTAGAATACTGGGCTGGCACCCAGTGGACCCGGGTGCGAGCCCCACTGTGCCATTGGTGATATCATGCCTGCCTAAAGCAAGTTTGATAACAAGTTATAGGCACCGGCGTAACTCATTGGTAAAATACTGGTCTGGCACGCAGCGGACCCGGGTTCAAGCCCCACTGTGTCATAGGTGCAAGTTTTCAAAGACGATAGCATACACGTCTCAAAGCCACGCGCTTCGCTTTCCAAGAAAACTGCCGATGGTGTTCATGTCTAACGTGCGACGTGACTTGATGCGTTTGTTCGCCTCCACTGCACGCTCGAGGCACTCTGGCGCAGCGCCCCCAGAATACCATTCACCGATTTTCTTGCGCAGAACATCATATAAATGTTTTGTTCACTCTCTCCACGCGCACGACTATCGTCTTTCGACGACATTTGCAGATTAACATGCAGATATGGGGCCCATTTTTTTTTCTGATTTCGCGCAATGTGGTTACAGACACCGGCGGTGGCGGCGGACAACTGCGCGTGACTCAAAAACTAATCTCATAACAGCATTCGTCGTAAAACATACGCCAGCGTGACTGGACCACTGCAGGCAAACGACGTGCTAGAGGACCTCATGGATGAAGAAGACTCGGAGGAAACTGCAGAAGTGGGCCTCAGCTCGGCTGCCAAAGACGGGTTGTCACACTCTCAACAGGATGACTTGTGTGGAGCACCAGGTAAGCCTTAAGTCGGGCTCCACACGAAGGCGTAGATCGTAGAAGTGAAAAGGCCGATGCAAGCAAAGGCAGTTGCACTATTTCCGGCGGAGTTGTCAAGCGCCCCCTTTCGAACCACAATCGATGACTGAGATTGACAGCGACGGTAACAGTGTGACAGGAAAACGTCCCCATGACGCAGAAGATAAGACGGAGCCCAACGTGGCTTTGACGTACTAGCCACCCGCCAAAACAACTTCCCTGAGGCGGCCTCTCATTCAGCCATGACCGAACATCTAAGGGGAACGCAAAACGGCGGAAACACCGCCTTTGCCATCGTCAGGACTTTACCGGGGCAAGGCATTCAGGAAGGAGGTGCAGTTCTGAGGTAAGCGCCATGCCTCTGGGTTTTTCACAGCCTCACAATTATACAAATCGATAATTAATTCCGTGTGGCCAGGTTAAATGTGCGAGGCCTAGCCTCAAGTAGAAACAGTGTCAGCTGTACTAACTAACAAGCGACTAGGAGCTTGACATTTTGGCAGTCTAGTAGGAGATTAAAGTCCATGGCGAAAAGGAAACCAGGGACACGGTGCACCAATTCTGGACGCGTTACAATGCTATAGTTAGTCATGCCGTAGGAACTTCTTCCGGTTGTGTGTTGCTCGTCCGACACAGCTTGGGTGCTAAAATTAAAGTCGTAACACGATGTTCCTCTACCGGCTCATTGTACGTGATATTTTGTTCTTATCGTTGGAGTGGCCGTAATTTTTTTGTACGCACCAACTGTTGGTGATGAAAGACGCGAATTCTTCGAACAGCTGAAGCAGTATACCCAGTGTAACAGGCTACTTATCATTGTGGGAGACTACAACTGCGTTCGCTCAGCCAGACATAAAACTAGCACCCGACACTGCAAGGATGCAAACACCGTGGTCCCAAGTGATATTATATGAGACCAAGGCTTAGAAAACGTAGCTGAATGTCTCGCTGGTAGTCGGACTGCACAATATAACGACTATCAGGCAGCCAGCCAAGCCCGACTTGGGAAGGTGTACATCAGTTTTTACTTGTTGCCATTTTGCAAGGAATACTGTGTTGACGCAGTTTACTTTAGCGATGACAGCTTAATGGGCTTTCTAGTAGCAAGCACGAAAGAAAAGAAGAGGGGCTTCGAGTGGCAGCTGTGGAAATTGAATTCGAACCGGCTGATTGATGAAAAGTTTATGACGAAGACGATGCAGGAAATTAAAAAAAGAAAGGCAGTGGTATTGAGAGATTAAGAGAAAAAAGGGAGAACTTCAAGCACGTGGTCAAATTTAAATCATAAGAGCACTCCAGTGCTATAAGGAGAAAAAGGAGCCAAAGAAAAACAGATGCGCCGAAATTTAGAAAAACTGACTTTCGAAGTATGCAGGACGCTTAGCATGTTCATAGACAATATTAGCGCATTGAAGCGTAAATTAGAACAGTATGATATCGAAAGATATCGTGGTGCTGTGGTGCGGGCAAGGGCAGAAAGACTGATAATTGGAGAGGCACCGTCGAAAAAAGCGTTGGGCTCTGAAAAGTGGCATGCGCGTCGTTTATTAGTTAACGGAAATAGAACTTGGTGGTGAGGTCAGTGACGCAGCAGAAGATATCGAGTGCGCTTTTTTTTTGGGTACTTTAAAGGCGTATTAGCCGCCTGTTCCTTTGATGTCGAACGGTTCAAAAAAGGGTTTTCAACGCTGATGCCAAAGTTAGACAACAGTGCGAAAGAAATATTGGAGGAACCGGTTGCGGAAGAGCAAGTTATGCATCAGGGAAAGTCCCCGGGCCCTGATAGTCTGACTTCCGCCTTTTACAAATCTTTCAAAGCAGAAATCTCACCACTTTTAGCCGACGTATACAACGAGGCGTTCTAACTGGAAGTATTACCACCGTCCTTTTCATTTTTCCACACTATTCTAATATACCGAAATGAGAGGACCCTGTGGCACTACGCAGAGTTAATTCGCACCGTCAAATGTGCCTCACAAATGGAGATTACAAAATATTCATGAAAATCTTAGCTAAAAAGTTGCAATGAGTCATTACGGGAATTGTGGTCCCGCATCAGACGTGTGGGATTAAAGGCCAAACTATCTTCTCTAATATACACGTAGCAAGGAGTATCCTCGAGTGTTGCGACGCAATGGGCGCACGAGTGGCATCTACCTCAAGAAAGCTTTCGACAGAGTACTTCATGAAATTTTGTTGTGCATTCTAGATCATGTGAACTTAGGGAAAATAATTAGAGAAGGAGTCACCACGACGTACCGAGACTTCTCAACGCGACTAATCATCGATAAGAAGGTGGGGGAGCGCATCTAAGGGCAGCATTTGGTCAGCCAGGGTTGTGCTTTCTCGCCTCTATTATTTTGTTTGTACTTAGAGTCATTTTGTTTGAGTGTCATAGAGAATGACTGTATCTGCAAGTTGAACCTGCACGGGGTTGAAGTCCGACTTTTGGCGTATGCGGACAATATTGCTATGTTTGGGACCAATTCAGGCAGTATTACGCAGGCAGTGAAATGTGTTAAAGTTTCTGCGCTGCGAGCGGTAGCGGGGTAAGCTGGAACAGATGCCTGGACTTTCGGCACAGCGAGTGGCCTGAAATACTCGACACTTTTGCGATAGTAGTGTGTAACAAGTATAACATTTTGACCTCCAAGGTGGTGCCGGTGAAAATTTCTTCTGTGCGTTGTTGAACAATAAAATATAGTGCTCAATGTTCATGCCAATGGTTGCTAAGGGGGAATGAGAAACAGGATAATTAGGCTTTTAGTTAACGCGCACGCTGCAATTTTTTATTGTTCAACAACGCACAGAAGACAAGAAAGGGTTGCTACGTTACACTCGCTAGGCGTAACCTCCTAGTTTGTTAGAAAGGTTTAGCGAGCGTTGGGCTACAGTGCCATGAATACAGTGAACTACTATATGCCGTGAACTCGAGGTGGTTAAAGGTGGGAAGTAGACCCGAAGCGCAAGCCGTAAGAAAGTGTGCGTGTGCCTCCTCTCGTTCAGTCCTTGGAATGTCCGCTGGATGGCGGTGCTTCTATATGAGGAATAGGGAGCCTTCATGTGCGCGCGTAGACGCTTGCACATGAAGGCTTCCTAATGAGGAATATATGATGGAAAGATGCGAGATGGTGGTACTTGGAGTGTTGAATAGGTGGACGAACGGAAACACAGACAGATGCATGGACGAACGCACGGATGGCTGCACGGACGGATGGACGCATGAACGCATGCAGGAGCGGATGCATGGACGAAAGCAGGGATGGACGCACAGATGGACGTGCGGATGCACGAACAGACGCACGCACGGATGGACGGAAGCAAGAACGAATGGACGGACGGATGCTTCGCCCCACTATCCATCATTGACTCCATGGATATGCTGCCATTTTTTTACCTCCAGTGTCCCGGCGTGTAACCCGAAGAAAAAATTGCCCGCAGCTTCCCTCGGGGGAACACTGAGGAGGATGCGGAAGCATGTAATTGGTTAACGGGTGTTAAATTGCGACTTACTTGGGTCGATGGCTAAATTGGTTAACGTGGTTGTGAAATGGGGTGTTAAATGAGTGAACACGTACGGCACGTATGCGAAAGGGCGGTGTTTTATTTATTGCGACGAACCAACGGACGAGCGGCAACTGAGCGAGCGAGCGCCGACCTTGAGTATATATACAGCGCGACGGTGCATGCGCTGTCAGCTGTCGAATGTTCTCGAAGGAGAAGCGCGCGCGCGGCACAGATGGCGACGGCGCGACGGCGCGACGGCGCATGCGCTGTCAGCTGTCGAATGTTCTCGAAGGAGAAGCGCGCGCGGCACAGATGGTGGGCGACGGCGCATGCGCGCGCGTCAGCTGTCGAATGTTCGAGAAGAGGTGCGGACGGCGCACTACAAGGCGCGAGTATAAGATGCTTCCGCATCTAATATGTTGAACGATTTTGAGTACTTCGTACTCAACTATGGGAGAGCACTGAGCCGTCCCGCTAAAACAGTTTAGTGGCTGGTAACAGAGTTAGACACATGCCTGAATACACAGGCATGGTTCAGTGTGCACCGACGCTCGCGTAGGTTTTAAATAGCTAACTTTACCGTACAAGCTCATGTTTGTGTTACTGGTTTCCGTACCAATACTTTACCTTCCTGGTGCATTTAATGTGAAACTTTGACCGTTTTAACTCTTTTGAAGTGCAACAAATAACCTTATACTTGATGAACGCGTGAATATTGCTGTAGCAGAGAACGAGTGATTATTGTATCAGACGTAATGAATTAGCTCAACTAAGGCGGTGCGGACGGCGCGGACGGCGCACTATAAGGCGCGAGTATAAGATGCTTCCGCATCTAAAAAAGACTTTGCTCCTGGAGCTACATACATACGTTCGACACGCTTCAGAACATCACTTCCTGGATTGGCACTATATGTATATTGCGCGATACAGAAGCACGGGGAGAAGTACATCCCCAAGATATTTGTATAACTTCCTTCGTTTCACTCCCACCAAATATTCGCATGAAAATCGAGTACACAGGAATTTATGAGCCATCACAACCTATTTCGAAAAAACTGCCTTCCCCCCTTTATATATTTGGTTGATACAACAAAGTCCGCCACAAGTTTGCTTAGTTTAAGCTGTATCTTCACACCCCGAAAGAAGCAGAACCGATTCACTATTTGCCTCAGGAATAAATGCGACAGGCCAAGGTTTCCGTCACGTACACGTCGGAACAAGTTGGTACTGCTTGGCCTCTCCCAAACCGATCCCCAAACCACAGCCAGATTCCTGTGCACTGTGCAAATTTTGTACGTTAATACGAGAGCAGTAGCGCATTTCCAGAACTTGGTTCTGCCAGTAGGTTTCATTGTCGCGGGAAAATTCTAACTGGGTGCCTAGGCATTTCATGGGAGTGGAAACCCATTGCATGTTGGCAAAGGGGCTGAGTGTCATTCATCTAGCTCCAGGCCATATTACGAGGCTCTTGCCCCCAGTTAACAGCGCTGCCATTCGTAACAGAGAAATGCTTTATTATCTCCACAGTTTTCATCATACGGGCATGGTCCCGCAAAACACCGCGATGCCATCCCCATAAGCGAGTAGTTTTACCTCTGCTTGCTGTATTTTAATGCCATTAAAATACAGCAAGCCCTTATTATAATGGGAAACAAGGGCTCGATGAATAAAGCGATAAGTAATGGCGGTAGGGGCAACCCTGGCGCACCGAGCGCTGCACTTAGATAAGCTTTCCCACTTACTTGTTTATTATCAGCCTTATCAGCAACCCCTGCACACCATTGCAACACCTTCGATAATAACGTATTCTACGTTCACGTATTCCAGAATGGTAAATAGCATTTTGTGCGGTTCGCAATCGAAAGCTTTGTCCACATCAAGTTGGAGAATTGGGACTTGTTTGCACAATACGTCACAGCGCTCCAGTATGCTTCTCGCCGTATGAGTGTTCGTGATAATGGTCCGCTCCTTAATACCACACGTCGGGTGTGGTCCAACTATATCTTTCATCACCGTTGGAAGTCTTTTAGCTAACACTTTCATGAATATCGTATAGTCGACATTCGCTAAGCTAATAGGGCGATATGCTGTTACCCGCTTTAATGTGTCGCTATCATCTCTTTTTTGGATGAGCACTGTGTGCGTGGACAGGAATGAAGGTGGTAGTCGCTTGCACTCATAGGTATTGCCTGAAACTCCACATAGTAAGGGGACTAATTCATACTTGAACACCTTGAAAAATCGGTTCCTAGCCCATCGGGTCCGGGAAATTCCCGACGTTTCAATTCATCCATCACCGCTGCAATCTCCTCAGCCGTGATTCGGTACTCTATCATTTCATTCGAGCTGTCATCAATCTTTGGCATTGAAGGCTCGAATCTGCGTTGAAACCCTCCCATGTCCACCGGGCTACGTGCGAACAGATTTCTGTAGAACGTTGTGAAAACGTGTTCGATGTCATTCTGTTCATTCAAGATAACACCATCTTGTTCAACTTCGTAAATCTTGTTCCTGCGGGCCTACTTTCTTTCGTTTGCGAGGGCTCTTTTGGTCGGCGCCTTACCCGTTATCGGGGCATTTACTTTATCTCGCACCAACGCCCCTCGATAGCGTTCGATATCTGTCTGCTCAAGCTTTTGTTTGAGTGTACAGATGTCATCCTTGAACGTCCCAGGCTTTCTTTTTATGTTTAGGCTTTCTTCTTATGTTAGCATTTGGAAGCTTTGGCGTAGATTTGCCTCGTACTTGTTAGTCTTTTTTGTTTTATAGTGCTGGATCGTTCAAGTGCCTGCCTTCCTTTTAGTTGTTTAAGTGTTTCCCACGTCTTGCATATTGTTGTATCGGCCTGGTTTTTTATCTCTTTAAGCAGGGCTAACACTTCCTTGCAGAAAAACATTATCTTCCAAAATTTTGACGTTAAGCTTCAATAAGTCCCCGCCGTGGTGGTCTAGTGGCTAAGGTACTCACTCGGCTGCTGACCCGCACGTCGCGGGATCGAATTCCGGATGCGGCGGCTGCATTTCCGATGGCGGCGGAAATGCAGTAGGCCAATGTGCTCAGATTTGCGTGCACGTTAAAGAACCCCAGGTGGTCAAATTTTCCGGAGCCTTCCACTACGGCATCTCTCATAATCATATGGTGCTCTTGGGACGTTAAAACCCACATATCAATCAAATCAAACTTCAATAAGTCATATAAAACTTATTTTCATTTTCCGCTTTCTTATTGATCTCAAAATTGACTAGACAATAGTCACTAAATGACACCAAACTGACTGCACGCATTATTCTTACGGAAGTATTATCAATTTGGCGGGAATGTACTATTGTGAGCAATATGAGTCCGAACACTCTGGTGCGTGTCAAATGGCCTCAGTTGAGTTCAGTTTTATTTCCTTAAGGGCCCCCATTTAGGGGGTGTTCATCAAGAGGTGGGATTACAAGTAAAAATTTAACAGCGATGATCCAATTAACATCGCAGATGATCAGTGATGCTTTTTCGAAAAGTAGATGAGACAATGTTAACGAGATCATAGGGTACGCCGTTCTAGTCTTAAACTACTCTGAGGAATAATGAAGCGGAAAACGTAGTACAGAATGTGGTAGGGGGCGGGCAACTTGAAGTGGATGACTGGTGCAGTGGGAAATGCGTGACGCGGCTGTGATATGATGTGCTTGATTGAGAGACGAATGAAATAACTAATGATAAAAGGTAATCATCCTCTAACCCTACATTGGCTGATTAGAATAGGTGATATCACCGATTCTTGGGGTGTCCTTGCACTACCCAAAGATATTTCTTCAGATGCGAGGCCTCCTAACGGTTTTGGCTTGTCTAGCCGTTAGGAAGTTCCAGATGTAATTATACGTCCACTCACCTAAACCTAATTGTTACTGACAAGATTCAGTATGGCTTGGTGGGTGACCGATTATCAAATGCCTTTTTTAGATACGGCCCGAGGATGGCTCGAGTTGATCTGCTAGGGTCATCTATGATCTGATGTTTCAATTGTAGCATGGCGTCTTGTGCACAGAAATTTTACCAAAATCTTATCATTGTACATGGTAGTACGTTGTTGTCCTCTAGGTAGTTAGTCAATCGGGTCAGTAAGGCGTGTTCCATTACCTTACCCAGGTAGGAAGTTAATGAAATAGGTCTTAGGTTTTCAAGCTGACAGCGTTTGCCAGGCTTGGGTGTAAGCACGACGTGCGCCGTTTTCCAATGCCGTGGTATGTGGACCTGTCTCCAGCGTTCATTAATAAATTTTGTTAATTTGCCAATGAAAGTGTCGTCTAGGTTTCACAGTGTTTTGTTCGAAATGGCGTCAGGGCCTGGTGCTGACGTAGGATTGAGTTTGTGCAGAACTGCTCTTATCTCGGCTTCGTTGAATTTTTCATCAAAATCAGGCTTCGGCACTCATACGTAATCGGCGTGAGTACATGGCGGTGCCTGGAACATTTATTTAAGCGCGACCTCTTTGAGAAAGTCTTTTTTCTGTGCCTTTATTGGCATGCAGAATTTTCCTCATATTTCGTTTGTGTACCGTTTTTGTGTCTTCTGGGTTTAGGATGTGTCCAAATAAATTCCACGTTTTGTCTAGGCTCAGTTGGTTGTCCATGGTGGTACAAGTTTTTTTTCCATTGTTAACAACAAAGCTGTTGTGCATATTGTTCGATTTACTTGTTAAGTGTGACTACCTTTTTTCTTAGTGTTCTCTCATGTTTCTGTGTTTTCCAGCGTTTTTGCAGCCCTTGTTTGGCTTCCCACTTGTGTAATAGCCTACTGTACAGAATTTCAAGCCTAGCTTCAGGTGGGACTACTTTTGTTGCCTTTGAAATATCTTTCCTCAGATTAGCTGCCCATTGGTCAATGTTTGCAATGTTTTCTGTGATGCCCTCTCGTATATTTCTGAATTTAACCCAGCCGACTAGCCTAAGCTGTTTGCCCGTGTGTTGGGGTTGGGCGGGCCCCCCACTAAGCTGGATTTCAATGATGGAATAATCGCTTCCAAAGTCTTGCTGTGTATTCAGCCATCGGGCAGACTGCGTGTTCTTTATAAAAGCAAGGTCGGGCGTGGTATCACCACAGACACTATTCCCTTGCCTAGTGGGCATTGTGGGGTCAGTGATGAGTGTTAGGCCTTCCTGCTGTGAGTCGAGCCAGAGATTCCTGCCCTTGGGGTGAACGTTTTATAGCCCCATGTACAATGGGAGGCATTAAAACCTCCTCTAATTATTACAACTCGCTCGCCCGCTATGGTAAGCGTGCATTCAAACAGAGTTAAAAATCTGTGCCGTGTGAATTTCGGGTTACTGTACACGTTTAGGATGAACACACTGTCCCCTGTTTTTCTTGTGGGTGTGATTTCAATTAGTATATTTTCTATATCGGTAACCTGTGTGCTGTGTTGAATTGCCATGTGGTCTCTCCGCACTAAAGTTGTCAGCGCTTTAGTCTCCCCCTCGGCACTGCCGATAGAGCGGTAGCCAGACAACTTAGCGAGGCCATGCGTCTCCTGTAAGATGATGATATCTGGTTTTTCTTTAAGATACTGGTGTAGCTTAGCTTTCTTGTTTCTGTAACTTCTACAATTACATTGCCATAATACGTATTTGTTGCGTCTGTCCATGGCGACAATTATTGCTGAAGAGGCGCCGAGTTCATAATAGCCGGCTTTTGTAACGGAGGTTTGATGATTGTTTTAATGGGCGCTACTCCACTGGCTTGTAGGCCTGTAGCAGAGGGGCATTTTTCAAGTTCGGTTACCTTAGTAGATAAGCTATCTAGTTGCTGCTGGTGAACCTGCTGTTGTTAATTTGCTGCATAATAGCCATTCCCCATTCTATGATTTGCGCTCCCATGGTTTCCTTATTGTCATTTATTGCCTCAATTTGGGTTCTCACAGCTTCGTCAACTTTGCTTATTCGTAAATCTACGCATTGTTCAGATTCCTCTTGACATTTGTGCAACATGTTAGCAGTCTTGATTGTCTTGTGCTTGCTAGTAGCATCTTCGTTGTTCTCTACAGCCTTACGTTTTGCGGAAGGGGAATCAGTGCTCTCCTTCATAATGGTTACACTATCCTGTGTTATAATTATTGCGTCATTGCACTGCACCATGCCTGTTCTGTAGTTGAGAATTTCTTCCCTTAATTTTTATTCTCCTCCCTCATGACGGCAATTATCTGATTGTTTTGCAGAATCATTTGTTTCAGTTGTGCTAACTCTGCCTCGAGTTTCGCGACTTTCTGGTCAGCCTCCTTCTCCGCGCGCGTCGCCTCGACCCTGTCTGCCCAGCTCACCTTGAACGATGTATCGGCGCCGGGGTTCTGGGGATCCTTGGCTTTTGAAGGGGAGCGTGACTTTGACCTTTCGATGCGAATGAGCTCTTCTTCTGCAGCATGGGCAGTAAATGTATTGCCGAGATAATGAGATATCAATAATACCTTCTGGATCCCTCTTTACCTCTTTCGCTGATGAAAATATACGAGTTCTGACATTCTCATTGCACGCACTTAGACTGAACACTAAATGCGTTACTGATACGCCACGCGTTCATAGCAGTGCCTTGACTCGCTAGCACTTTTGCACCATTCGAAGTGCTCTCGTCACCTACAAGCTTTCTTAATGAAACTTTGTAGGAAAGGCAGTTATGATGTTGTATAGCAAAACTAAACAAGTATTATGGCAGAAAAGAGACGACGGCTACACTGCGCCACGCGCAAGGAATTAAATAATAAACAATAAAAGCTACGTTATTCTAAAACTTACATAGAAAGCCACTTGCTCTTTAACAAAACAGAAAAAACACACACCAGACAAGTGTAGAACTGTTCGCTCGAAGAATTTAACTGGGCTGAAGTATAATTTGTATATTTCATGTAGACATTGTCGTCCTTGTGTTTATTTAGTATAGTAGTATAGCGTAGTGCAATACAACGCTGTATAGGCAAGTATGACGCGGTGTATAATTGTAAAAGACAAACATCATCCGCGAAAGCCCGCAAAGTTGAGTACTGATGAAATGAAAACATACCATCTACACGACTATGGCGTAATTTTACTACTGAACTGAGGAATTTCACGATCAGGTTTCACAGCGGATCAGGCTTTCACTGTATAACCTAATTGAGAAACTTCGATCCCTGGCGTAAGAGTGTTCAAAGGTTAACGTGGGTCTACAAGATACAGATGCAATAACTTAAAAGAGCTTTGAGGCAACTTGAGTTCCCTGATGCATGCATTCACCACAAGGGTCACAATGGCGGCACTTGCGTAAGCTACACATGTATGACCCTTACAGATGGGTGGCCATTTGGGCGAGTTGGTGAACATACACCTTGTGACTCTTATTTGTGACACTACTATCTTGCTTTTCGCGCCTCGAAATCTCTTAAACTGTTCACACACTGAAATCAGACGAGGCTGCAGTAAGAAGCAGATGTTGCGCTGTCGGTGATATTTCCTAAAAATAATCCTTGTGTTGCACTCTGAGCAGATATCAAGAGGTGGTTATCGTGGACAGTTCGAATGGTCAGCTGGACGAACTACTGTGCGGAAATTTGACCATTGGCAGCGGCCAGGGCATGGACGTGTTGATGCACAGCGCCGTGTCCTCGGACCACGGAAGATGAGCCATGACCCAATCGAGGTGTCCAACGGCGGCGCCTCTCTCAAGTGGTGCAAGTCGTGTAGGTGCCGGAAAAGCTGGCCGCCACATTGCCATGCACGCACTGGGAAACCAGCAAAGTAAGTGCAACGTTATTTTAGATGGATAGATAGATAGATAGATAGATAGATAAATCAAAAGGTAAGGACAAAGGGAATAATATATCATCAGAGCACACACACCGATTGCAAGCAGTTCTGGTGAAGACTTTCATGCAGACGTTTGTCTTAATCAGTGTTGAATATTAACTATATAAGATCATTCTCCAGCTTGGAAGACAGATTGAGACTTTTTTTATTTAAGTAAGAGCGGGTCTTTTTAGTGAAAGCACGCGTGACAGTTTTATAGCACCTGTAAATATCATATCGTGCGTGACAGGAAATTCTTTCTTTGTGAAAAAAGTATACATAGGACTTCTCAAATGCCCGTACTGAAGCCAGAGACCACGCAAGAGCCCGCCGCTGGCTCGGGCCCACTAAATGTGCCTCCTTAGATTGCATATTTTGGCTGATGCAAAAAGCCACAATGGTGGGTGGGGGGCGGGTACTCTTTGTTTGAAAAAAAAAGAGATTTGATTGTGCGTCCCGCAACTGTCTCACACTGAGGAGGACACTTCAGCAGCGGTGCACTAGGAGAGGGGAATGGGAGTAAAAGAACAGAGTGGAGAAAGGTGAAGGAGGGTTGCTGTAAAGAAAATCGTAGCATATCCACGAGGTGAATGATGACGAGTGAACGGACGGACGCGTGGACGGACAGACGCACTGAAGCACGGACGGACTGGCGGATGCTTGACCTCACTAATCACCCTTCACTCCGTGGATATTCTGTGACACAGTTTTTATTGCCATGCAATGCCATGCAACTGGCTACTACGACTAAGACGACTATGACGACTATGACGAGATGGGGCATACGACACACAGTATAGGAGCTTCGCCCTTGAAAGAAAGAGAGAAACAAAAAAGGGGGAAAGAATTACAGGCGCTCTCAGAGCCTCTCCACATGGATAAAGTCGAGCAGTGCCGACAAGACATGTTTAACGTCATTGAACCAGTAGCGATTTAAGAGCAGATGCTCGGATGTTGCCATTGGGAAGCCAAGTTGAACGTAGACTACCAGAAGATTGCTTCTTGTCGCGTTGAAAGCAGGGCAGTGGAGCAGAAGATCGATGATCCAGAGTTTCTGTGTTTTTACGGTGAACGCAGGAAGAGCTGCCTTGTCCGATGAGCCGATAAATGCGTTCGGAGGCGCAAGGGAGTCCTCTCGAGGGAGTGGTCAAGGCCGCTTGCCGGCCACCGTGTCCGTGTACTGGGGCTTTACGTTGCACAGTTTTCGTCTCGCGACCGCCAAGAGTTCATTACTTATAGTTTGTGCGCTATTGCAGATCAAAAGAATCCTGCCAGAGTTCAAGTGCCACACTTCTGGATGCAAGCTGCCTTGGCGTGACTACAACCCAGCCATCCACGTCAGAGGTGGGTTGACATGAGGTGTGATTGTGGGGAGGTGATCACTGATACTTTCTTCATGTCTTAATCCTCCATGCATTTATAGGCGTGTTTCCGTTTTAAAGCCGTCGTTTTATAAAGAATAAAGCACATTTTAACATGTATCTTGCTGAAGATAGTAAACGATATTTTCTTCTTCACGTTCTGGCAAAATGTTCAAGTGTGAACACATTGACGCAAGATAAATTTAAAGTTATGGCACCAGTCATTTGTTATGCCCTCAAAGTTGCCTGTGGCATGCGTGCGAAGTAGAGCTAGCGAAGTGCCAGTGGGGACTGCCAAGATCGACGCTGACAACTCAGGCACTCACGAGCTGTACGGGATAAGAGAAGAAGATGAGGTGCCGAACTTGAAAGAAGCCAAGGTGTTCCAGACAAAAAATATTTAAGTTGTTCGTTTGTAGGGCTCAAGTTCGCCCATTTTAGCTACTCTATAAAAGTCTATTTTTTCAACTGTGCGTCACAATATTATCAACTGTGAAAAGCCGTCGAATTAGACTTCAGGACTAATTTAGAGCTTATACCTTATTAATTAATTTATTTGAACGCGCCGAATGACTTTTCTCCTAAGAGCTAATAATCCCAGATATATGACCCATACGATGATGAAAAAAAAGGAAGAAATGTACGTGTTCATAAAAATTTAACATACGTCTCCTGAAATGAACTTTCCTCTTCTCCCGAGGAACGTAATTATTCTTTTAAGTAAAAGAAAGCTAAGACGCGTGAAGAGGCCCTAGCTTTAGAGAGGCGAATATGTCAATCGGAGCAGCTTTGAATCTAGTTGGCCCAATGTGAGAGAACAAACTGCAGAAGAATTGCAAACTACACTTGCTACATTGTCTTTTTTGTCCTGCTTTCATATGCATTGTTTTCAAGTACAACGTGACAGTAATATTGTGGAAAGGAGCAGCTGGGGAAACAGAGCTACCATGTGGGCAAATCTAGGAGTATAATTTCACATCGACTGGAGTGCTTTGTCATTGAATCAAGTCTCATTGAATATTAGAGCTAAAAAAAAAAGAAAACAATTTGCTAGTTGAACTGGTACTACTATAACGAAGGGGGGGGGGGGGGTTAAGGCAAAATATCTAGAAGTCGGCAGATTTTTCGTTTCCCAAAGAAAAAATTCTTGTATTTTTCATTGCGCTTGTTTCTACACCACCTTGACTCCGAATGTTGCCGGAATATTGTCACGACGTCAAAACAGAGGTCTTGCCGTAGAGACTGAGACGCCAGAAGCAGGTCGATCTTTTTAATTAAAACGCGCAAGCGAGTTCTTCTTCTTCGCCCAATTCGTAGTCCTTCGTGGCACATGCACAACTGTCATCGTCTTTCTTGGGCGAGCACGTGACAATATTGCCTGTCTCTTGTGCACTGAATATCACATTTGTGCTAACTTGAGGCTTTTACGTGGTGATTGGTTCTTTCGCAAGGCCGTATAATAACTATACGAGGGTGCACCGTCTTCTCTGATCTCAGTAAGCGAGGTAGCTCGGTAGTCCATCGCCCAGCACCCTCCTCGCCATGCCCGGAAACAGGAACGACGAGATACAGACCGACTCTCCCGAGCCACCACTTCAGTCTGGTCACGCCGCTTAGTCGCTCAGGTCCGCGTCGCCAGCCAATCAGGCCATCGTAGAGTCCGGTTAGTGCCCTGGTCGCTAGATGAAAAGTTTGCTCCGTCGATATGTAATCTGTGAAGAAGCGTAAAAAGTATGACGCTGTCGACCAGCATGTAGTACTCTCTTTCCTTAATTGCAAACGCTTGATACTGAGAACAAAGATAGTCTGTAGATTTACAAAGCATGGCCAAACTTTCAGTTATATGAGTACTGAAACATTAGGTGTGACCAAACGTCAAAGACTTATTACTGGTGTTTGTGGCGAGTGTCATAAGTGTCCATAATGCATGGACGTTTCTTTTTTTTCCAGATTGTTGCTTATTGCGTAGGTTCTTTTTTAAAAAAATCTGTATGCTATTCTGTACGCTGTAGAACTGGTTCATCAAATCCTGTGAAACTGTTACATTTTCAACCAATGAGAGAAATTGTAGCTGCCATGTTAGTCGTTAGGAGTTGACAAGATGGTGAATTGGACATAGTGGATTTTTACGTCGTTTCCAAAAGCATTTCAAGATGTCCCATCGTACTTGTGAACAAGGCTCCCGTGTAGCCATCGAAAAATCTTTTCCTATCAAATTTCTCACACCTTTGTCTCGACTAGACAGGCTCCCATCATACCGTATACTTAACCTCTGCAGAAGCCATCCGGTTTGATGACAGAGGCCTGCCAACGTTACGGTTTCCTGTTTCGCATCCAAACCAAAATATTTTTGATCGATCAGCTTCTAGACTTTCAGTATCTAAAAACATTCTTGTCAGCTGTGTCGACGAAAGAAAACACTAGTAACTTTGAATTCCGTAATTTATGCCGCATGATTACATAGGAGTTTTGAGCCTTAGCGGACAAAATGCATTTTGAAGAACGCTTTAACTGCTTCAAACGCCTTTGAATGCTGGACGTGGGGACTCTCTTTTTAATTCAAATTCATTTTTCCAGTTTTTGCATGCTGGATGGTTCCATTGGGTTAGCGCACACGTAAACGATGTTAGCACCATTGAATATAATTACAAAAATGAAACCATCTTGATAACTAGGGTGGCGAATGGGTGCTTGCATCCAAGAGGAAAGCCTTGGATGCTCCATAGCCAGCGAAAAGGGACCAATGGCGCTGGTTTGTGAAGCGAAGAATTGTCAACATGCATGGTCGTTGCGGCTCGGCAAAAGTTGTGACCTAATCACAACCAACAAAGATGCAGAACACTTCCATTGCCTCTGATCACGGAGGCAATGCAAAGTTACTTTGTCTAAATAATAATAATAATAATAATAATAATAATAATAATAATAATAATAATAATAATAATAATAATAATAATAATAATAATAATAATAATAATAATAATAATAATAATAATAATAATAATAATAATAATAATAATAATAATAATAATAATTATTATTATTATTATTATTCTCTGGGGTATTACGTCCCAAAACCGCGATATGACTATGTGAGACGACGTAGCGGAGGGCTGCCGCACTTTCGACCATGTGGTGTTCTTTGACGTGCACTGGCATCACACTGTACACATGCCTCAATCATGTGGCCTACCACGAAATGCGACCGCCACGACCGGGATCGAACCCGTGACCTTTGGGTCAGCAGCCGAGCACCCTAACCACTGCTGCACCGAGGCGGCAGGCTATGTGCAGAAAGCTTTCGGAAGGTCGCGAGGACAATGCCTATGGAGTGATCCGTACGAATGAGTGAGAGTAAAATGAAGATGACGGGTTTCGTCTTTCAAGCGCCATAGGCAAGCATAGAGCATGACTGGACACGTTTTACTGTAAATTATGACTTATTAGAAATATTGAAATGTGTTACACATGGACGTGTTGTTTACTTCAGCTTAGCTATGTATGCGAAAATAGTGGAGGAAATTAAAGTGTGCGAATGTGCCAAATATTGCAATGCTGATTGATTGATATGTGGGGTTTAACGTCCCAAAACCACTACATGATTATAAGAGACGCCGTAGTGGAGGGCTCCGGAAATTTTGACCACCCGGGGTTCTTTAACGTGCACCCAAATCTGAGCACACGGGCCTACAACATTTCCGCCTCCATCGGAAATGCAGCCACCGCAGCCGGGAGTCGATCCAGTGACCTGCGGGTAGGCAGCCGAGTACCTTAGCCACTAGACTACTGTGGCGGGGCAATTAGGCCTTGAGTAGACGTGCGGTAATGCCTAAACAAACCCGCCACGGTGGTCTAATGCCCAAGGAACTCGGCTGCTGACCCGCTGGCCACGGGATCGCATCCCGGCCGTGGCGGCTACATTTTCGATGGAGGCGAAAATGCTTGAGGCCCGTGTACTTCTTACGTTCACGTTAAAGAGCCCCAGGTGGTAGAAATTTCTGAACCCCATCACAGCAGTGTTGCTCAAAATCATATGGTGGTTTTAGGAAGTTAAACCCCCCCGCCCCGCCGCGGTGGTCTAGTGGCTAAGGTACTCGGCTGCTGACCCGCAGGTCGCGGGATCCAATCCCGGCTGCGGCGGCTGCATTTCCGATGGAGGCAGAAATGTTGTAGGCCCGTGTGCTCAGATTTGGGCGCACGTTAAAGAACCCCAGGTGGTCGAAATTTCCGGAGCCCTCCACTACGGCGTCTCTCATAATCATATGGTGGTTTTGGGACGTTACACCCCACAAATACAATACAATAGGAAGTTAAACCCCAAGAAGTGTATTATTATTATTATAAATGGCTGCAAGATAACTCGTCACACAAAGGCTCTTTACACTACATATAATGCCATCATTGTCTACAGCTCTCACGGTGGCTACTTGTTCCGCTTTCAAAACAGAGGGGACAGTTTTCTCCTGATTCTTATTGTTTTGAACGACGTGGTACTTACATCCTGGAACCCAACAAGTTTGTGAAAGGGGCCCTGCAACACTTTTTGAGCATGGTCAGAAAACGCTGCCGATCGGTGTAGAAGCTCCCGACAACACGCAAGCCAAATAATATAGCGCAGCACGTGGTGCAGAATTCACATAATTTATAAAAGTCAGCTCAAAGTGGCCTTCTATTCGCTGTAGAAATGATGGAACACGCTCATAATTCGCGCGTAGAAAGCAAGTTGTCCGCCATTGGCTGATTCTAACATGGCGGGCTCGGTCATTAGAGGGATCGCCGCGGGATGCCGCGACTTGTCCACGCGTGCGCGCACAATCACACACACACAAAAAAGCCATTTATTCGAAGAAAAAACTAACAGTGTACAAGGCAACGAAGTGCGCGTGACATATTTTCTTTCCCCCTGCCATCTCTCCCTGCCGGGACGAGAAAATACAGAACGCGATTGCAGCGTGCGACAATTATTGGTAACTCACCCCGCCGCGGTGGTCTAGTGGCTAAGGTACTCGGCTGCTGATCCGCAGGTCGCGGGTTCGAATGCCGGCTGCGGCGGCTGCATTTCCGATGGAGGAGGAAATGTTGTAGGCCCGTGTGCTCAGATTTGGGTGCACGTTAAAGGACCCCAGGTGGTCGAAATTTCCGGAGCCCTCCACTACGGCGTCTCTCATAATATTGTGGTGGTTTTGGGACGTTAAACCCCAGATATCAATCAATTATTGGTAACTCAGCTCGTACTGGACAGATTCTTAAAATTTTTGCGGCATTGAATTCGTGAGGCAACAAGCTCCTTCAGTGAATCTCTTCTATAACTACTGAAAAAACTGTTTCAAGGCCCATTTAAACAATCGCGAACAATTTTAACAGCACAAGAAACATGCAATACAAAATACGCCAAACAAGTGTATCAACAACTTCTCACTCAAATAAGACTGTGATACACTCGCGTACACTTACTTCAGTAAGAGATTTTGCCTGTAGTTTTACGTTCTGCTTCGTTATTCTAGATCTGGACCTGGTGAACAGCTTCGTGAGTCGGGACATTCTGACTGCCAGAAGTCAGAAACAGTGAAGGAAACGACGAGGTGGCCATGGCGGTCATCATGAGCTTGCTGGGAGTGGACGCTGGACTTGGTGGACCGGTGGACTTCAGTGGCAGACCGTGGCCCTTGACTTTAAACCTCTGTTCGGGCTCCTGTTTACGCAGACCTCTCGCCAACCGTTTTTCACGTCGGACAGAGAAGAATACAGCATCTATGGACACTCGTGCGATGACATTGCATCTAGTTAGTATTCACTCCAAAGTGTGTGTACGTTACCGCACAGAACATCAAGTCATGCTTCGGTAAAGACCGAGCCCAGCAGGAAACGTTTCAAGGAACTGACGTCCATCTGTTCCAGTGCGGTTCGCAGTAAACTACGGTGCGTGCTTGTCGTAGAGTGCTGGTTTTTATTATTTAGGCTTCCCGTGTTTTAACAGCGAGTTCTGGTTTTATACAGCGATGTCAGTTGTGCTCCACTATTTGCTTGTCCACAGGCTGACGTGGGACCATGTCATACAGCCGCTCCGCAAGCATCGTTAAGATAAACTCTATATATTTGCTGCGCATTCCCGGAATGCGTAAACGCACACATTTGAAACCGCAGGCTTCAGGAAAAGATTTACTAAGGAGTTCTGTGCGGAATCACTGCGCTGACTGTGATAGAGATCACTTGCAATCGGAGTGCGTTAAAAGCTGCTTGAACAGTATTCGTAAAACAGACAAAACAAGTTTCTGATTTACCTCGTTTGTGCGTCGTCTCCTTGGCAAAGCATCAGCCGATGCCCATACTGTGAGTCCTCGAAGGTGCGTGATCTGATGCGGGCTTTGGCTGACATGCAGTTGGAAGTGATAGAGGTACGACTCTGTAGACTCATGCTGTCATATTCGATAAGTCTAGTCGTCGCAGCGGTGTTGGCGACATGATGTGAAAAAATATAATGCGTTGCTGGGCGAGTTGTGATACCACAGAATATACCGAAACACATATCTAATTGCGGCAGAGGTAAATGAAGTTAAACCCGAGCAACAGTCCAAGTCACGTTGTGTAAGTTTGAACGATGTGCTTGAATCACGTTGTGTTTTAATCACGATGACTTTAACAATAATTGTGAAGGCCTTGTTCATGTCATCAATTCCACTTGTAAATGCAGATATGTAGCCAACTAAATTGAGTGATCATTCTGTGTTCGCCATGAGGTGTTCGTTGCGACGGTTTTGTAATAAAAAATAATTCAACGATATTCCACGGCGAATATGAAGAAAACTCACGGCAAGTGTGCTCATAAAATGAAAAACGGAATATGCGAATATTCGTGTCGAGGTCATTACTTGAGGTAGCGATGTTATTGTTCCATTGCCTATTGCAATAAAGCTATTCGTTTCCTTTGTTCAAAATACATATGTTTGAAGGATTATGACATGTTTGTTGTTGTTGTCGTTATTCTTGTGCCCTTGTGCAATTCGAGGGTCGTTTCTTTGCGCGAGCTCCACAACGAGCAATTCTGTGACAGAAACAAATGATTCTAACGAGCTTAATTCTGGGTACTCATCCAACAGGTAAGACACGACCTTGATTTGAAGCCTTATGTTTAGCGATGGCTTGGACATTTGAAACTTCATTGCAAAATGTTCACGTGGAGCAGTGCGCAACGAAGCTACCCAAGGGTGCTACTTTTTTAATCGGTGCGGTTATCGATTAGCCTTGCTAAAACAAGGAAGTTCTGCGGAATCTCGCCAGGCAGCGTAGACTTGTGAAAGGAAGAAATGACAGCCACACATTTGTTGCATGAACCCACGAGGAAATCGCAAGGTTTTCTCGGAACAAAGATCTTCTATTTAAAGTAAATATCTCCTAGTTCCCGGACTCGGACGACTTTTTCTTAAAGTAGATCAATTTTGTCTTTGTACTCTTATTCTTTTGTTAATGAGGGAGGGAGAGAGATAAACGAAGGAGGGATGCAGGGAGGTTAATCGAGATAGGATTTCGGTTATTGGGCTACCCTGCTGAACCAGAAATTCGTGGCAGAAAAATGACTCGCACGGTAAAATACCTTCACTAAAAGAAAGTCGGCCTAACTTCTGCAAGTGTACTTTTTTAGCCCAGTGGCTAAGACATTGGAGTGTGGCACCATGGCTTCGAAACTCCGCACAACCTCGAAGTTTTTCTTTATTTTACCAGTCTATCTTTAGCGCATTAATAGTATTAAGATATACACACGTCCTGCATGCCTGGGTTTATAGCCCAGTGGGTAAGACACTCACCTTGGGAGACTGGGGCTTTAGGTTCGACCCTCAGTGTAGCCTTGCACATTTGTCCTTATTCGATGCTGAATTTCTTCATGGTGCACTCACGAGGTTCAGACATAGTGATGCTGTGCATGCCTAGGCCTTTAGCCCAGTGGGTAAGGCACTCACCTTTGGAGCGTAAGCTAGTATCGAAACTGAATGCAGCCTACAAGTTTTATTTTGTTTTCTATACATGTATTTTCACTGCGATTTGTATGGCCAGACACCTATACTCATTAAGGTGACTTGTATGCCATCGACGTATATAGAAGCTCCGCTCACAGTCTCCTTTTCTAGTAGTGTAAGTAAATCAAGACATCAATCATCTTTATTAGTCGAGTAAAAATGGTAATGCAGTGCAGGCAAACATGCAGGATATGTCTCGAGATTACAAAGTGCAGGCTAGAGGAGATTATAAGCGTGAAAATTATTCTCAGAAACTGTGATAGCGGCTAAACATGAGTGTAACGTCACACTGTGCAAAAACGGACCTGCTGTGCACGTAGAAGCCTCCTGAGTAGAAGCTTCCCCTGATGCTCTGGCTTTCCAGCAATGCATGTCGAAAAGCAGCCGAAAGAGATCGGGCTCTTATCACCCCTGATAAGGCTCAAGTTTTGACTGACATCACAGTTTGCAAAGAAGAATATACTGGGCGTTTTTATTGGAGCACCCCGAGCTGAAGCTTCCCCTTATGTATTGGCTTTACCGCAATGAATGTCAAAAAGCAGCCAAAAATTTTAGGTCCTTATCACCCGTGATAAGGCTCAACTTTTTTCTGGCGTCACACCGCGCAACGAAAGATATATAGTATGCTTATATTAGCCTCTCAAGCTGAAGCTTCCCCTGAAGCGTTGGCTTTCCTGCAATGCATGTCTAAAACCAGCCGAAAAAGTTTAGGCCCTTATCACCACTGATAAGGCTCAACTTTTTTATGACGTCACACCTGGCAACGAAAGATGTATTGTACGTTCATTTTACCCTCCCGAACAGGAGGCTTCCCCTGATTTGTTGGCTTTCCCGCAATGAGTGTGAAAAAGCAGCTGAAAAAGTTTCTTTATTGCGTGACGTGTCGTCAGACAAAAGTTGAGCCTTATCGAGGGTGATAAGGGCCTCATCTTTTTCGGCTTCTTTCGGACATGCATTGCTGGAAAGCCAGCGCATCAGGGGAAGTTTCAGCTTGGGAGACTCTAATATAAAGGTAGAGTATAACCTTCATTGCATGTGTGACGTCAGACAAAAGTTGAGCCTTATCGAGGGTGATAAGGGCCTAATCTTTTTCGGCTTCTTTCGGACATGCATTGCTGGAAAGCCAGCGCATCAGGGGAAGTTTCAGCTTGGGAGACTCTAATATAAAGGTAGAGTATAACCTTCATTGCATGTGTGACGTCAGACAAAAGTTGAACCTTATCAGGGGTGATAAGGGCCTAAACTTTTTCGGCTCCTTTTTGACATTCATAGTGGGAAAGTGAACGTATCAGAGGAAGTTTCAGCTCGGGAGGCTAATATAAATGTATATTATATCCTTCGTTGTACGCTGTGATGTCAGAAAAAACTTGAGCCTTATCAGGGGTGATAAGAGCCTCAACTTTTTCGGTTACTTTTTGACATACTTTGTGGACAATCCAACGCATCAGGGGAAGCTTCAGGTCGGGAGACTAATATAAACGGGTAGTATATCCTTCAATGTGCGGTGTGATGTCAAGCAAAAGTTGAGCCTTATCAGGGGTGATAACGTCCTCAACATTTCGAGCTGCTTTTTTGACATGCTTGCGGGTAAGCCAACAAATCAGGGAAAGCTTCAGCTCGTGAGACTTTAACATACACTACACCCTTCATTGCAAGGTGTAGCTTCAGAAAAAAGTTGAGCCTTATCAGTGGTGATAAGGGCCTCAACTTTTTCAGCTGCTTTTGCACACACATTGTGGGAAAGCCGACTCATCAGGAGAACTTGAGCCTTATCAGGGCTGATAAGAGCCTCAACTTTCTCGGCTACTTTTTGACATGCATTGCGGAAAAGCCCCTCATTAGTAAAAGCTTTAGCTCGAGAGACTTCAATATAAATGTACAGTATAATCTTCGTTGCACGGTTTGACGTCAGACAAAAGTTCAGCCTTATCAGGGGTGATAAGGGTCTATACTTTTTCGGCTGCTTTTTGACACTCATTGCGAGAAAGCCAACGCATCAGGAGAAGCTTCAGCACGGAAGGCTAATATAAACGTACAATATATCCTTCATTGCGTGGTGTCACGTCAGACAAAACTTAAGCCTTATCAAGGCTGATAAGAGCCTAAACTTTTTCGGCTACTTTTTGACATGCATTGCCAAAAAGCCAACGCATCAGGGGAAGCTTCAGCTTGGGAGACTTTAATATAAACGTAGACTACACCCTTCATTGCAAGGTCTAACGTCAGAAAAAAGTTGAGCCTTATCAGTGGTGATAAGGGCCTCAACTTTTTCAGCTGCTTTTGCACATGCATTGTGGGAAAGCCGACTCATCAGGAGAAGATTCATCTCTGGGAGACTTCAATATAAGCGTACAGTGTAACCTTCGTTGCGCGATGTGATGTCAGACTAAAGTTGAGCCTTATCAGGGGTGATAAGGGCATAAACTTTTTTGGAGCTTTTTGAAATTCATTGCGAGAAAGTCAACGTATCAGAGGAAGTTTCAGCTCGGGAGGCTAATATAAATTTATATTATATCCTTCGTTGTACGGTGTGATGTCAGAAAAAACTTGAGCCTTATCAGTGGTGATAAGGGCCTCAACTTTTTCAGCTGCTTTTTAATATTCATTGCGTGAAATCGAACGCCTCAGGGGAAGCTTCAGCTCGGGAGGCTATTATAAACGGACAAAATAATCTTCTTTGCGCGGTGTGACGTCAGACAAAACTTGAGCCTTATAAGGGCTGATAAGAGCCTCAACTTTCTCGGCTACTTTTTGACATGCATTGCGGAAAAGCCCCTCATTAGTAAAAGCTTTAGCTCGGGAGACTTCAATATAAATGTACAGTATAATCTTCGTTGCACGGTTTGACGTCAGACAAAAGTTGAGCCTTATCAGGGGTGATAAGGGCCTAAACTTTTTTGGTTGGTTTTAGACATGCATTGCTGAAAAGCTAACGCTTCAGTGGAAGCTTTAGTTTGAGAGGCTAATATAAACGTAAAATATATCCTTTGTTGTGCGGTATGACGTCAGACAAAAGTTGGGCCTTATCAGGGGTGATAAGGACTTAAACTTTCTCGGCTGCTTTTTGACACTCATTGCGGGAAAGCCAACGCACCAGGAGAAGCTTCAGCATGGAAGGCTAATATAAACGTACAATATATCCTTCATTGCGTGGTGTGACGTCAGACAAAACTTAAGCCTTATCAAGGCTGATAAGAGCCTAAGCTTTTTCGGCTACTTTTTGACATGCATTGCGGAAAGCCAACGCGTCCGGGGAAGCTTCAATTCGAAATACTCTAATATAAATGTACACTATAACCTTTTTTAACATGGTGTGACGTCAGACAAAAGTTGAGCCTTATCAGGAGTGATAACGGCTTCAACTTTTTCGGCTGCTTGTTTGACATGCATTGCGGGAAAGCTAACGCATCAGGGGAAGCTTCAGCTCGGGAGACTTTAATATAAACGTAGACTACACTCTTCGTTACAAGGTCTGATGTCAGAAAAAAGTTGAGCCTTATTAGGGTGATGAAGGGCTCAACTTTTTCCGCTGCTTTCGGACATGCATTGCGTGAAAGCCAACGCATCAGGGGAAGCTTTAGCTCGGGAGGCTCTATTATAAACTTAAAGCAGGATACATGTAAACTGGTAGCTTAACTTCCATAGAAGCCCATGAAACCAGTAGTCCACGGCTCGTTGCCACCATCGCTATCTACGCGAGTTGGAAACGACTGACGTCACAACCGGAAGTGGTAGCGACGTCGTGCATCTGCCCTACATGGCGCGAAATTGATTTTTTTGCCTACTTACCTTTTACGTGCCGTTATTAATACGCATTTATATTGCACCCTAATTGTGTCTTGCTAATTGCATGCGAGAGAGAAAAGAAACAAAAACAATGATTGTGGAAGCAAAGTTGTTTTATTAGCCAAATGACGCACTCGCAATATTCACAAGAAACTTCGCAGAGGCAACTGTGAAAGAAGTGTTCACTAGTGCAGTAGTATAACATTTCGAACACTCACATTGCCCAATCGCCGAAAACCACTGCAGTGAGGCAGCAGCTTTGAAAATATAGCTTTGGCAGCAGTAGAGTACTGCGTATCGTTGCTTAGCGTGTCGTGTTCCTCGTCACCAGAGGTGAGGCCCCGCCAGCCGTGCGCCAGCGAAAGCAGTCGGCAGTCACAGGAACGGCTGTCGACCCATTCTGTGATCCAGTGGAGCTCTGAAATGCCACACCAATAAACGGCGCATAAAAAATAAGGAAACTACTGAAGGTACGCACAAAACCACCACGAAAAAGTGAGCGATGCCTCGTTAGCCTGGCAATGCGCTGAACAAAAGAAAACTCTGAACAGACGCTCCAAGGCCAAACCGTTGGTTCGTGTAACCAGACTGCCTGCATGTGCCCGCTGTTTCTGAAACTAACCGAACCAAATCGGCCGTTCAAACACATACCAAAGACTAAAGTTTTCTTTCTTAAGTAGTCGACTATTTTTTATAACAAAGAAAGCTAAAACTGTCAAAAATGAACGTTTAAATAATGTTTTTTTAATATTTGTCCCTTCCTCAACTATGGCGCTTCAATGGTCACGCGGTTGTTGATGTCTGTCGCAACAGGTTTCAGACCACTTTTTGTTCCGACTTTCGCGGCATATTAGATTGACTGCGTACAGTATATCGTTCGTTGCACGGTGAGACGTCGGACAAACGTTGAGCCGTATCAGGGGTAATAAAGGCCTCAAATTTTTTGGTTGCTTTTTTTTGACATGCGTTGCGGGAAAGCCAATGTACCAGGGAAAGCTTCGACTCGGCAAAATCTAATATAAACGTACAGTGTATCCTTTGTCGCTGGTGTGACGTCAAACAAAAGTTGAGCCATATTAAGGGTGATAAGAGCCTCAACGTTTTTGGCTGCTTTTTGACACACATTGCGGGAACGCCAACGCACCAGGAAAAGCATCAGCTCGGGAGAAAGGATGAAGCGGAAAGACAAGGAGTTACGCAGTCCTTAAACCAGTTGGCTAACCTGGCTACGCAATGGGAAGAGGGCTAGGGAAGCAGGCTCACCAAATCAGAAACAAAAAGAGATTGGAGATTGTTTACTTCATCGAAGTAAGTGCCGTCTAAGTGAGTTCATAATCAAAGAGATTCATTAGCCTGAGGACATTCAAGCATGGTTTGTCGCGTCCTTATGTAGATGTTCGTCCACAGCATGAGCAACTAGCACATTTAGGAGATCATTTCGAAGTGGGAATATGTATATTAAATCAAATACTACGGGGTTTAAAATGTAATAAAACTCCTGTAAAGAAATAGTAAAAGAAAAAATACGTTAGTGGGGTCGGGTTTCGCACCGAAAGCGTAACGGTTTAATGACGAGTGTTTTTACCACTCAGCTAGGCATTAGCGTTGACCGAGTTCTAATGTATTTTTACCATATAAATACTCAGTACCAAAGATTAAGAAACAAAACAAAAGGGAACACTTCTTGTTAAGACATTGGGGAAGTCTTTCGTAATGTGGGGATAAAAGCCCCTTCCAAAAAAAATAGCATTCGAATACACCAGAAAAATTCCGGCTTTGTAAAAATTTACTTTACTGCGATGGCAATTATATGGGCACTCTCGGCTGAATTTTGCCGCCGGTGCCAGCGTCGCCGTCATTAACCGTATATGTATACGTATCTGTATAGATGAAAACGCAAGAAAAAAATAATTGAGAAAAAGACTCTGGCGCGCAGAATCAAACTTTTGACCTCTGAATTGACAGTGCGAGGCGTTAGCCACTGAGCCACAAAGGAGCACCTTCTTCTACGTCAAAACGGCAAGCTATTTATATCTATTGCTTACTGCTGGTGATGGCTACCTATGGGGAACTATCGTGTTTTCGGCATTACCAGCGAGATGGCGCAATGGGCGCGCATCACCTAGAGATACTGTATATGCTACCTTTAGGCAGCAGAGTTGCGCATACTTTTCTCTTTCACCACTTGCACTGTTATTCGGCGAGCGCTCTCACGTGGTAAGAAGTGACGTCAAATGTTCCATTCACGAGGCGAAGCAAACTTTACGTGCATGATGGCGCGGCGCCAGCGCGCTCTCTGCCCGCACCGACTTCAGTCTCATCGTGACCGCCATTAAGGGCTTTTAGCTTGTACGTATACAAGTTGCGTTACCATGTTCCCGGATAGAATCTGCGCATGTGCGGGTCTTTACAGAACGTAAACCCTTACGTACCGTAGACTACCCATCGGGTAGGCTTCACGTTTGCGGCGCTATTTGGCAAGTCCACCTTCATTCGCAGATACTCGCGATATCTGCACTGCGAAGACTCCAGAGATCGTGTCAAAAAAGCTGAAGTGCGAGCGCCAATAGAGGTTACACTGTTTCAGCCGGATTACGGAAGCTAAAATGGCCACAACATCGAAGCCACGAACGTGTGAGTTCCCGACAGACTTGATAGGTGGCGCCGTCTAGCGGAGTCAAAACGAACCAGGTCGTCACAATATTGTTGTTGCAGAAACATTGTGCATCGTACGGCTGTTGTAAAAACCGCCCTGCGGCGTTATTACGAATGAGTTACTGTTTAATCATTTTCACCTCATTTATTTAATTGTTGAGTTTAACGTCCCAAAACAGCCATGTGACGCAACGTCCCCAAATCACCGAAAAATGTTACGTGATGTGGCGTGATGACATCACATAGCATAGAAGCTTGGTCATTTATTGATAAGTCCGGTTTAACATCCCAAAACTACCGTATGATCCGAAAATTGCGACCACCTGGGCTTGTTTAACATACCTAAGTCTAAGCACATGGGCCTCAAGCATTTTGCTACCTATAGCAATATACCGCCTCACTGCAACAGTGCAATCTTTCTCAGCGCGCGTGAAAATGTCTCCAGCACGCCGCCCATGCCGGCAAATCGTGCCGTATTTTTCTGCTGCGTGCACGACGAGTGGCTTCACTAAACAGTCGTTCAGCATAATGGCGGATCTCCCGTAGGGAGCATATACAGCAGCTCTAGTTTGGCTTACTACGTTAGAACATTTACTGCCTTCCTTGAAGCGGATGCTCCTTGTCGCGCTCTTTTCTCTGGGACGCCGCTTCCGTCTACGAATCTTCTTCGGACGCATTTTGAGCCTCTCGCTCGCGTCTGTGGCTCACCAGCACTTTCGCTAGTTTCTTTAGCCGTCTGGCGCACGCAGTTTACACAATTCACGTACAAATAGACTCCCCCCCTCTCCTGACCAACGGACTGCTCAACGCATCCAGCAACAGTGCAGCCGTCTCCTTCCGAACTTAGCTCGCATTCCTGGGAGCTGCACACAACTGCATTGTTTTCACCAATCTCCGCTGTCACTTCATCTCCTCAATTCTCTCTGGTGTTCCTGCCTAGCGGGTCGAAATTCTCTTGGACACCACATGCAGGATCCACCGTTGCGATCTTCTCTCGAGAATTTCAGCTGACATGCCGGGAAGCCGTCCACAACCACTTTACCCTGTGCTACTTCTTCCCACTCTGCTGGCCTAACGCTGGTGTTCTTGCCTAGCGGGTCGAAATCTCCTTGGACTCCGCGAGCAAGATCCAACATCGGGACACCCTTATTTTGTGTCTGTGCCAGGTGGCCTACAACTATCTTAGCTGTTTAGCTAGAATTTCCCTGACACAGCACCTCGCCACATTTACTCTCGCCTTCGGCGATCTCTCCTCTAAGCACAGCCTATTTCGCAGCTGTCAACCTCGGTTCCTTCTTGAACCTGCTGCTGCCTTGACATGTGCTAGCTTTCGCTACGGCTGTGAATTGCACCGCACTTGACTTTTTCTCGCACTTCTCGTACGCTACCTCTGCAGATTGACCACTCGGCTGTTTCGTATTTAAACTGCGATTTAGTCTTTCAATCTCCTCGTCCGTTTCTTGCATCATCTTCTTGTGTTCCTAAGCCGTCATCTTATCTTTCTCAATTGTAATATCAAAACGTCTGAATAACGTTGCCTTTGGGACTTTGTATATCTCGAACTCCTCATCAGAAAGGCGAAGCAATACACAGGCCACGTCATTTGGAAGAATGCATAACAAACCAACAACCCAAAAGGAACGGTATACTTCTACCTTTGCGCAAACATATTCGAAATACGCAAGAAAACTTTCGATGTTCTCGCTAACTTTGAATGCGCGCAGCTAAGACCGCACTTGCTGGACCCGCACATGTTGGATTTCTCTTTCATTCTCACGTTCTAACCTTTCATACTCCTCGTTTAACGCTTGCATCATCTTCCTGTACTTTTCCTTTCTATTCGCTCTCTGTACTTCCTTTTCCTGTTTTCTTTTCCTCTACTTTCTCTCTTTCTCACTCTCTCCCTCTTCCTGTTCCATTAGGTGCATGTTCCCGAAGTTCCTGATAACCACCTTGTTTTGCTTTCGAGAATTACTTCACGGAGTTGAGATGCAGGCATATCGTTGTCAAATTCTAGGTCGGGATCCCAGCACAAGTTCAACAGGCTATCTCTTGTCCACCTCATGAGGTAAACGGCGACTATGCTGCCTTGGCTCAGCTGTGAAGAAACACAAACCCACTCGCTTTGATTCTGGGTTTGGAGAAATTGAAGCTTGGCAAATCCCACAGCGGAGAACAAAAGCTTAACCGCACAAGCAGTTCCACGTGGCCAACCTCCCTATCTTTTTCCTATTTATTTTTCACTCCTCTGCTCTCTCCAACATCCCCAAACTCTCACGCAACGTACCCTTACCACTTCCGCAAAAGTAACTCATGTTCCCAGTGAATTACCTAAGCTTCCCTGCTTAACCTTCTTGCTAAGATGATCATGAAGTGCTGCTCTGTGCTGAAATAACAACCAAAGTGGCTAGGCAGTTGTTCGTTATATCTATCTTTTATCGAGTCTAGGCTAAAAGACTCGATGCATCTCAAGCCCCACAAAGCCAGCGACTCACCCGATTACGTGAGGTTGTACACCACGTCGATCCCGCCAAATTCCAGGGCTAGGGTTTTCGGCTGACTTCCGGTCCGTGTGGCACTTCGTTGCCGAGTCTAATCCCAATGCTGGCATCCAGTTGTTGCGACCGGGTCTGCAGGCACCGGAGATCTGGGATAAAGATGCCGAGACAGGAGGAAGGTGATCTTTACAGAGGGTTTATTGACATGATGTTCATGGCGAGCTCATTCGTACATGGCAAACATAGGCCGGCATACGCTCGTCAACTTGTTTGAGGATCAAAATAACGCCGCTTCCTTATCAGCCCAGGTGTCACAGCTGTCCGCCAGTGCGCAGCACTCACGTTTACAGTTTTGTGCGGTCACGTGGCTAACTATGGCTACCTAGCCGCCGGAATTGCTCGTGCCGAGTTCATACCCAGCTAGTAACCGAAACTAGGTCTCGGTGCTGTAAAAACATCTCTATATAAATAACCATCGTACACTTTCCCAAACGAGGTTTGCAGCCGCTGAAGTGGTTACTTGAAATATGAGCGTGTAACGTAGATAGAGACTAATTACGTCTAGGACACGCAGATCAGTCCCCCTAGACAGAGACTAATTAGGACAGAAACAAGCGGGTCTGTCTCTGTCCACGTTAAGCCCTTATATTTTAAGCTATCGTGAATCACCAACTCGCCCAATCAGCTTTTTTGACAAGCGATAAGTGGGTCAAAGATAAGAGAAAAGGTGTAAAATTCTTGTGTTTGGCTCTTTTAAAGCCGCGTTAAGCAATGGGTCACCTGCAAAATGATGATCATAGTAAAGTAAAACGTGATCAGTGCTAGAACGTATATGCATGATGAGAGTAAGACAGGATATGCGTATATGTGTGATACTCACAACTGAAACCCGTAAAATTGTTCGTGGTGAGCGTCCAACATGCATCAAAAAGCCTTTTATTTTTGCATGTTCGTGAGGCTGCTTGATTGGCAGATTGTGTATATGTAATACTTTTATATTTATGGCATAATCTGCCATTGACCCTAACGCCTGCTTAGGCGACTGCGCCATCCTTGAACTTCATTGGGTGTGTATTGAAAATGCAAAGTTCAATTTTCGTACCTGAAAAGACGCCTTAACTGCCATGCTTTGGCATTATGTACTCGAACACCAGAGGCAGTTACGCCACCAAATATCTATAATTTTGCTGAAATTGAGGGGACAACAAAGTAGCCGAAAAGGGGCCAAGAAGACGATTTTTTTTCTGTCGCCACCGTCTTGTGAGAGCAGCCACACTGGATCATGGTAGTAAATCCTGGCAAACCACCATGGAAGACACCCCGAAATGTATCCAGTCGTGCAAGAAGACACTTGCAACCGTCTCGGCGGTAATGTCCGCGATAGGGATTACCTCCGTTCAGTGGGTCGATCTGTCTACGCAAGTAGCAGGTAAGTCCGTCCGTGGCAGGGGGCCGACAATGTCCAGACGGACATTATCAAAACGCGAATTCGGCATTGGTAGTGTTCGCAGTGGTGTCTTGGTGCGGCGTTGTGTTTTAGAGTGCGGGAAAGCTACACACTCAGGTGCCCAGCGTCGGACGTTCCGAATAATGCATGATCAGACAAACCTGGCCACTACCAGTATAATTGGGTGGCTCTAATCTCTTGATGATGTGCAAAAAATCGAACACGTGGTGACGGAGGCTTACAGGCACTAACGGGGCAGTTCTGCTGACGCTTGTGTCACAGATAGCTGTGGATGTACCAGACCTGTTGAGAGAAGGAAGAGCACGAAGGAAGCGACTACGGAACTCTAAGCCCCCTGGAAGTTACAAACAGCAGCGTCCAACTGCTTTTTGTATACGTCTAAACAGCGAGGGAAATCGTGCGCAAATCTTGCGAGCTCCTGTCAGGTCTACACGAAGCCAAGAACGACGCAGCCATAAGCGTCGCCGCTCTACTGTACTCGTTTGCCTGCATATAGCCTGTATGCGTCGTGAGCTCAGAAAAAAGTGGTTAACGATTCAGAGTGATTGGTACCCTGGTATGGGAGAACATAAAACCATCCCAACGCAACAACCTGGTTGTGAATCGTGTGGGAAAACCCAGCGTCGTTAGCTTAAGCACTCGCGCGAGTACGCTGTTTCATTAAAGCACTGCAACAGTGCGAAAGCTGCCATAAGCTAAAAAAAAGCAGTAGTGGCTACATGACTTGAAATTGGCAACTGCGTTCAGTATAAACAAATTAGACGCTTCTAACTGTGACATAGACTTGCCTTTAAAAATAATAAACAAGAATAAGCCGCTTAAGCTTCGCCTTGAGACTGCAACACCATAGCGTGGTGGTGGTGAAAACCTATTTATTTAGTCACTGGGCGTTTTCTACGGAGAAGCTCCGAGTAGTCCGAGGTTCTTGGCTTGCAGTGGAGGGGGCCCTCAGTCCAGGGATCCACTTTGCGGGTCCGGTCGATCACAGACTCAGCTGATCGTCCAGGTTCTCGCTGGCTAGCGACTCCTCCCACCGCTCTGCTTTGGGTCTGTAATGGTGCTAAGCCTGTAAAAGCCTGACATTCTCACGTGACGTGGTGAGTGCAGCTTTAGCTCAACACCATGGGCAGTGAGGAGAGTGTGCCGAGGGATGCATTTTACTCTAAGTGTGCACGTTCGGAAACCGGTCAGTGTGAATTTGCATCGAGCTGACCAATTCCTCTTTATTCAGTCTTCGATGTGGTAGGAAATCGTGCTTTGTTTTCGCATTGCCTTCTGACGCGCAAGCCTGGCTTTGATTCTGGCAATATGGTTGATTGGGCGAGTTGGTGATTCCAACTGGATGGACTCCTAAACCATTTTGCAAGGAGATATTGCTTGCCTGTAAATTGACGCCTTAAAGACATCATCATCACCATCATCATAATCATCATCGTCATCACCACCACCACCACCATCATCATCATCATTAGCCTGACTACGTCCACTGCAGGACAAAGGCCTCTCCTATGTTACGCCAGTTAACCCGGTCCTGTGCTTGCTGCTGCTTATACCCGCAAACGTCTTAATCTCATCTGCCCACCTAACCTTCTGTCTCCCCCTAACCCACTTGCCTTTTCTGGGAATCCAGTCAGTTACCCTTAATGACCAGCGGTTATCCTGTCTACGCGCTACATGCCCGACCCATGTCCATTTTCTCTTCTTGATTTCAGCTATGATATCATTAACAAGCGCTCCGTAAATAGAGGACTGCTGCCTGGCATAAACAGTTAATCGTACCAAGAATCACACTGTGAGAATTTCATGATGAGGTGTGTAGCTGAAGGCTGCCGACTCATTTAAATGCCTTTCAAGTTATTCACCATCATCATCATCATCATGACCCTGATAATCGACAGTATCAACGAAGTGTGGAGTTACGTGACATATCAAAAACTGATCACAATGATGGCATGATAAATACTGACGCCGGATGCATTTACCTTCGAGTTATCTAAGGAGTTTGGGTATTTGTATAAAAAGCTGTGAGGTTTTATTAAAATTGTGTACAGCTTTCAGCAGTCAAATAATGCAAGGAAGAAGGGGAGGAAATAAAGAGGCTGAAAAAGTGGAATGTTAGATTTGCAGATGCTATTGTGGACTTTTCCTTCTGGTAAGAAAATGAACCCATAAAAAGTTTATTCGAACAAATTTCGTTCCCCATCAACTCTATCGGATATAGTGGCGTGGGCTCCCTTTCACGCAATAGGACTGGCATGGTTTTCTGCCCTTACATAGTAGAGTACAAGTGCTCGAAATCATTAAACACTTCTTGATTAAAATGTGGGGTTTGGCGTTTCAAAACTACCACATGATTTGAGAGATGCCGTAGTGAAGGGCTCCAGAAATTTTGACCACCTGGGGTTTACTTGCAACCAAATATGAGTACACAGATCTACAGCATTTTCGCCTCCATCGAAAATGCAGCCGCTGCAGCCGGAATTCGATCCCGCGACCTTAGGGTCAGCAGCCGAGTGTCTTAACCACTAGACCACTGCGGCGGGGCGTTGAACACTTCTTCCAAACACACACACACACACACACACAAAATACAAGGTTTTAAAAGGCCAAGACCATAGTAGGAATTTGAAGTCACACGTCGTACAATTACCTTAAGATGTGCTACAAGGTTCTGCAAGGCTTGGCATAACTATTTTGCGGGCTTCAGTACTTGGCTCGTTCCACCAGGAGACCAATATTATTCGCCCTGCCGTTTGGAGGTTCTCTCTATTGTGTCAGCATCACTATATATATGCGCTCATTAGAGCTTATTGCTCTGTCATCATCTGAGCTTTAGCAGCATGTTCGTTGTTCGTTCGACCATTGGACAAATATTGTGTGACACATCAACTGCACCTGGAAAGCCAAGTTGTGACCCTTGCCCAGGCTTGTGGAGCCGCCATGACCAGTGGGCGCCCGGACGAGGGGCTCCTGTTCCATAAATGAATGTTGAAAACTTCCACTCCTTACACTTCTAAACCACACAACAAATGCACACAACATTAACGTCTAGTATATCCCCCAAACAACTGTTTTTATAATAATGTGATGTAACAATAACGTTTTCCTTTCTATGCCTGCATTGTAATCTTATTTTAGCCCAACTCTGAACGTATTGTAACTTTTCAAAACCACAATCTGCACTGTACATCTCTCATTAGGTTTCAGCCGCAAGCTTCTTTGCTATCCTTTGTACAGGCACGTCAGGGATATACCCAAGCTGTTCCTGCCCACCTCGTAACATGCTCTTGTTTCGGAAGAATAAAAATTCAAATCAATTCACACACGAAAATTACCGTCGGCGCCAACACTGAGTGATGCGAAACTTGATCACGCGATGTTGTCACCATGTGAAATCGTGATGTAGTCACTGATCAAAATTTAACACCGTGACGTCACACGGCGGGGTCATGACACGACACCAACGATCGCGGAGGCAGCGTAAAAGAAAACGAGACGCAAAAAGGTTTCGTAACCAGAGCGCAGGAGTACTGCATTGGCCGAGAAAACAAATTCACAGCATATCCACGGAGAGATTGATGATGAGTGGGGCGAAGCGTCCGTCAGTCCGTCCAAGCTTTTGTCCGTTCGTTTTTCCTTCTGCCCGTTCGTTCTTTCTTCCTTTCGTCCGTCCATCCGTGCATCCGTCCATCCATGCGTCGTTCCACCTAGTAACACTCCAAGTACCGCTATCTCCCATCTTTTCATCATATATTCATCATATACAAGTCCCACAATCCAGCGGACATTTGAAGGACTAAGTGTGAGATGGCTACCCGCTACTACAACTACATTACTACTACTACTACTACTACTACTACTACTACTACTACTACTACTACTACTACTACTATACATATCGGGGACGCACGACCCGTGACCTAAGGAGCTTAAAACCGTGACATAAAAACACGATTGATAATTGAGCCATCCTAGGCAAATACATTTATTTTATTTTATTTTATTGATTCATCACAATACATAAGATTGGAGCAAAGGGCGATTACATAAGTTCTAAAAATTGTTTCTCCGCACATCACTCATGCGTAACTAGGGAAGCCGTCGTAACCCTCTGGTAATTGTAAACTAACATATGCATTCACGATTTAATAGTTCACATCTCGCCGAATGAGTACTCGTATATCTGCAAATACTTTGATGGCCTCGGACACTTTATGCCATATGGTATAGGGAGGCATACAAAACTCTAGCAATGCTATACACTATCTGGAGAACAGGGGGAGGACTTTCACGGCCTCAGACACTTTATGCCATATGGTATAAGGAGGCATACGAAACTCTAGCAACGCTACAGTAACTGACGAGCAGGGGGAGGACAAGATATCGGACCCAGACCTGAAGAACAGCGCAACCTGGTTCAAGGCCACGAGAGATGGCGAAGACCCACGGCTACCTGGACTACGGAACTCACTCATCTTGAGCGCACTGTGCGCTCGCTTATGGAAAACGTTTATTCTCTTGCCCTTCATTCGACCACATCGTCAACTGACATCAGCAGCATATGTGTTTGTGTGTGCATGTCTTGTGACTTCCATTGTACGCATAAATCATCACCAAACACCCGCCGCAGCATATTGGGTGAATGGCCAGACTGGCATGTCAAGCTTTTCATTGAATCATTTTTCTTTCTCTCTCTTATGATAGTATCAACAAGGTCAAATACCGCTTTTGCTGCTCTTTAAACTGCGCAGTTACGAGGGTCCTTAGGGGACGAGGTTGACAAATACATGTTTGGTAAAGTAAAATATCCGCCGGAAAGTTTAATGTCGAACAACTATCACGCGTGTCCTGTATAGTGGGTCAAACTTTGAAGCCAGGAGGGGCCGGATGTGGGCCGTACCCATGTTCACGCGCTGATTGGGGTGGCGGTACATGTGGCGCAAATTCAGGAAAAGCCGCCTGGTTACCACGCTCGTGTTCATAAGATGGATACGGTGGTAGTACGTGTGGTGCGAAGCCAGGAGGCTCCGTACGGGGAGCACGCTCGTGTTCATGGGATAGATATGGTGGTGGTACATGCGGTGCAATGCCAGGAGACCCAGCATAATGGCCAGGCTGACGTTCATGCGCTGGATGCGGTGGTGACGCATGCGGCGCATGACCTGGATTGGGAGCCACTTGTTCCGATGGCATGGACGCCGTGGATCCGTGAGCCGAGTGTTGCGTCGTGGCCTCCGTGGAGTCCTTCATGGTCGTCTCCTGGGTCATCTCTAGATACTGCTTCTGGCGCTGAATGATCACTTGGCTTGCGTAGTCCTTGATGCCCGCCAGCGCAATGAGCTGCAAATGTTATTGATGAAGCGAATTACTGACTAGGTGATTGACTTTTGCGTTGCTGTTTCCTTACTGAACAGGGGTCGACGAATAGACCCGAAAAAGGCAATAAATGACGCTTTGAAGAATGTACGCTCCTCTTTTCAGTTCTTTATGGACACGCGTTGTTCACGAGTAGCGTAAGTCGTCAATGCAAGTCGTTATTGCAAGTAATATACCAGTGACATCATATAAAAAAGCTCGGCTTTGTCGAAGTGGTCAGCATCAGATAGCAAGACTTCATTGTATAAGCACAAATAAAAAGTTTTCTTGAACTTTAACAGAATTTGGTCACGTCGACAGGAAGGTTGTGAAATTTTGAGCTTCGTATATCCATACTAATGAAATGCAGCGTTGAAAACATGAATTAAAGGGCCAGTCAACAGGCTCATAAACGCGCAGGAAACGCTCGCGCATTTTCGTGCTCGTGACCAACCTCCTTGAAGGCGCAGTGAAGTCAACTCGGTGATCGGCGACGTGACGCAGCACGCAGCTCGTCAATTGGCCTAAACCAGTTCTCAACAAACATAAATGAGGTCAACGTTACCGATCAGCGAGTTGACGTCACTCCGCGTATAAGGAGGTTAGTCACGCGCAGAAGAAATGCCCAAACTTTTACTGCGCGTTTCGGAGCCTGTTGACTGGCCCTTGAAAAGCACTGTGGAAATAAAGAAAAAAAGAACTCGTGAACATGCCTAGGCATTTTAGTGCGCTGGTAATAATAGCATCTCGTGTGCTCCTTAATTTCTGTAATCTGCCCTCAAGGTAAATGTTAAGCATTACATGTTGAACAGTTTGTGCTGTTGTTTTCATGCATAATCGGCTCTATTGTTTTGTTGCGTATTGATTACTGCAAGATTGTTCACTTTCCACCAAATTTAACCTGTGAGAAATTATTACCTTTGACCTCATAACACACAATACAAAGTATTTGATAATGTTTCTGGCAGCCATATAGCTCTAATAAAAATTTGAACTGCACTTGCTGAACTGCACTTGCTGCGTCTGCTTTTTGAACTGCACTTGCTGCAATTTTGAACTGCACTTGCTGCGTCTGCTTTTAGTCTATACATGTCATCCTGCAGAAGAGTATTAGAAGAGTAGAAGAGTGCCTCTTTACAAACCTTTATGGTCAAACGAAGTATGATGTAAAAAACGAGCACGGAAAGTTGATCGTCCTGGCAAAAGCAAAGCATGGTGCAGGTTGTGAAATGAAGGGCGAGTGCAAAAAGTGAAACGGCTATAAAATATCTAGGCAAAGCTTAGCACCGCCTACTTCCTGCTCCAAATCCATCACATAAAAAACGATGTTCGCGATGCCTCAACAAACAACGGGCAACATTTTATTCGAGCCATGAGCTTACCGAATCAAATCAAGTAAGATTATCTCAGATATGCAGAAGTCAAATGAATCGAACGGCCATTCTTTCTTCAGAGGAAACTTCCAATGCGTTTGCAACGAAGCCTTCAATGCCTTATAACGAAGAAGCATTGGAACCTTCATTATGCTTGATATTAGTAGTAAAAGTAAAGTTAAGGGCCGGCTTTTACGTATCACATGCGCCACTAATGGGTTCAGGTTGTGCGCGCGCAATACGTCCAGCAAAAGTGGAAGAAAAAAAGAACAATTCGAGATTGCGCTGTTCCCTTAGGCAGATGTTCTTAACTTCGAGGATATAAAGGCAAAATATATTAGCCATTCTAACTCGATAACCGCATCTTTACGAAGCCTTTAGCTGATTTCAATACTTATTTTGCTTTTTATGCTACCTTAGACAATCGCGCGGACCGAATATTTATTCGATACAGCCAATATCGCGGCGGCTGTCACATTATGGATTTCGTTGATAAAAAGAAAACGGCACATAAGTAAAGGGTTATCAACCACAGTAGGTATTCATGTAGCTGTATTCATGTAGCTATAGCAGTATATCCGTGTTTGTTGAATGACATTGAGCCCTAAAAATAATATGTCTGCTGCCCTAGCCAAGAAGAAAACCTCTGATTGGCGATGTAGTTCCTGCCTGGTGTGGTACATCGACAGGGCTCTTACAGGTAAATATAAATATTAAGAAAACATTTTCAGCTTTTTATTATTCTCTGAAACATAGCACTGCGAAAGAATGCAATGAAATAACGTGCCTAGTATGAGCGACGGAAGTACACATTGTGTATTCAATGATAGCAAAATCAATTGATCTTACTCACTGTAAGTCGATAGAGCGTAGTATTGGCAGCGCTTATGTCGGTGACCACTTGCTATATGAACAGGAGGAAAAAAAGTGGCCATTACTTCCCGCATATTATTCACAGTGCACTGATCGCAGTAACTGACACAATACAAAGTTTCAGTGAAAAAGGAGACGTCCCCACGTCCCCGAAGGAAATCGGGAAAAAATGCGAATTGATTGCGTAGTGTCCATAAGGGCGTTTCGCACGTGAGAACCCAGCGCTAGAAGAATAATGTTTTTTTCTTACACCGTGTAGCCGATAGCGCCCTTCGCCACCCGGGGCGTTTTTTTCTGTTGCGAGAAACGCGGAAGCTCTAGTAACTAGCGTGCATGGTTAAAGATAGCGCACGCGGCCGTAGCTGTTGCTGACAGCTGCCGACGCCGAAGCGTGACATGGGGGGGGGGGGGCTGTTGTTGCTAAGAGCGCGCGCGCCCGCAGCAGTTACTATGGGAGAGGGCAGGGCACGGATCCCGGCGGACGCCTGACATAGCCCGACTAAGAAATGCATTCGCATTTAAAATTTCACGTTCAAGCCTGTAGTCGCTATTGAGATCTCGCCGCATCTTCAGATTGTGTTGTTTTGAATTGTGGTGCGCGCGGTTTGTGTATAGTGCAGCAGCCACGCATGATTTATGATACACTTACCGATTGGTAGAACTCTAGGAGTAATAAAAGGCAAGGAAATAGAGATTTTCACCGATCATTAGGTGTTGTGGCGAAATTGCAGACGTAATACAGCTTTAGACGACGCAAATCAAGGGTTTCTATCGCGTTCCCATCACCGGAAGATGTTTTCACCCTGCTGATTGAGGTAAGTTCCTTCATATTTTTTGTGATCCTTACTAGTTTGGTGCAGTGCAGCATTTAAGGGGAATATGGAGTCTTGATTAGACGAAAGATCTCTACACAAGAGCTTTTTTTTCTGGTACCAACGTTTTGATTAGTGGTCTTGCATTATCTGTCTTGCACAGGCAAGACCATTTATAGAAGTACTGACTCTAGTGACACCCTGTTTAAAAAAAAAAAACATTCGTAGTTTAGTGCAGTGTGTGATAAAACATAATCGAGTCGTAATGTGAATAATTCGATGAGGTAGTCTTTAACAAAAAGAACATACACCGCCAACCACCAACATTTCTTATTATCAAGCCAAGTCATTCCTGCACAGTAGTCATCTATCTTTCATGTTTAAAGAAGCAGTGACAAAACTAAATAAATCATTTGCTCACTATGTACGATTTGCAGAAGATACTTTGCGCACAAAAATAGAGCTTCTCATGCATTTCAGCTCATCAGCTTGTGTAGTAATTATCAATTATTTCTCAGAACCGTCCTCAAACATACTTGACTATAAATATAGTCCTGAGAGAATGTTCTTTAGGGCCAAACTACTTCTTAGAAAAAAAACAATAAAAACTAATAACAGACAAAGCAAGACATAGAAAGGAAATGCATCGCAGCTTACCAGTGTATTCTGAGATGGGTCATACACAGCATGAGGACTAATGGCACTTGTGGTCAGCATTTCGCGCATCATAATAGAGTTGCCGTACACTTTCCTGTACACCTAATGCCGAGAGAACAAGAGAGAGAGAGAGAGTGTGAAAACTAAAGAAGGACTAGTTTGAGCTAACGAACTGTATGCACAATAGTGATGGTCAGAAACTTGTTCATTAGAAAGTTCCTTTATAAGGGTTGGGTTTTCTTGTCAGTTCTTTATTCACGGTAGCGACTACGCATAAGTTACGCACGAATTGGCAAGAGGGATTGCAGAGATGCAACGCCAAAGGGGGTGGGCTGTGTGCAGTAACGGTCACTAAGCTGTAGGCAAGAGATGTAGACTACTCTTACTAATGCGTCTATGATTGATCACTGATCATTACTTATGCATGTGTGGTGCCAGATAAGTTGTCTATTGAACTTATTAACAACAAAAATATTGAATTAGAGCTACAATGGGGTCAAATTAACACCGTGAAATGGACAAATATGCGCTTATGAAATGTTTCGTAAAATTATTACTGAAATAATTCTTGACTTCTTGTTTTCATTTTCCTTATTTCCGCACGCTTGCTCGATCACTGTCTTGCAGAGTTGAGACAGTTGATCGTCAAGATACAAAAATAAAGAAACTCTGTTGATCCTGAAGCTGTAGAACAATAAAAAAAAAGGTGGAGCATGGAGAAGGAACCTGCGCTCTCGCTTGTCGCTAAAGAATGAAAGAAGCTCGATTCTGTCAAGTGGGTCGTCAGACGCCGGGAACTTTCCTGCCTGTCACGCTAAGCAGCCAACTGTGCCGCAACAACAACAACAACAACAACAACAACAACAACAACAACAACAACAACAACAACAACAACAACAACAACAACAACAACAACAACAACAACAACAACAACAACAACAACAACAACAACAACAACAACAACAACAACAACAACAACAACAACAACAACAACAACAACAACAACAACAACAACAACAACAACAACAACAACAACAACAACAACAACAACAACAACAACAACAACAACAACAACAACAACAACAACAACAACAACAACAACAACAACAACAACAACAACAACAACAACAACAACAACAACAATATTTTATTGTACACATCCATAAAAATACAAACAAACGGGGGGCCTGTGTATGTGCCAAGGACTTGTGCGACTAGGCCCAGCAGAGCCGGTTGCACCGATGTGGATAGAAAGTAACAAAAACTATTGTTGCTTCTTTGACAACGAAGAAAATAATGATTGACACCATTGCTTTTTTATAGGCAGTAAAAAAAAGAACAAAGGAGAGCATACGTGACATACAAGTAGACCATGTGATTTTACAGCTCAGCGAGTAATTTCTTTAATTGCTTTTTGAACTTGCTGAAAAAAAAACTCTTCAGGTAGTTCATTGAAAATTTTCGGAATGTATACACTTCTACACACTTCTTCATATCCGGTAGATAACCAGGGTACTACAAAACGCTTTTTTTTTCTCTTAGGAGTCGACGCGTTACATATGGCACTTTAAAGCCATCACACCAAATTGTATCTCAGCACAACTGTTTTAGTAAACAAATCCTGGAATACACAAAAGCCCAAATTCACCAAAATTGTACTGGCATCTACATTACTACCGTAACACTTTTTAAAATATTTCGAAGCAAACTGTCAATGCGTGTTTTCCACGCAATGAACCAATAATAATAATAATAATAATAATAATAACAACAATAATAATAATAATAATAATAATAATAATAATAATAATAATAATAATAATAATAATAATAATAATAATAATAATAATAATAATAATAATAATAATAATATAATAATAATAATAATAATAATAATAATAATAATAATAATAATAATAATAATATGTTGTGTTTAACGTCCCCAAAACACCACATGAGAGATGCCGTAGTGGAGGGCTCTGAAATTCAGATAACCTGGGTTTCTTTAACCTGCACCCATATCTGAGCACACGGGCCAACAGCACTGCAAAACACCGACCAGTTTATAACACCTAATTACCTGCTTCTAGAAAGCCTCGATTCGCATCAATCTAAACACGCAATCTTTTTCTGGGTAATTTTTTTCCTAACAGCTCGCCGGCTCCTTCATCCCAATCGCTTGATGGACGGCAGACACGAGACTGCTCTGTTCTGACAGTTCCTCCTTTGTGTTCTCTATATATCTCTGGTGAATTACGTCGACTTTCTCATGTATGACACATGGGACAAAGATAAATGCGCAGGAAGGAGCCTCTGGCGTCCCAGGATATGTCAAGTTGGGATGCTAAAGTATTATCCAAACCAACAGAACCACTTGTATAGTGCAATAATCGCCACATATTGCCTTGATGCTCAGCCTCTATACACGTGGACGTAACTTGTTCTGGCCAGTTACTCGGTCTACTGGGAGAGCAAGGGCAAGATACGTTGCGCATCTGATCAATTGAACATTTTTTATAGTCCACGTGCCCTTACGTAACCAGAATGTGCTGCATATGACTGCAGCTAATCCCTTTGATAAAGTCAGCACGGTGTTCGATTGGTCACTTGACTTCTCACGTTTCAGGACCTACATCATATGCATTATTTCTATTTGCTCAATATGAAGACAGCCAAGAATTAAATGCATGTGCCTTTCCGGCCCTAAGTTTTGCTTGTCTCTGTGTAAATGTCTGGCAGGGCTGTCTGCGAGAACAAATATACTTAAATGTATGCTAATCAAGATTAACTAGCAACGCTCACAGAAAATAACCTACATCGTAATTTTCTTCCTCTGAATATAATAACGTGTAATTAAGAATTGCGTTGTGCGAAATTCAGACGTTGATGAACAATGCATAATAATTCACGCCTGAAGGAGATATCTAATCCATTTTTACACTGCTACCAGTCAGTAATTAGTTTATGGGTGTTAGCTAATGTAGCGTGACGCAATCTGATACAAGCTAATAAAAATAATAATTTCGATGCTCACGGTTGCTTTCCGAGCTCGGAAGTACTCGGTGTCGTTGCTGCGAGGACCTTCGTCGTCAGTGGCAATAATGGTCGTAGGCGTGGTCTGCTGCGTGGTAGTGTTGCCGTACATCTTTCTGTACAACTGACGTAAAGTGAAGAAAGAGAGAAATCAATGAAGAAATAAAGAAAAAGATATACGCCAAACGGGCACCAGATAGGTTAGCAATGTTGAAGCTGCGGAAACACATGGCTAAGTGTACGTTGCAAATATTTATTTTAGCCCACACGTGAGCAACTTTTCCAAGCGTGCGGCCATGTTGTAAGAAGCCGAAACAGCGAGGCCGGATGACGAATCTAAAACGGTGGGAGGGGCTTCTCAGGTGAAAGGAGACATGCGGGGAATCGGCAATAATGTACAAAAGTCCATTAGAAATCAGGTTTATTTTAAGACGCACGTCGAAAGGTTTCAACTTACAAATACGGATTGTAATGCCATTTGGGAGCCACCTTCATTTGTTTCTGTCTAAGCTATTTTTAGGTGAAAGTTGTCATGTCGAAATCCAGATAGGAAGTGACCAGAAAAAGACAGGAAGATGGGGAAGGCGACGTCGTGCCAGGGGCCTCGTAATGCTGCCCCGCGGGCCGTAGGTTACCACTCGCTAATTTAATCATTAAAGAAAAAAAAAACTGCTGTCAGCTGAGCCAAAGTATGAAGGAAAAATAATAATGTACTTTGACGTATCCTTAACGTAAAACAAAAAAAAAACAACAAAAAAACTCACGACGATTAAGCAATGTAAAAGACACACACACACAAAAATACATGGTAGAATACACATATTCATGCTGCAATCTGATCAATAGAACACCAATCGTACGCTTGCACTTTGAAAACAAAATATTTAATATGCATTACATGCTAACAAAATATTCTTATTAATTTTGCCCTTTAGAGCCACGGAAAAGTCAAGTAAAAATGAAAAAGAGAATGGCTAATAAATATTATCAGCTTAAGCAATCACCAAGGCACTAAAGATCTCGTTCAAACCTAGCTTTTCTTCGGGGTTGAAAGTACATCCCAGATACAAACTTCGATTTCTGCACCCGATCTGTAACGTCGCGTTAAAGTTCTCATGAATGTCTCGTGTTCAGTGTGAAAGAAGAAAACGACGAGTTTTGATCCAGCATGCGGCAAGTGCGTGAGCTTGTTCGAAGAAGAAGAAGTAATCTTTTACGTTCTGGGTTCCTGCGCGCGCTGATAAACGTCTGTGAGTTCTTAAGTCTAGGTAGGCTGTTTCAGTTGGCCACACATTTTACACTTATATGGTTCAGAAACGTGCGAGTTTTGTTGGTCGGGTACTTACGATTAAAGATTTATCTGCGGACTCGGTCACTGGGGTTGTCTTTGGCTCTCTTGAAAACGACTGTAATGTGTTAACACATTATATGTAAGCATTATCAATTCCTAGTGAATCGCGAGATCGTAAGCGTCAACAAAACATGGGCTACAGCATGAGCAAAGAGTTGAACGTTCAACAACGCGCATAGTGAGAGAATAAATCATCGCTGGGACCAAGACAGCCTAGTAATAGGGCCACTTAAAGCCAGTAGTTTATTGCCATAGCCGGGAAGGACCGGAGACGTTAATGCAGTGAAAGTACGCACTTCTGACAAGATGCATAGGCCCGGTATGCGAGACCTAAGCATGTACAGTTGGCCGCCATGTAAACCACCTTAACTGTGAATGCAGCATGTCGGTGGCAATGACACGCCTGCCTTCTCTGGATTCTTCTGTTCTGGTTAACAGCTGAACTTGATGGATACACTTCCGATAGTAAATCTAAGCGTTGTAAGAGAAACACGAGAAAGTGCTGAAGCTTCCCTTACATCCATGAAGGTCAAGTTTCCAGATGCGATCCCGATGGCGGCGTCGAGCGAACAGTCGATGACGCCCCACATCCACGCACTCAGGATCAGACCGGGCTGCTGCTGCAGAAATGGCATCGCATTTTGGCAACAGTGACACCAAAAGGAGGAGATATGCTAACCGTCCAATATTTATGATACCATTTATTGGTGGCATGTATGACGTCAAATTACGTGCCACCAATGCTTGCCTACTCTGTTCAGGTGGGTGATAAACGAAGCTACTCGTATGCCTCTCTTCATTGCCTAAGGTGTAACTAATAGAAAATGATGCTCCACTAACAGTAAAACAGTGGTATATGATTAAGGCAAATGTCTTGGGTACCTTATAAAGCTCGTGAAGTGACCGTAGGCGTCAGAGCGAACATTAGTATCGCAAAAAAAATATGAGCTTATTGTCACGGGGTCGTGACGTCGACGAAGGGAGCATCCAGAAGTTCGAACATTATATTATTTATTCGGCTGAACGTAAAAGAAAAGTCAGATTACGGCAAAGCACTGGCACTTATAGCGGCGAACTAAGCGTCAGGCGTCGATAAACTCACAAGCGGTGAAGCGCGATTGTATTTATACATGCGCTATTGAATACTCTAGCGGTATCTGTAGTGGTTGTGTGAGTTATAGAATAATCTGTAATGTTCGCGAAGTGGGCATAATTTTATAAAATGATCTTCTACAGAGCCGAAGTTTCTCGAGCACTGCAGGTGCGGCTTGCACTGAGAATTACGTACAGTTCAAAGGGGTGATAACAAAACTTGAGGAAGGAATGTGCCAATATGATGATGTCACCTATTGCGTAAAGTCACATATTGCCGAGACTCATTACGTCATCATGACTTAACAGTAGCGGCACTCTGCCGTCACATACTGTAAAACCACAAGCTGACATCATTGCTAGGTGGGCCAGTTCAAGAGGCACGTGAGGTGCAATACAACTTGTATTGTCTCCGATCTCGAAGGCTGTGGAAAACCAAGCTGGCGCACAAAATTTTCAGCGATGGGAGGCAATAGAGTCGACTGAGCCAAAAAATAAGAGAAGACGGTATTTGTGTTCTATATCTCTTGGGCGAATGCATAAGATGCCATGTAAGCGTTTTTATAATCATGCATCTCGTTTAATTAAATGTGAAAGTTCACTCACTTGTTCCACTCCCACGTAAAGAATGAAATCGAACGCAACGCTGATGCCTGCGAGAGTGCTCAGAAAGATAGTCCCGTCTCTTGGAGCCACTGTGAAAAGAAACAGGAAGAATAAAATGAACCCAACTTCCCCCAGAAAATCGTGAAGAAATTCACGGTTCCCGCCACTTCAAAGGCCACTCCGAACGTGAGAACCGAGAGTTCGAAGAATAATATTTTCCTTCTTTTCTCTTACAACATGCAGCGAATAGCGCCGTTCGCCGCACGTGGCGTTTTTCTGTCGCAAGAAGCGCGGTATATGCGTTTCCAGCTATAGTAGCTAGCGTGCATGGTTAAAAATACTATGAAGTTATCTCCTTATGATACGTTGTCTTAAACGTGCCGAATTCACGTGGCATACTTCCTAGGCCCTCAGTATAACATTTCAAGTAACAAAATGAAGGAAATTGTTCTGTAGTGTGAGTTTTAGTAATTAAAGTTAATAAGTCTGCAACGCATTATCTCATTATTCAGCCACTAGTCAGCTTCAGTACTTGCATGCCCGAAATACATGTACACATTTGTTTCGAGTGAAGAACAAACAACACTTTTCACGTTTGTATTGCAATGCGTCATGTGGAACAATCGTCGAACATGGTAGTACATCCAGCAAAGCCATCCCCAGCATTAATACACAGCATAATGATGTTGAATAATTGCCAGTTATTCACACAGGAGGCCTGCCCGAATGTGCACGCCAAGTTTCCAGTCATTGATTAAACACGCGGTGCGTGACGTGCAATTGAAGTTGGCGTCTCCATTTGAACACACTGTGTCTGAAAGGGTTAACCAAAACAAACAGCTTCTCGGCCCAGCGTTGGCGTTCCACAGCGGGATATCGAGCGGTTAGTGACAGCTGCCGACGCCGAAGCGTGACGTGGTGGGGGCTCGGTTACTAGAGACGCGCACGCCCACAACAGTCGCTATAGGAGAGGGTGGTGGACGGATCCCGACGGACGCCTGACATAGCCCGCATTCGCATTTAAAAAGTTCGCCAGATCCCACGAACCTTGGGAATCCATGTTATGCGAAGCAGGTGGATGGAAGCTGAATGTGTTTATTTTATAAATGCGAAGCATTTCATGGCGAACTTCGGCGACTTTGAGCGTGTCCGTCCGTCCGTCCGTCCGTCGGTCCGTCCATCCGTCCGTCTGTCCATCCGTCCATCCGTCCATCCGTCCATCCGTCCATCCGCTTACGACTGTTAGCTCTCCTGGCCGTTTCAGTGATGGTATCAATAGCAAACTTGGTATGGCATAACATGACTCTATGAAGAACATATCTGACTAGTCATGAATGTCATAATTTACATCATGGTCCTGCAGCTGTTGTGGTGGTTTCGTTCACATGGCATGTTGCAAAACTTGTGGTATGGCATGGTTCAATGGCGAAGACAAGCGACCGACCCTAACATGAAAATCTTGACATGCGTGTCATGTAACCATGACTACATGCCATGCTCATGATACGCTCGCGGCCGTTTCGCTAGCGTCACATATACCAAATTCAGTATTACGGTACATGAATGAATGACAAATGTATGTGACTGGTGAAAACATAATAATCATGAGATGCGTGTCACGTAACAACATGACTACATGCCACGCTCATGATGCACTGGCGGCCGTTTCGCTATATTTACATATGCCAATTTTGGTACTACGTGACGTCAATGGATGGCGAAGGTATGCGACTGGTGCGAACATGATGATCATGAGATGCGGGTCATGTGAGAACATGACTACATGCCACAGTCAAGGCGCCAATACATTTCGACGTGAGCGGGGCGCGTGCTCACCGACGTTCATTTTGTCGTGTCACGCCGGCGTTGCTACGCCAGGCACCGGTCCTGCCATATACTCGCAGGCGTGCGCTGCGTTGCGTTGCTTTGACGCATGTGCGTTTTAGAGCGTCTGGCGTCCCTCCGTCACGAAAAGAGGGAGACGCGGTGTTGTCTGGGAAACGCACTGGCACAAATTTCGCACTGGTTGCAGTTTTTCGCTGGTTGACGGACGCTGGTCGCGTCGGTCACACCTGGCGTCAGACTACAGAGTGCTCGCGTTTTGCTGACGTAATGTCGCTGTGCTCAGCGTCAAGGCTACATTAGAGTATATGGGGCCCTTCATGATCCACTCGGGGCTGTTTTGCTAGCTCCAGATATGCCAAATTCGGTGTTACGGGACGTCAGTAGATGACGAAATATATGACTGGCGCAAACATGATAATCATGACACGCGTGTCATGTAAGAACATGACAACATACCACGCTAATAGTTTGTCGCGGCCGTTTCGCTAGCTCTACATATACTAAATTTGGTATCACGTGACGCGAAAGATGAAGGTAAACGACACATTCAAACATGATAATCATGACATGGAAGTCATGTACGGCACCATTCACCTCCTCCTCGTAACGTTGAGCTGATTTTAAAGTGACATATCGAGCTTTTTTTATTCGTGCTTCGCATATCATCAATGCTCACTGTACGTGCGATCTGCCAGTTTGTTTTTTTTCATATAACAGATTGAATTTTCATTAGAGAATGTTTTCAGTGCTTGGGAAGTGTTCGGTAACGCGCAGCGTTTGATGCGACGAAGAAATGAGCAGTACAATTTCACTCACAGTACTTGTCGAGGTTCTTGACGTCGGGCATGATGCTCTCCATTTCTTGCCTTATAAGCACCGCGTCGGGAGGCAACAGCTCGTGGTAGCGCATGAACAGATATATCAAGTTGAACATGTTCACACACTGCACAAGAGGAAAAAAATATGATGGTAGTGTGCAGTGAAGATGAACGTACTCACAAGTATCCAACTAACTGATTATTCCCTACACTACTAAATAATATTGCCACGTGCCATGCCGTTCTGCGCAGCTGCCACTATAGAGCGACAGCCGTCGCGTCATTTAGATAGGCTAGAGCGGACTGCGATTAACTTCCGAAGGGCCCATCGTATCAGACAGTGCAGTATCTGATGATAGGTGTGCGCATGTTCTGTGTTGTCTTCTCAGCGCTTAAATAACTGGCAGCGCGTAAGCTGCAGGTTGTTCTTTGGTGGAACGGCAGCTGTGCATGGGCACGCCGCTCCGATCCTGTTAGTGTTCCTTTTGTGTCCTAAGCGAGAGGCACAAGTACGCCTCCTTACTAATAAACCTTGTCTGCCGCACCCTCGTCTTCTGTGGATTCCAGTGATGACGACGCACGTGACAACATCTAAGGCTCTAGGTTTCAGAACCAGGGTATGAATATGTGGTATGAAGCAGTGAAGATGAATGTACTGGCGCTCCTTTCAAGAAAAACACATAGCACTTACTGTTATTTCGCAATGGCAACCAATCATACCGGAAATACCAACTTTGTGGCCATTTGCAAGGTATGTTGAGAGTGCAGAGCTTGATTGACTGATATGTGAGATTTAACGTCTCAAGAAAGCAGAACTGACTTCATCTGCATGCATACTTGAATTAACTGCGGTCCTGTTTTTTCACAACGTTTTAATATAAAGTGCGTAAAAATATGTTAGAACATTACGCGTTCAAGTTCCAGTTCGAGGGCCCCAAAAAATTTTGCCCATCTGGTGTTCTTTACTGTGCACAGACATCGTGAACTGTGCGGATCTCAAACATTTGCGAAATGCCAATGCGACTGGGATCAAACCCAGAAGAGCAGAAGAGCTCCGCAGCCATCGACGCTCTGTGGCGGACAATCCTTATAATACTAGCGTTGTCGTTCCTCGCCCCTTTATTATCAGGTATACATGCCCAGGAATTCGAGATACTACCCATGAAACTGATAACAGAACCAGATATACCTCTCCTTTCTAAGAAAAATCGCGCGTACTGTTATTCCGCAATGGCAACCGATAATACCGGAAATATCAACGCTGCGGTCGTTCGCAAGGTATGCTGAGACTACAGGGCTGACTTGAGCAGCATATACACATAGTTGAATCAAGTGCACTACTCTTTGTTAGCATTTTTTCCTCCATAAAGCGCGAAAGAATAGGTTTGGAGATTTCAGGGAATGCAGCAGGCATCATGAAAATAGCGTTGAGACTGAAGCTTTCAATAAGCGGGCACAACTCAGGAGATCAGCGACTTCTATACTGTACGTGTTGCACACGCACTAATACTGGTCTCGAACATTCAATGAACAAAACAGCGCTATGGTTTTTATCGCAAAATTTCTCATAGCTCAGTCCGAAAAGAAGGTAGTACAAAAAATTACTTCTCAGCTGCTAACACACTTCTTAATGTGTTTTCATAGACATGTAAAAGAATGGTTGCTAATTACACGTGCATTTTATTGTACACACCAGTATCTAATAATAATAATAATAATAATAATAATAATAATAATAATAATAATAATAATAATAATAATAATAATAATAATAATAATAATAATAATAATAATAATAATAATAATAATAATAATAATGGTGCTTAACGTCCCAAAACCACCATATGATTATGAGAGACGCAATAGTGGTGGGCTCCAAAAATTGCGACCACCTGGGGTTCTTTAACGTGCACCCAAATCTGAGCACGCAGGCCTACAGCATCTTCGCCTCCGTTGAAAATGCAGCCGCCGCAGCCGGGATTTGATCCCGCGACCTGCGGATCAGCAGCCGAGTACCTTAGCCACTAGACCACCATGGCGGGGCGAAATCAGAACTGACTTCTAAAGACTCCGAGGGGGAGAAGTTCTCTCGTCATTCACTAAATGTCGAGGGCACTGTTGACAATGCGGCTCTGAAATTTTGAACCCGTGGAGTTTGTTAAGGTGCGCTTTAATGTAAGTACACCGGAAACCCCGCAGCGCGGCCGCCACGACCGGAATGCCATCCAGAGAACTTTGGGTCAGCAATCAAGCACAGTAACCACCAGAACAAGTAACTACTCGCAGAAAACATAGAGTGTGAATAGAAAGACACTTGACAAGTAAATGTATGCAGTGAGGCCGTTATTCATTGACCGTGGCGTGTTAATTCGAAACCAAAATCAATCAATCATTCAATCAATCAATCAATCATTCAATCAATCAATCAAACTTTTTTCACCAAAACCAAATACATTTCTTTGCAATCGTAGCAGCACACCGACTATAAAGAGCAGCTACAGCATCTTCCTTTCTAGCTTGGCCTGTCTATCACAGCCTATATATAGTTTACAAGGAAACTTATTAACGTAAACTTAGTTGACTTACAAAACAGAATGCCGCCACAGCCTTGATTGCTGCGGGCGAATTGGGAAAGCACATTTCGCAATCTGAAAAAAAAGGAAGGGTGAGGAAGCTTCACCTTACGTATACCACACCATGCTCGTCGGGCAATTTTTCTTCATTACGAAAATTTTAGTGAGAGCACTCCGTGCCACAGTTTACGGTCGTGCGAGCATCACAATTTACTAGAAATTTTGAATTGTCTCTACAATCAGCGAATCAAAGGATGGCAAGGGATATGTACGCATTTTGACATAGTAGATGTCGTTACTCGAACATGTGGCACACACTTTTCTCAAAAGATTGACCAATAATCACGTTGTTTTAAAAGAAGTCTTTCGAACATAGTCTTTTCTCCAAGTGTAAAGAAAAAATATGGAGTTTTAACACTTATATAATAGTAAGAATAAATAAATAGGCAAAATTATTCGTGAAACGAAGAAATAACAACAAAAAACAATCCAGCATAAAGCAAACAATGAGGAAAAAAAATAAAAAGTAAAGAATTGATACAGTCCTTATCTATTTGGCCTTTTAGAAACTCCAGCAGAAACCCTTCATCTTCCCGGCCTTTGCTATGTCCAAGGGTAAGGGTAGAGGCCTCCGAAGAAAGTGAACTGGCAACAGTTAAATCCAATCCAGGCAGGTGAAGATTGTGTCTGAAGTCACACGCATATTACAAAAGCTTTCGCAAGAAAGGAAAATTTTCTGCCATCTTCCAGTCTCCGTAAAAGGAGCAGTTGTGGAAGACGCGAGATCAGCTGTACCTAAATTAATATTTGGATATAAAATTAAATAACGTAGTGTCGTGATCTCGACCTAAATTGTTCGTGGTTTAGATATTTTGGTACGTTATTGGTGTTTAAACTACTTAGATTTTGAGGTGTTCGTTAGGAACAATGCACAGAGTTCACGTAGTTCACTAAAATCAGCATGTAAGATGATGTTCGATGGCGGTAATGTTCCTATACCAGAGCCATTCTACGATGTTTTTGCCAACGCATCCTCCAGTTCGTTCGACGATTCGACGTTCGACGAATTTGTGCGACGATTCAAAGTAACCTAGACGGTGTTATGTTTGGTGAAAATAATAAAATGAATGCAATGAAAATGCGAGAATAACCACCTGAAGAAAGAAAAAAGGAGAGACAGAAAACCCGTTACATTCTCTGCGAAAGCGATTGAAAAGGAGAATTTGCGGAGAATGACCGCTAAAAATGCTCACCTGTAAATCATGAGTGGGTCTTCTTCTTCGTCCATTTCACGACCGCATGAGCACATAAAAATAATTTCTGTTTTCTTCTTTTACACTTGAACGCCCTTGTTTTCTGCCATGTCTTTGCTTAACGCATCTGCAGTACGGTAGCGAGAACAAAAATTTGGCTTGGATGACTATCACTGACAGAATTTGGGGTAAACTTGCACAACGATGCATTCTCAAGGAATCAGAAATCATCGGGCCCTAAACGTGAGAAATGGGGGCAACCAAGAGAGCAATGTGCAAACAAATACACTTCATGTCCGTATAGATAAAAAGAGGGACTTCGCTATATATGGTGATACCTCAGCGCGTCATGTTGACAGGTCTTCACATACATTACATACACACAGGCATGAGCAATCCGTGAGGGCCACAATTCCTCCCCACGGAAAACTTTTATTCTAGATGTAACTTTTCAATAAGTGGGTGCGCAGCGCCAATACGTTTCAGCAAGGTACAGCCGTAGGACAACCATAAACGCTCCATATGCAACGTTTTTACAGACTCGGCGTACTTGGACTACGCCCACCAGAAAAATAAAATACAGTGCTACGATAAGGTCATTGCTGCATCTACAATGATGTTGTTAAGTGTGCGAGTGCTCACGAAAACTAAAGACCTCGCCCCATGCATGTAAAAAAAAGAAGTGAACTATTATTCACAATACTGTCATGAAGTTTTTTGTTTAAGTGACATGTTTAGGGCCTTTTAACGCGACAACGTTAAAGAGCTCGTTTCGCAGAAGTTCCAGCGTCGGCGTCGGTGTCGGCGCCATTGGTCGTGAGTGAAAAATCATCATATTGCGTGTGACCTTGAAATTGAGAAAGATGCACATAAAATGAATAATAAAAAGTTCTAGGTGCCGAGTGCGATTCGAACCCAGGCCGCTTCCGTGGAAAGCAGGGGTTCTATCTAACGAGGAATAAAGATGGTTCTACCACACAGAGGCAGGCCTCCGGCGATGAGACCGCCGGCGTCGTACTTTGGCAGCGGCCTCCCTGCGAGTTGAGCCATCCCGGACCCTTTGCCTCAACACTTGCATTTCCTTTTTCATGCTTGGACAATCTTTCGACGATGCTTCGTGAGGGTCATGACAGTTTCGACATTTTCTAAGTTCTGCCTGCCAAGCGTCTGCGCTATGTGATTCTGAGCATAGCGAGCACACAGCCAGGTTTGTACAAACAGCACTGACATGTCCCAATCTATAACATTTCCGGCATTGAATGTGCCTCGGTACGAAGGGTCGCACTGTGTATCGAAAATGGCCGACCTTGACTTGTGATTGAAGGCTGTCTTCCTTGAACACGAGCTTCACGCAGCGTGATTTGCCAAGGCGACGAGCTTGCAGTACGGCAAGTTCTGCAGATACCGGTTTGATGAGAGCAGCATAGTCACTTTCGCTGATGGAAATGTTGACATTGTAAATGACGCCTGCAGTAGAGTCATAGCCATAAGGTATGTATGAGCGAACATTGATGATATCCAGCGTCTTGACATTTCTCAACACTTCCAATGTGCTTCGTTGAGTGACATCTACAGCGAGGATATTCTTGTGGTCATTGATCCGCACGTCCGCGATCTGTCCCTGGGCGAGTTCCTCAAGAGACCTAGACGTGGCTTGATGATTGAGCCGGTTGAGACTATGAGCCGCATCGACCGGCACCAACAGAATTCTGTATATCGTACGCTCTCGCGTCTTCGTAGCATTCTTACTTGTTGATGGAGACGGCAGCACTAGTCTTCTTTTTGGCTGCCACCTTGTTACAGACACGAGGTCGCCTTCGTCGGAGCTTTCGTCGCTGGCCGTTGAGTAAATCAGCGTGTCCTCGCTCTCAGCATCACTCGGGTGGCCCATACGCTTTCTCGTGGTCGCTGCAAACGACGTCGATGGTTGCGGTGGAAACCCAGGCGGATCCACGTCCATCGCCACAGTCACTGAAACAGTGTTTTCCACAAAGCCACTGGAAAACAAAAAAATGGCCCAAATCTACATGTTACACTGTAAGTGTCGTCAAAAGTCAATAGTCTTGCGTCTGGAGAGAGTGAACAAAACGTCTATTTGATGTTCTGCGCAAGAACATTGGTAAATGGTATTCTGAAGGCGCTGCGTTAGAGTGCCTCGAGCGTGTATCGGAGGCGAACAAGCGCATATAGGCACGTTAGACACGAGTTCATCTGGCAGTTATCTTCGAAAATGAAGGCATGCGCGACTGCGGAGAAAGATGCGCACCAGTCACGGAGGTGATAAGGTGTAGAATGCAAAGCGATAGGCAGGTGCCACCAACGTGCCGTCGTACCAAAGCGTTGGAAACACCTTTTTGAGCATCACGTTGCACTGTCAGCGCAGCGCGTTATATGCTACAGTCCTTAGAGTTACTTGTGTGTGCCTCTACCAGTGTAAAGGCAGACATACAAAACATAGACATGTTGTTATGGCGCCTCAGATATGCGAAATATCTGCTTTTTAATTAATTGCACAACTATGAACGCTAAACCTTGAGCAATATTGGTGGGCGCTGCGGATGGGGTTGGCCGTTTAGTGCCGTTTGAGGTATCGTTAGGGCGGACAAACAAACACATGTACAGACAGACAGACAGACAGACAGACAGACAGACAGACAGACAGACAGACAGACAGACAGACAGACCAAAATTTTTCCGATGAAGGTCCCCAAGAAAGACTATCGTCTTTAAAAATACAGATACTGACAGCAGAGTTCTACACCAGAATCACGTCGTCATCGTCGTCAGGGGTAAAGTTGTCGTCGTCGACGACCTTCAGCCTAACTCATCTTTTGCTCTTACGTCCAAACTGGAACACCCTTTATCTGTTGATGGCTAACCTGTTGAAGCTTTGATTAATACGGGTGTTCACGTCACTATTATGAGTTCGAAATTTCGTCGTCGCATGAAGAATGCCCACACGCTCCCCTTGACCAGAGTTGTGCAAGTTGCATATGGTGCCTCAGTCCCTGTCGTCGGCATGTGTACTGCTCAACTTACCGTTGCTGGTTATAGAGTAGTCGTCGTTTCTACAATCTTTGCAACATGTCCCCACGGCCTCGTACGAGGCATATATTAGCTCGCCGCTTATTCTGCACTAATTGAATGTTTCACCGGTGTACTCCGCCTTGAACTGCCACAAATCATTGTCCACTCCTACCAATCCGCGTGTCAATTACAGTGTAGTGACTTTGTTCAACTGCCCTCTGAAACTGTGATGTACGTCAATTTTTTATGCTCACCAGCTGTGCGAGACGGTGACTATTGCGCTACGCCTCTCATCGACGTACTGCTTGCGCATAGTGTTGCGGTTCCCCACATGGTGCTCAGCATCATAGCTAACAGAACTTGCCTACCACTTGAAAATTTCGGCTTCGTGGATCAAGTGCTCCCACAAGGCATTTCTGTACCCCACCTTTGGTCGTTGCTCTATCTACAAACCAAAGCTTTCGCTTTATATTCCCTTGTTCTGACGCAGCACACAACACTGACAGCACATTCGGACAAACATCGAATTGTAGACATGATCACCACTGATCTTTCGCCTGAGGAAGTTGAAGCCCTCTAGCGCCTTTTCGAGGCCTACCAGGACATTTTCGATTTCGGTGCAGCATCGCATACACGCAGGTGATGCCTACCCTGTCAACCGCCGTCCTACAAAGTGTCTGCTTCTGAACAGAGCGTAATCCAGAAGGCAAACAAGATTCTAGCGAAGGACATTATTCAACCATCCTCCAGTTCCTGGTCGCCCTCGGTGGTTTTAGTTAAAAAGAAGAACGGATCGTCGCCTTTTTGTGCCTACTATTGGCACCTCATACACATCACAAAGAAAGACGCCTACCCTCTGCTGCGAAGAGACGACGTCCTTGATTCTCTGCATAGTGCGGCGTACTTTTCTTCCGTCGACCTTCGTTTTGGTTATTGGCAGGTTGTCGTGGACCCCGTGAACTGAAAGAAGACAGTGATTGTAACACCTGATGACTTCTACCAAATAAAGGTCATGCCTTTCAGCTTATGTAAGGCCCCCACCACATTCGAAGGAATTATGGACTCTCTTCTTCACAGATTCAAGTGGTCTACGTGTCTGTGTTATTTGGGCGACATATTTGTGTTTTCTCGCACTTTTAATACACACCTTGAGAGACTATAAAAATTCTTGATGTTTTTTGTCTCGCCGAACTCCAACAGAATTCATCCAAACGCCGGTTCGGCTGCCGCTTTACAGTACTTGGGCATATTGTTGACGATGACGACGTACAGCCTGATCCCGAAAACTTTCGAGCTGTGACGGACGTTTCTGTGCCGAAAACCACCAAAAATGTCTGCATCTTCGTGGGGCTTTGTTCCTACTTTCGGATGTTCATCAAAAGCGTCCTTCAGCCCGTCTGTGCTTCCGTCCGTCTGCGTGACCATCCATTCGTCCTACCGTCTGTCCGTCCGTTCGTGCGTGCGTACATCCCTCCGTACGTCCGCGCGTCTGTCCATCTGTCCGTTCGTTTTCTAGTCTGTCTGTCCGTCCATCAGACCATCCGTCCATCCGCGCGTCTATCTAGTGAACACTCCTAGTACCGCGATCTCGCATCCCCTGTGGCACATGCCCACTCTAGAGCGGGTATGTGCCACCGGTGGCTACGTACGACAACAATAGAGGGAGGACAGACCCACACCCCCAGGAGCTTCGCCCCTAAAGAAACTCGGCTGATCATCTGATCATCATGTTCATCGTCAGCTACATCAATGTTATCATCATGGCGTTTAGAGGTTACATGTGCTTTGCCGTGATGGCAGAAAGAGGATGTGGGGTTAGGAACGTGCTTGTTCTTCCCCGTCCTCAGCATCATCGTCTTCGTTGTCATCGGCGTCATCATGACAACGGCTACGGCGCACGCCAACGGACAAGCCTCGAGGCTAAGGAGCTTCGCCCCTAGAGTGGTGTTTTCATTCCACACGCTCGCAGCTCATCAAAAGAGGTGATGAACTATCGTGATAACGGGTGCTAGCACAAATATTGCACTGTTGTCATTATCTGTATTATTCATCAAGCCAAAGGGTAAAAAAATAAGTTCCTCTCTGAATGAATTTTCCGCCATCAATTAACCAATCCTGCTCGATTTAAAACAGAGAAGTAGGTGTACTTTTTCCTGCAAGACATTAATTTTTAGAAAAAAAAACCCTCCCGTACTTTCACGAAGGTGGCAGAGAAGGTTATAGTAATATCATCGCACAAAAGAAAATATCCTAGATGCATGAAATATGAGCAAAACTTGAAAGATTAAAGCCCGTGAAAAGAAGTATCAGTGTTGTGCGTTTAACAAAACTTTAACCCCTGGATGCCGGGATGGGTGACGGACATAAATTGCTAAGAATGCGCTCACAACTCTGGCGTATAGCCACATGGAAGACTACGGTTAAAATTTAGCTATGAAAAAATGTTTTAGGATGCGCTATTGTATGCCGATCCATTATTCAGCACGCTTATTGCATTAGCGAAGCCTCCTTTCGAAACACTTGTTCATGCACAAAGTATTGGGGCTTATCATTTGTATTTAAATAAAAATAGAGTATTAGGCCTAAACTGGCGCGTTGTAGACTGCTTGTGTCTTATATTTTCCGCATTTTCAGTCTTAGATACTCAATTATTGAAGAAAGTTCACTTGAACCTTGAGAAATTCTGACTAACTTTGACGCGAGTGGTGAAGAAACATCTCATCAAACTAATTTGGTTGGTACATTTTATTGTTAGTCTTTAGCATATTTCTTTCTCTTACACAATTTTGACATGCACGCTTCTTTCACTTCTTACCCAAGTTGTTTTCATCCTTCTACGTCGAACCTGTTTTGCAATCTCTGACATGCAGAGTCGGATAAATTGGCCTTGGTAATGAACCACTTCACAAACTTTTGAGTCAGTAAGCCTTATTCTCGATGGCTAAAATACATTTTCGAACTCACAGTGGATGGCATCATTCACGCCACAATATTTCAGCATGCTTTGAAGCCGCCAAACTCTGTGTAGGCAACAATTGAGTTGATAAATTAGAGTGAAAACTGCGTCTAAAAAGATGAATAAATTTAAAATAACCTTGGCAATTCACGTACTCATATCTTTGAGTGTGTCGTCACTGTTGGTTAACTCGGTGAACAGCGAGCTTAATAAGCGAAATGCCGTAAGTCGTGTGATAAAAAACACATTCTTGGTGAGTCTAAGGCTAGTGCATGCCTGTGCGCTTTTCTTTCAGAAAGCATTACACACAATTGTTTGAATTCTGGGGCGTACATATATTCTCCGAATATATTTGTTGGTAATCATGATTAGTTTTATTGTTTAACTCAAAGGTGAAGCCCTGCGTGCAAATAATCTGGAAAAAGAAAAAAAACAGGGTACACCAACCAAATGAATCAATAAATGTAAAAACTGATTCCTTACATTAAAATGAGACAAGCCCAATGTTTTGGGCCCAACTCGGACCTTTCTTCAGGGGATCACTGCGGAGCACCAGAGAGCAGCACAGTTTGAAACACCTCTTCCATTAGAGGTGTCACGCTTGTTTTGACCAGCGTCCTTTGAAATACACAAGACTGGTTCACGTTTCTGCGCGTTGCCTGAATATGCCGACTACACAAACGGACGCCTGTGGTAAGTGACCATGGGGTCAACGACGCGGGAGTTGTGAAAAGCGACGCGATGATTGTTGATCTCAGTGTACTCGGCTAGTTTGAAGTTTGAAGTTTATTATTATTAGCAAAGTAACGACACATAAACAGTAAACATAACAGGGTATACAGCAAAACGAATGAAGCACAGTAATAGATTATTCAAGCGCTTGGTAGTAAAGAGTGTGTTGATATGAGCTACAGGGCTATCGAATCTAATGAGGATGGGATAATGATTGGGCTTAGTGAACAAAACTACGGTGCTCAAAGGCTAAAATTCAGTTTCAGTCTTGGCTGCGAATGTTATTTCGTTAAATGAGTTCCAGAGTGTGACGCGACAAAAATGCCACTGGAACTACCCAGAAGTGATTTGAGATGTGATAAGTTCAAAGAAATAAATACCTCGGCTTAGAAAAAAAGAAAATAAGACTTGATAGGATGGCCAGTTGGTACATGTTTTGAATATGGCAGAACAGCAGAAGGCGGGGCATCAGTTTGAGAAAGTGGAAGCACTGGTATTTGATTTTTCAGAATAAGGAACACTGTTATCGAATGAAGACATAATCCGAATAAAACACGGGTACTTCCCTCGAGAAGCAAACTGTTTCATACTGTGGTGAAATTTTCTTCAGGGACATTCCGAAGAGTACATTTAGCGCATGCACTCTTGAAGCGTTCACCAGCAATTTTCAAAATAGGAAACAAAAAACACTTGCATCTTATTTCACCCCTGACATTACTCTTCTTTCATGCATACTTAATGCTGTGGAAAAGAAGAAACCGCATGTGCTCGTAGTTAAAGATCAGAATGCGCCAGTTTTTCTCCCTATTTCTTGCCGTGACTCTGGCTCATCAGAAACATTCCGTGTTCAGCGCTGTTGCGAAAGTCATCTTTGCCGCAAAAAGAGTAATTTACAGAAGAAGCACGCTTTCAAGGGCGGGGGATCATTGGTTATGAGCGTAAATTACTACTGTCGTTTATTGCGAACAGATTTACATTCGTAATTTCCTGGTAGTGTGTCTTTCTTGAGCCTTATAACTATACATTCTCGTGTTGTTATGAAAATAGACATTTCATATCATAGCAGCACGTCTAATTTCACGGTCTATCTTCTAGATAACCTGTATTAGTGATTATTCATACAGTTATATTGATTAAAGTGCAGACACTCAAGACAACGACATTTCGGTTCATTGGAAAACTGCAGAATAGAAAAAAGCCCATAAAAAGAAAATCGACTGTGTGAATGCGACTCTTTCGTTCATGTAAGAAAAATTGTTATACAATGAAACAATGGGTGTAAAACTATCAACGTTACGGCTTTGTTCATAAGACTAGGCTAATTAAAATTGAAATCAGGCTGTAAGTTTTTACAGCGTTCATTACTACACAATTTGTAACCAGTTAAAACCTGTGATAAAATGTAACGTACGAATCATAGTCTTGATTATAGCCAGCAAAAAAAAAAAATAAATCAATCCGCATTCTCAAGGAGAGCATTCGAAAGACGAAACAACCTATTTTAAGGTGTGCCGGCGAAGTCGTAGTAGCTTATCGCAGTGTTTGAGAGGTGGCACCAGCGATAAGGCTAATAATGTCGAGGCGCTTCAAATATAATGAGGGTAAAGTTCAATACTGCATTCACACTTGGGTGATTATAGACGTCTTGTCATTTTACTTGAAGGGCGCCAAATACTTTCACAGAAGAAAAAAAAAAGACACAGAACTTCAAGGCATACGTTCCGATTTCAATTCAGACTCCAAAGAGCTCACTCTCTCACGAACACGCACGCATGCCACTTGCCCATATGTTCAAACGCTCATGCATTCACTCATACATGAAGGGGCGTTCAGAGAAGCTCGTCTTGTAACGATCTTCGTTGCGGAAGGCAATCACCTATGGCGATAACGTGGGTGCCTTCAACCAAAAGCAAGAACCATCCAATCACATCCCACCTTTCATCATTCACGGTACATTGGTGCGTCGGATACGGACAAAAGAACCGTCCACCCATGAACGGTATGATAGAACCATACAAATGAGTGCGTTCAGAAAGACTTAGTGAGGAAAGAGGTTGGATGAACAAAAGTGCCGCAACGAACGCTACAGTAAGCGAGCATGGCCGGACGTAACAAGGGTGTGTCGATCGGATCGAAGCCGGACGGATGAGAGAGGGTCGCGATAGGTGGCATCTTTAAGGGTATAGCATGAGGGAAGAAATAAGAAGGGGGGGGGGGGCTGTGCTGAAGACGAGCTGAAAAGAACACTCTCGCTTACCTTACGAACAATTCATGACAGGCAAACGATGTGGAGGAGTTCATACTCGCTGGCGAGTGATAAGATAGCCGTCAAAAAGCAGCGCTATTACCACCAAACTGTAAAGGGCATCCTGGCGCATTGTTTTTTTTTCAAAAAGAAACTGCTTCGCAGTACGTCGCACCTGCACACCTCATATTTCGCGCTTACATCCAGTTCCTGTAGATTCTAAAGGCTGTCGTTTATGTATGTTCTCCCCCAGTAGCATTATAAAATGAAAAAGGTGGATCGAGTCATGCGTATGGCATGTCACTCCAAAATAAGCCACCATAACGGTTAAGATAATTATTTATTGTTTATTCTCGTGTTTATCTGTAGTTATTGTTGCCTCGTCGCCTTGTTGAATAATTCTGTATTGAATACAAGTCTCAGTCTATTCTTCCATATTACGTTAGTCCTGAAGTTGTATCGAACAATGGAAAAAAAAATGCACCCATGGTGGGCAGCAACCACCACATCTATTCAGTGATTACCGCAAGCAATCCTTAATGAACGCAAAAACGACTGCTTGAAGTGGTAATAATTACTTGACTAATCATATCTGTATGACGTTAGAGCGAAGAAGCTTTTGTAAACAATATACACGCCTAATATGTCAGCAAAAACCCGAGAAAATTACCGGAACTTGCACTGAGTCACACAAGACTGTGTCACCACTAAGCTTCGTCTTCAAGGCGGTCCTTGCTTTGCCAGAATTTTACCGTTTATTTTCCTCTTTCTTAGCCGTTGCTATACAATAGTGTACATCAATATGCTTGCTTTCGTTTTACCACGAGAGTGTTCTATGCCACCAAGACTTCGGTGGCACACCAAGACTTCGTGGTGGCCTATTTCAGTTACGAAAAGAACGCCGAAAAAAAATGAACGCCATCAGACGCAAAAAATGTTTCGTCAACGGGAGTTGAACTCATTACTTCTCGGTAAGCGACGAGAGATCTCTGGCACGTTATTAATTGCGCCATGGTCCCATTTACCTTTTTTTAACACGAAAGGGTGGGGGTTCACCAAGACTTCAGTGATGTACTTCCATCACGGATATGTCGTTTTAAAGTAACGCGACTAATTGTAAAAAAAAAGCATTCAATGAAGAGTTTTTCTACTGGGCGTAAAACCTCTGACTCCTAAAAAAATGATGAAACGCGCCAAGTGCTCTACTTAGTGAACCATTGAGGCAATAGCGAGGCTACGTACAGTTGCCCACTATATCTTTCGCGAATTCACTCGCTCCGTGCTCTCTGTTTGCGAAGCGGGGCAGCGCCGCCATCTGTAAGAGCTCAAGAGAAGTAATTCGGCATGACGCATTTGGCTTTCGAGACTGCATCCAGGCGTACAGTCTTGGAGGCCATGAATCTAGCCTCTCGGTAGCAGTAAAAAGCCATGACCCAGCGAGCATCGGAGAGTCACTGACGCAGTTCGCTTCGTGTTTGCACGTGAAAGCTCGTTGTTGAAGTCACGAAGCTTCCACATGCACCAGAAATGTTTCCGCCTACTACTTCGAGTGTGATAGCACCGGAGTTTTAAATAAAAGTGTTGCAGTAAGCACCGCAGCCAGGCGACGATGTCCACAGGCGAACGTCGTGTCTTGGTGGAGCGAAACTGAGGCCAGCCGAACGAGAGAACATAGGCGCGCGTTCGCAGTTCAAGTACGACACACCGCGTGGCGCGCTACTGAAACGCGGTATGCGTGAGAGTTTCCGTGCTGTTTTTCTGCTTAACTTTTGATATTTGAAGACACGCATATCGTGTAGCAGTGTTTAGTGCGCGCTTGTTTATGTCATTTTTGTGCGCGATTAACAATACGCTGTGTTTAGGTATGTGTTAAAGGTTTCAGTTACCGCGATGATTAAATTATGGTCATTGGTGGCAGCCGTCACCATGGCGACGTGTTATTAGGCATCAACGTGGCTTTGCCCACGTTAGACGGTGATATAGGCACGGCACGCCAATAGAAATTGTACACGCTCTCATATATAACTACACCAAAAGCAACACTTCTATGAAGACACGTTTTACTTTCGTGCTGTACCGATTTCTAAGACGGAGGGATGAACCATTGATTTTAGTTGGTGTCTACGAGAATTTTTCTTAATCCCTATTTATTTCTATGTCTTTCTACATTTTTCTGTCTGCCTTCCCTCTTTTTTATCTCTTTTTATCCATGACCTTCTTTCGCTCTACAGTCATTCTCTCGCCTACCTTTTCACTGTACTGTCCTTTTTTATGTTGTATCTCTTTCTTTTTCTTTGCATCTCTTTTTTCCTACGTCTGTTCTTCTCTCTCGAAACGGGAACTCGCGGGGAGGCTAGGGCTAAAGTGCCAATGAACTTATGCCACAGAGTGACAAATACAGGTCAGAAGTGCAGGTGGCACGAGCTGCACTCGCCAAATGGAGGGCCAACGTGCAGCACTCTTGAACCAGTGCATAAAGTGCGGTCAAATCAAGGAGACCTCTTAGCAGCTCTATCGTGAAAAATGGAACGCTGTAACGTAGCATGAATGCGCCGCAGAATTGCGTCGAATCTAGACGGCGCTGCGAACCGCGTTCACCACCAGCTTCCGTTACTGTTATCAACTCTTAATGACTTGCAGATAATCTACACCGCAAACAGCGCCCGCCACCGCATATTCAGAAGGAAGGAAGCGAAGACCCCACTGTGTTCGGAAAAAACGTGACTGATGATCGCCACGTTATTAGTTTCCCTTCAACGCGGAGAAAATAAGGATCCTCCCCGACGGGAGATCTTCGTGCAGCCGAAAACAGCTTCTTTCTATCTGAATATTTCTAGCCGAAGTATTTTCAGTGTCCCAGTTTTCAGAATATATATGTTTTCAGGCCGTAATATCTCGTTATGCCCGAAACAGCCTGCTCTCGTTTTATCATTGTGATTGGAAGCGTCCCCTTTCTTCAAGTTCTTTTTTTTTTCACTCCAGGGAAGTGGCAATTTTTTTGTCGTTTTCGCTAATGCTACTCCCGGAGGCCAGATTGTGAAGTTGCGATAGAGAGACTTAGTATAGTTGAGGTCACAAGAAGCGACCAATCGAATACAGGCTTTACTATTTAAAGATAATGAAGAAATGAACGAAGAGCAGCGTAAGGGTAACTGGTCACATTTACAGTAAGAAGAATATGCTGACAGCATCCCCCGAAAGTCGGTAACCTTGGTCCACTTATATACTGCGTAACTTCAAAGAATCTCGTGCTGTGACCTAATCAGATTTGAGGCTTCGTATGAGCCCAGGAGGAAACTAACTAGCTAAACTTATTAGGCATCTGCAACAAGCTCGTGACGACTAGCACAGAAGTATGAAATTACTGACCACTTTGAAGAAATGGTTTCCGGCGTTGTCGATTTGTGGTGTTTAACGTCCCAAAACCACCAAATGATCATGAGAGACGCCGTAGTGGAGGGCTCCGGAAATTTCGACCACCTGGGGTTCTTTAACGTGCACTCAAATCTCAGCACACGGGCCTACAACATTTCCGCCTCCATCGGAAATGCAGCCGCCGCAGCCGGGATTCGATCCCACGACCTGCGGGTCAGCAGCCGAGTACCTTAGCCACTAGACCACCGCGGCGGGGCGTTTCCGGCGTTGTTATGGTATTATAGCTTTATTTAGAAGAAAAAAGAAAAAGAACAATGAGCACAGGAGGAGGTTTAAAAGGGGGATATGTGTGTTAAAGGCGAATGTAGCTTTGCGAGATATGCAGAGTATTGCCACACCCCGTTTCCGATACAAGCTCATGGTGGTATCATTTAGCTCAAGTATACATGCACAAAACGCCTATCTGTTTGTATTTTTCACAATGAAGAACTCTAAAGGCATCAGTGGCCAAGAATCACCCACATTTATTCACCTACAAGACAGACGAAGAGAGAGAGAGAGATAGAGGAGCAAAGGAAGGACTTGTAGATGAGCCAAACAAAGTATCTGGTTATTATCCTTGCACTGGTAAAGAATAACGGAGAGTGTACTGAGCGAACAGGTTACGAAAGTTATCAATGACAGGTTGCGTGGAAGACTTGGAATGCTACTAATAATGACAATTTGGGAACATGCAGGCAGGCAACTAGGTAGGAAGATGAATAAAAGAGTAATACAGACTTTTAAATATAGATAAATATAAATCAATAAACAAATAAATAAATAAATAAAGAAATACTCGAGATGCCTGTGCGTGGGGTCACTGCCCTGACAGCTCAACGCGTGCTGCTCACAATGTTTTCCAGACGATCGGTATTCACAGAATAGTAGCGCTTATTTCTTTGTTATTCCTCTCCATGGCGGCCTTGGTCTGTCATGGAGATTTCGTGAAATGAAGGTACAGGGAGAGAGATCAAGTAACCCTGCTAAAGGTAATCAAGTAAACGCCCTACAGATGAAGCAGCAGCAGAATGGAAATGTGAAATTAGTGATGAGCAACAACAGAAGCATTCGAGTGTGTCGACTGCACAGAGCTTCATATTTTGGTGTCCTGAATAGACAACCTCCGTTCTTCCACTTCAGAAACTTTCTTCTTATGTTGTCGACCCGCGTTTCACTACGTTTTTACTTCAGGGCTTTCCTTTGGGAGGTTCGATGGAGGCGTAACATTGTTTGTCTATAAACAGCCCAGTCTTGTAGCGAGGCTTCAACAATCTCAGTGACTTAATTTTTCTTCGAATAAGCCCTTGCATGCCACCCTGGCTGGCACTTGCCCGAAAAATGCCGGCCAGTGTGTGCTTGGATAGAAGAGGCCAAAGTTTATCAGCTTGCTGTTTCGGCATGCAGCTGGGCTCTATTCTGCTACTCTGTATAAGATCACATCGTGAGACCAGTCGTGACAGCTTGTGTATATGTAATGAAGTAGCATATGTACAAGGAGAAGGGGCAGTGGAAACGTTTCTTCCCCCACCTCACCCTAATTCAGTCCCATGACTTTTCTCATTCAGACCTTTACCGTCTTTACCTAATATGCATTGCTATGGCCTTGCAGGTATCTGCTAATAATAACTATTAAGGACTCCTAATGTTTCGTTGAAATAACTGTTTACTTTGTCCCTATGGCCCCACAAGGTTGAGAACCAAGAGCAAGCTGCCGCTAGCAGCGCGATGCCGCGTCATGCTAATGTTAGTATTATTGGAGATTTGGTCGATTAGGTGGTGGTGGAGGGGGGCACTGGGGTGAAGGTATAACGCCAAAGTCCAATTGTTTCTCCATGGATGGTCGTTGTACGAAGCAGATACCACGAAGAGAAAATTATTGTATCAGTAGTGGTGTCCATCGTAAGCATTTATCATATTCCAACATGCTTGGGTGACCATATCATCATTTCATTATGATCAATAAAAAGTGAACTGGTTTAGAGGAAGAGTCCATGGAACGAGTTCAATATGCCAGTGCTTGAACCATTTGTCAGTGCTTGCTCACTACTCTTGCCTATTACTTTCTAGTCTATGCTTATACGTATGCCCTTTATTTCCTTACTTTTCAAAGCGAGGAACAAATAACACCAATAGTAAATGCACCACCGGCAAATGACTACTATAGATCGACTGTCAAAAAACAGGTGCATATCTAATGATTTTGGTGCGAGAAATTTCCAGCTTTAAAGAAGAAGCACTTTACACGCTATCCAGGGAGCCCCTGATATCTCTCATCCCATTGTCATGCACGTTCTCCTTAGTGCGAATATACATACTTGTATATCAACATTTTATTAAGCCGGGCCGTGTCATCTATGAGCAAATATATGTCCGCACCTGTCTCGTACGTTAACCACAGCACGGAAACTGTACTCGGCAGAACATCGAAAAGATGTTCGGCTCGCATTAATAACGACTGACGGTTCCAATACTTCTTCGACATCCGAGACGGTAGCGACCGAAGCCTGACAGATGACATCGGAGCCTGCCCTCGATTATTCTGCATTTCCGCGTGAGCTTTCCTAACTCGGTTTTCTCTTAGTACGGGAGAAAAGAAAAGGTGAAGAGAAGGGGCAGGCGAGATCCGGCTACAGTCGACTCACCGCCGTAATGGGTGAATGGTGCGTGTGGGCACGATCCGGACTTAGCTACACGCTGCGTAGGCGCTGCCTTTTACACACACACACACCCAGTGTCCTCTGCCACCAAATGAAAATAGGCTTATCGCCACTCCCCCTTTTTTTCTCTCTTCCGCACAGATCTTTTTCTTCCGGTTTACGATGCCCCGTACTTGAGTGTGTAGCTAATACTCCGATCATTTGTGACGGCAACGAAATGAGGTTCGGTGCCGGCGAAGTCCTTCGTTTTACCGCCTCCTCGCCTGTTCCTCTTTCATTCCAGATGAGCATGTCGTATTCATACTATAGAGCAACATATACAGTAACAATATAGAGCAACTATAGAGTAACAATCTTTTTTGAATTCTCTATCTTTCTTGTGCTGTTTTTCCACTCACAGTTTTATTTCTTTAAAAGAAATTTGTGAAAGGTTCACCTCTATTAAGTACAAAAATACTGAATAAATCTCGATACCTTTAGCTCGATTCATACTGTCGTCACAGTAGGTATAACGTAATTTGTTCAAGTCGTATAGCCTTCATTCTTATTATTGGGTGCGTTCTACTGCGATGGTCTGGTTTTCTCAAAGTTGTCCAGCGTTCACACTACCTTGTGCTTGCTGATTTCTAGATTTCAACACATCATCATGTTTTCTTCTTTTCTTTACTGCGTATTTGTTTTCCTAGCACACTTTCAGTAAATATAGCAGACATGCTGGTATTGAAACTTAGCGTTGCTTAAATTGGTACATTGCAAACTCGAACTAGAATGTCAACTACCCACACTCACTCTCCAGTTCACATCGCTGTTTTCTCGTCTGTTTGCATGATTCCTAACCGTTTTAATTGCGCAGGTCGTCACGCAGTTTCTAACTTCACCCCAAAATATTCTGTAGGCCAAACTTTTCTGCCAGGGGTGCCCAGATAACTATTGCGAGAGTTCAAGAACATGCCGACATGACCAGATGCATCTTGCTAACTATTGCACGGAGTAAGTCCCACAATTTCTGTGTTTTGATCAACGGCCTATTTGGGCAAGATTAATCACTTAATTAAAAAAAAACAATGAAGCTCAGCAAAAAATTTTAAGTTAGAAGTTAGAGATAGGTTTGGGAAACATGCTACTAGACAGCTTCTAACTTTATATTTATTTCGCATTATTTTTGTTCTGTTTTCTGCAGATGCTCGCAAAATGCAAAAAAACTACCACGTGACACGTGCGATGCATTTTGCCTTGATTGAAATGCGACTGCCGTTGTTGAGATCGAACCCGTGACCTTCATGTTAGAAGACGAGCACTGCAACCACTGCACCTCTGCGGTGGACTCTTTGCCAATGTTGGCTGGCGTTTACTCATGTTGGCTGTCAAGGCAAGAAAAGATAATGAGATGGCATTACGCCCAGTGCGATCACCTTCCTCTAGTGTCTAGCCCCCCCCCCCCTAAAAAAAAACAATTTTTCTTGCGATTTCAGTTGCTGTAGCTTCAAGAAAAGATAGAGAAGACAATGAAAAAGCGTTGTTTACAAGCTCCTACTTCTTCTAAGAAAGTAACTAGATAAAGCGTGTGATACCGGTGAGAGGTTGTGCGTAAATAACATATTAAAATAGCTTTTACCATATATTTTGCTTGGTTTGTTTCTGCTTATCGACACCATCAGTGTACTTGACGTGAAACAGGGAATCCTCTGTGCCACGTTACGTTTACTGAAATAGGCAGCAAGGCGCAAAACGAAGCAAAGCTGTCGTATTCTAAGAACACACAAACTATGTTGGAAAGTTTTCTGCCGAAGAGGAAAATAGGAAAGTCGTTTTGTTTTACTAGCTGCGGTGAGTGAGGCTTGTGGGGAAGTTCTAAGGTTTGTTCTTCTCGCTGTTTGAATTTCACTCCTATAAGTTTTGAAATATGCAAACCATGTGCCTTCTGCATGCTGGGTTAGGGGTAGTTTGTGAGCGCCGAGTAAGATATAAATAGCTGTCACGCCTGACACGTACGCACATACGGCGTGCAGTATTGATGCCATATGGTGGGTGTCGAGATAAATCACAGCCTGCTTATAGAGTCAAAACAAGATAGCAGGCTGGCCTAGAAGACAAGGCAGATCAGCGTTCGCAATATCATAACTTGCTTCTAAAGAACAAAATGATTGATAAGGTAAACCATACACACAGTTTGAAGTGCTTTCTGAAGGTTCAGTCACCGTATACGAAGTGCGATTTGCATAAAAAGTTGTGTTGCTGGGTATCCGCTACACAGCGGGGCACCTAACAAACATGGAGTCGACACATTGAAATGCGTCCTTGCCTAATGTGCTATTGTAGTTTTCAAGTGGCGGTCTGCTCTTCCCAAGTTTTAATTTATGTGAAGACTCGATGAAAGTAGAGACAGGCGCTTGATGCTTACATTAGAATGGCGGCATGACTTAGTAGCATGTTTACCCAGCCAGGGCCATGAAAATCGGCACTGAGCTTCATAGTCTCGGGATCGAATTTCTCCTCTCGCCTGTCTCGTCGTTCTGCGCATGCGTTAGCTAGGGCGCTGGCGTGGAGCTGCTGGTTTCCTCATCAGGGCTGGTGGCTGGGACTCTAAATGTTCTCACGTATGATGAGAAAGGCCGCGCTTCACTTGACAATGTGATCTACAGCCTTCCGACTCCTCCACTTGTATTTTCATAAAGCACGTGGTCCTTACACATTACTATTATGACGCCCTGAAAATGCCGACAAGGCTGGTTACATTCGCGCGATAATAGCAAAATGTGTTGAAATATCGCATTCGCCAATCGCATTATAGACAGACAGTGAGAAAAGGACATTGATATATGTCGCAACCTCCACCACTAATGTGTCACAGGTGTATAGGGTGGAAGAGAGTGGCAGAAGAGACAAAGAGAGAAAAGGAAGAAATGAAAAGGAAAGAGAACAAAAAAGAGAAATATAATAGTGGAGGGAAGATTGAACAAAATAAATATAGAAGAGGGGAGGTAAGTAGAAGTGACTATTGTCTGCAAAACCCCAGCGTGGCTTACTTCTGTAGCACTTGGAACTTGGTTGATGCCTCGGTTAGCTTGTACTTTGTCTTCCGCCTCCTTGCGTAAGAGTTAGTCATTGATTGTCAGCTGACTTTCCCCGAACAAGTATGTTGTGTAGATGCCCACTTGAGCTTGGATGCCGTCTTCGATTCTCTGCGCAAGTATTTGTCGTTCATTGTTGGCTGGTACTCCCAAAATGGGTTGTTGTCGTGCATTTTGTTCACAGTGCTGATTTTCGACATTCATAGCTGGTGGTTTTGATCAATCGGTTTGGGAAGGAACCTTCACTCGGATATCCATGGAATGGCCCACGAGGTTCTACGGAAAAAAATTTTGTGTTATGATAATCTGTTTTATGCCAGAAGGCGGACAGACGTGCGTCATTTTCATCAAAGGGTTGTCGGCTCTTCGCCTGCACAACGTAGGTCCTTGTAAAGAGTGTGTTTTGTATTTTTAAGAGTTCATCGGCAGTTTAAGTTTGTAGGATCTAATTGACTACTATCTTCATTATTTTTTATTATATGCAAACTTTCTTGGTTTTCTGTTACTTCTTTTTTTTTTTTTTTATTCAAGTACCCTAAAGGCCTGGGTAGGCATTACATAGGGGAGTTGTAGCACAATAAAGCTGTTACAATTACAGTGTACAAATTGAATAACAAATACAAACGATTGATACAATTATATATAAATATGCACATACGCTATACATATGTAGAGATATTATTACTTAACAGAACAGAGATGCTACGTGGAGGAAATAAAGAAAGTACTACTAAAAAAGAAACAAAAAAAAGAAAACAACAGGACAACAAAACTCTAAGGAAAATTTTCGCAGTGTTCAAAACAACAAAAGGATGCAAAGAAAGGATAATTCACGTTCATTGAAATACCGCGTACAAAGAACAACGACGACAAGTACAACAAAACAGATATGCACAAGAACAATATTAACTTTCATTAAAATAACTTTTAAGTTTATTCATGAAATCTTCATGATTTTGGGAAGAAACGACGTCGGCAGGTAGCTTGTTCCAGTGATATATTGCGAGAAAGAGGGGGGATTTACTTAAGAAGTTTGTTCGAGCAAAAACGGGTTGTACTTTAAAGGGGTGATCCAGGCGCGGAAAGATACGATGGGCGGCCGTGATGTGGCGTGCGCGGAACGATGATGATGAGTGATAAAGTTTGTGGAAATGAGATAGAAGTGCTATGATTCTTCTATTCTCTAGGGTGCTTAGATTCAGAGATTTTTTTAGGTTAGTTATGCTTGATGTTCGTGAATAATCTTTGGTAATGAAGCGGGTTGCTTTATTTTGAATTGCTTCGAGTTTGTTGATGAGATAAGACTGGTGCGGGTTCCAAATAAAAGATGCATATTCTAGTTTTGCGCGAACCAACGTCGCATAGGCCAATAATTTAGTAGACTTGTTTGCCAAATAAAGGTTACGCCTGATAAAACCAAGAGTTTTGCATGCACTGCTACAGATTGCTTCGATGTGGTCACTCCATGAAATGTTAGAAGATAAATGAACTCCCAAGTATTTTATTGTATGCGCACGCGCGATGACTGAGTCATTTATCAAATAATGAGTAAGCGTAGGATTAGACACTCTAGTGAAGGCTACAGCCTTAGTTTTCGAAGTATTTATCTCCATTTGCCACTGTTCACACCAATCTGCAATTTTCGCAAGGTCAGATTGCAAAGCGTCACTATCAGAGGTGGTAGTTATTCGTCTATAAATTACGCAGTCATCTGCGAATAATCGAACTGTAGATGAAATGCTATTGCTGATGTCATTTACATACAACAGGAATAAAATAGGCCCCAATACAGAGCCCTGAGGCACCCCTGACTTGACCAGTGATCGTGAGGAAGAAAATTCATTGGCAGTTACAAATTGGTACCTGTCGGTTAAGAAATTCCTTATCCAATTCACAACCTGACTATGTATATTAAAATAGCGAAGTTTTTGTAATAAACGGTTATGAGCTACCTTATCGAACGCCTTGGCGAAGTCGATAAATATGGCATCTATTTGCGATGAGTCATTAACAGCTTCGTAAATGTCAGAGACCAGCTCGAATAACTGCGTCTCGCAGGAGCGACCCTGTTGAAAGCCGTGCTGGTTGCTGAAAAGATGGTTGTGCTTTGTTAGGTACTTCATGATTGCCGATGATATGATATGCTCTAATAATTTACATGGTATACTGGTCAGCGAGATTGGTCTGTAGTTGGTGACAGATGACGGGTCTCCGGATTTAAAAATTGGCACTATTTTAGAAACTTTCCATCCGTCAGGAACGCATCCTGACTGAATCGATTGCTGGAAAAGGCATGCAAAAATGGGAGAAATAACAGGTTTAGTTAACTTTAGCAGTTTAGGACAAATACCATCTGGACCAGGAGCAGAGCTGCTAGAAAGACGATCAATAGCAGCTTCGATTCCCTTTTCAGTGATCACGATGTCCTCCATGATGGAGGTAACGGAGCCGAGGTGAATATTGTCGGTAATAGGAAGCTCACGAGAAAAAACAGAACAAAAGAAGGAATTGAACGCAGTAGCGACTTCAGAAGGCGGGAGGAACTCGTTGCCTTGCATTATCGATATGAAACATGAAGACGACGGCTTGGGGTTTATTACTTTCCAGAATTTTTTTGTGTTGACAGTTAACATGTTGGAGATGTCATGGTTGAAAAATTTGTCTTTTGCTGCCTCAATTTCGGTTTTGCATAACTGCGACTGTTCGCGATAAGCCTTCCAGGCATCGTCAGATTGCAAGGTTTTAGCTCTTGAATAAAAGCGCTTCTTCTTGTTAATGCATCGCTTCACGTGGGAGGTAAACCAAGCGCTCCCTGTAGACACAGATATGTGTATTTTTGGAATGTATTTTTCTTTGAGTTCGATTAGCTTGTGACAGACGATCATCCAGTTCTCATTGCTGTCGCGATGCTGCATGCCGTTGAAAAATTCTACGCAAAAGGACGAGAGTTCGCTATAGATCATTTCAACATCTGCACGTGCGTAATCATAAATTGTTTTCTTTTCATGCACGCTTTCTTTACGCGTTAACTCGAATTCACAATGGATGACATTATGGTCACTGATGCAGTCTAACACATTAACAGACATGTTTGACGGTTCGGTGGTAAGCACAAGATCCAAGATAGCATCCCCCCGTGTTGGCATAGAAATTATTTGGCTTAAACCGTAAGACGAAATCACGTCAAGGAAGTCCTTACATTCAGCTTTCCTTGCGCCGTTATCGGCTGTGCCCGTCCGCCAGTTTATTCCAGGATAGTTAAAGTCGCCCGCGAGAATCACAGGAGAGCCAGGAAATCTGTCATATACGAGGCTCAATGATTCGTTTAGGCAATTAACGAAGGTTTCTTTTGAGTCAGGCGGACGGTAACAAACCCCAACGGCACAAGTTACACATGAAAGCTGGACCAATACCCACAAAATTTCAATACAGGAACCCGTATCAAGCAGACGCGCTTGAAGTTCTTTTTTTACTGCAATCATAACACCACCTCCTCGTGTTTCCGTTCTGTCCTTTCGAAACAGGATAAAGTTTTTAGTAAAAGACAATTCATGGTTACACACGTCACTCGTCAGCCATGTTTCAGTTCCCACTATGATGTCTGCCGAGCAGGATTCGACAAACGCACAAAGGTGATCTTGTTTTCGAAAAATACTTCTAAAATTAGCTATAATAATAGATAGCTTTTTAACTTCGGTTGCAATGGGGCGTCATTCATAAATCGCGGGAGCGTCTTGTCTCGGGATGGGGACCACTTTATTGCTCGAGGAATCGACGGTGAAAATTACGTTGCCCATTATAAGCTTGTCAAACTGCAACTTATACTTCTCATTTTTCTGTCGTTTCGCACGCGCGAAATCACGAAGCGTTTTTCTAATTAGCTGCACACGAGGTGAAAAATCCTCCTCGATCCACACTCGCGGGGTTGCCAGGTCTTTCAGCTTGAACGCATTTTTCAGAATATTGCTTTTGTCCTTGAAGTTTAGGAATTTGACAACAACAGGTCGAGTGCGATCGGGTTTGCGTTGCCCGACCCGATGGGCTCGCTCAATTTCACCTGGTTGAATTCCCAAGTTTTCCGTGACGAATTCATGAATGAGTTTTTCTGTATCGCTCCATTTTTCAGCGGCTTGCTCAGGAACACCCTTGAACACGAGATTATTGCGCCTCATTCGATTGTTCAGGTCATCTACAACAAGGTTGGCTTGATGGGTCTGTTTTTGCTCAATGGTTTTCAACTGTTCCTGAGACTCTTGCACAACAGAGCCGACAGCCTTGACGCTTTCACTTAAGTTGTCAACGCTCTCAAGACGCTCCTCTATTTTGGAGAGCCGCCTTTTGAGGTCTGTTACAGTAGTGTGAATGTCTTTTAGCTTGTTCGTCACTTCCTTTTGAAAACGTTCATTTGAAGCAGTGAATTCCTTTACCAGTGCCACCACTTGGTCAACCTTGTCAGGACCTGGATTAAGCTCAACGTCGCCCGCACAAATGAGCAAATGAGCAAGCGAAAAAAACACAAGCACTAGGCGTCCACCCAGCAAGTGACGGCGACCTAATGAACACGGACGGAGCCACAAAAGATTACATGATCCCGTATTTTTTCTTGGCTGAGTGAAACAGCCGATGCGGGCGCGGTAAGTGCACAAATCAATACCCATACTTAGTCATACATAGACAGAGTGCAATTGGGGATATGCAGCCAGCTAGAAGTTCAGCAAGGGCAAGCAAGTAGCTACACACTCACCTAGAAAACAGCACGTTATTAGCTTGAGGCTTTGGCTGCAAATCCCCACTCGGTCGGCGTGAGCGATCCTTTTTACGGCGGGGCTGAACTGAGGGTGCTAGAAGCACCCTCAAGCGATGAGCAGTCGAAGCGGTAAGCAATGGCAGCGCCGGTGTGGTGCTGATTGCCTCAGATGAAGTGGTGATTGCCAGTCACGGTACAAGGTAAAGGGGGACGCCACGTGTCCGGTGGCAACTGCGTCCGGTGGCAACTGCGTCCGATGACCTAGAAAACAGCACGTTATTAGCTTGAGGCTTTGGCTGCAAATCCCCACTCGGTCGGCGTGAGCGATCCTTTTTACGGCGGGGCTGAACTGAGGGTGCTAGAAGCACCCTCAAGCGATGAGCAGTCGAAGCGGTAAGCAATGGCAGCGCCGGTGTGGTGCTGATTGCCTCAGATGAAGTGGTGATTGCCAGTCACGGTACAAGGTAAAGGGGGACGCCACGTGTCCGGTGGCAACTGCGTCCGGTGGCAACTGCGTCCGATGACCTAGAAAACAGCACGTTATTAGCTTGAGGCTTTGGCTGCAAATCCCCCTTCTGGTTTCCATCCTTCCAGGTCGTTCCTAATAGTTTTACAAGTTTCGTTTTGTTTGTGTCAGTGTACATTCCTAAAACTAACGGTTGAAACCTATGACGATTTGGTCACATCGACATTTCAATGTATTTGAAATATTGAATCCAAAGTTGTGGGGGAATCATCCATGTACCCAATAACTTGAACAGTACACAAGTTGTCTATGAAATATTCATATATGTTATTAGGATTGCTAATCCATTCGTCAGTATAACTATTTTTACCTTCCTTTTGCCAAATAGCATTTCATTGGTCGTTGTCCCGTGCGAGTTCCACCTTGCTTCATGGACATTCACTGAAAACGGTGAGTAGAATAATGCACCGTCTACTTTCGAAACGAGTTCTAACATGAGGGACTGATACATGGCGGATAACAAAATAAATAGAGTGAAAAACTGATGAACACGTGGTGTGGAACGGAACGTAAGAAGAAGAGAATTCACATCAAGAGGCTGGGCCGCGTCACTGGTGTCTGACTTGTGTTTTTAAGTATGACACACATGTGCCATGTGCATTTTCGCAAATTGATTGATCGATTGAAATAACTTTTACTGAAGTCCTGCAGGACACACCCTAACGTGCAGTGGGCAACTCAGACATTAAGACCACCCGGCCAAGCCTGTCAGCCGCTTCGCGGGCCTGTTGGACAGTCCAAAGCTGGTCGGCTAGGGGTGGGTTGCGGATGGCCTCCTCCCACCTGGCCATGGAAGAATCTTAGATTGATTTAAGCCCCCCTCCCCCCCCGAGCACGTGTGACAACTTCCGCGCTTGCGGGGCACGCGTAATCCTGATAGTTTTCGTGGTATATTGCATGCATAGTGTACATAAATACGGTTATGTTTCCATCTGCAGCTATGTAAACGTAAGCGCCTGAGCTTGATTTCGTTCCGAGTGAGGAGGAGGGTACTCTCTCCACGCGAATATTCGTAACTTCATTGCAGGTAGTGGGTGCGTGCTTTCCGTTCAATGCCTCGTATTTGTCGAGCCCGGTGCCGACGTAGTCGGTGAGCGCGCGTGCGCGGCTGCGTGGGTTTGTAGGGACACCCACTATGTGCTCGACATGTGCGGGCTACCATATTACGGACAATGTTTCATCCTGTCGGGTTCGACAGCTTGCAGTAGGTGCAGCGCTTGTTCGGAGATTAGACCGCACTCGTATACCCTTATTGCCGATATCGAGTCGCCGTATATGACATCGCTGTTGGTATCGATAAGTGCCAATGCCATGGCCACTTGCTTGATTACGGCTGGGACGTTAGTTCTTATAGACGTTAGTTCTGTTGTGTACGACGGACACACAAAAGGCGCACCTCCCATGGTAGGCTACTGCATCGATGAAACTGGCCTTGCGCTCTTCACCATGAATTCACCTGATTATAGTTGTGGCTCTGGCCGTCCATCCGTCCATCTGTCTGTCTGTCTGTCTGTCTGTCTGTCTGTCTGTCTGTCTGTCTGTCTGTCTGTCTGTCTGTCTGTCTGTCTGTCTGTCTGTCTGTCTGTCTGTCTGTCTGTCTGTCTGTCTGTCTGTCTGTCTGTCTGTCTGTCTGTCTGTCTGTCTGTCTGTCTGTCTGTCTGCCTGCCCTTAACGGTACCCTAAACGGCACCAAAGTGACCAAACGATACTCCAAACGGCCAACCCCATCCGCAGCGCCCACCAATATTGCTCAACATTCAGCGTTCATACTTGTGTGATTGTCAATTGAAAAGCAAATGTTGCGCATATCTGAGCCACCATAACAACACGTCAATATTCTGTATGTGTGTCTGTTACTAGCAAAATGATACATAAGTAATTATGAGGACCGTAGCGTTTATAACGTTGCGCTGACCAGGCAACGCTTGCACGAAAATGCATGTGTTTCCAAGGCTTTGCTAAAACGCCACGGTGATAGCACCTACCCGTCGCCTTGCGTTCTACACCTTATCACCTCCGAGACAGGCGCGCAGGGCATGCGCGCGCTTCGTTTTCCAAGATAACTGACAGTTAGCGCTCACGTTTCACGTGTGATGTAACTTGATGCGCTCGTTCGCCTCCGCTGATCACTCTAGGCACTCTATCGCAGCGCCTCCCGAATACCATTCACCGATTTCCTTGCGTAGAACGTCAACTTCACGTTTTGTTCACTCTCTCGAGGCGCGCAAGACTATCGTCTTTCGACGACATTTGCAGTATAACATGAAGATACGAGGTCAATTTTTAGCCCCGTTGATGGGGAGGGGGGGGGGGCTGAACTGTAAAACACGTCTGCCGGCTCTCGTCGGGGAAAGTCTCACGAGTTGTGCTTTCTTTTTCCTCGGCCTCCGCAATCTTCTCAAGAGCGTCGTGCACGCCTAGTAGCAGGAGCCGTTTGGTCTTGGGGAAAAATTGGCATACCCAGGGCTCTCTCTGTGAACTTCCTAAGCAGCGTGCTGAGCTTGTCCATTCCTGACCTCTAACACTGGTGCGTTGCCGAAACGTAAGTGAACATGAAGTGATAAAGTACAGTGCATATGCGCTGCTCTTTGCATTATTCAATCGTAGTGATTGTAGGCAACATCATTCAAAGCACTGTCACATTATAGTTAGGCATCTCTCGTATCGTGGTGGGTCTACATCTATATATGTGAACTCAAACAATTTGAAGCTTTTTCTGAATTCAGCTGTTAGCTTAATGAAATCAAGGCTCAGTTTCGGCTCTCTACGGACGAGCTAATTACACATTCCAGGGGTTTAATTTGAGCCAGGCTCACATGGACCACTTTGTAGCTATAATTTATAGTTTAGGGACCGTTTTATTTCTTCTCCGACATGCGTCACGTTACCATGTTTCGTAATTACTTGCAAAGGAAACAATAGCAGCGATATCACCAGTCTACTGGCGCTTCTACTTCTAATTAAATGCTCCCGTATTAAGGTTTTCATTCATTTTTAAAATACAAAGAGCCAACCGGCAAAGACGAATGACAATTCGTATGCATTGTGGGCATGATTGGAATAATTCACTTTGCGGAGGCTGCTTTACAAATGAGCCTAGTAAGAAGTGAAAGAAAGGCCCGCGTGTGCAATCTATGAGGTTTTCACAAATCTTATCAGGTTTTCTGCCACGTCTGTGAATATTCGTTTCTTCTCTTCCACCTTCGCATCACTCGAAGCGAGTGACATCAAGGGTGTAAGTACAGTAGCGGAGAGGAAAAAAGAAGGTCACTGTGTGCCCTTATCTTGCTTTGATATCAGCTAGGCAAGCGACGTATTAGAAATACATTCACGCTTGGTGACTGGCAGCTTTTCTGAACCCAATTAATGAAAAAAAGAAGCTCTGTCGTAGCAACCACATTCTACCCAGCCATGGGAGAGCCTTCACTCCGGAGCCGTTATGCTCTTTGCTGTCTGGAGAGTTATGTCGACCAGCGTGCTCCTTCCAATACTCGGTATGTTCGTTATTGGTATTACCTTAGATTTTTTCGGCACTGCAACACAACGTGGCAGAGTGTCGGGTGTTCTCCAAATAGCAGCCATTTACTGTCATAAGCTTCCGGTGGCAGTTTACTCGATAGGCTCAGTTCGAGACAGTTTAAACTTCTTTGCAGGCAACCGACTACTCTCTACTATATATTATTATGTTTCTGAGGAGAGTGGGTCAGATCCGCTTTAGGTCTGCTTGCCTTCGCCAGCACAGGGTAGCCAGCTCGTCTACGAACTTTCCAACCTCCCTGTCCTTGAGCTTGTGTCAACCTTCCCTCCTTACCACGCCTCAGTTTTACACATCAAAAAGTTGTCACTGAAAGTAGCTACGCAGTTAACAAATTAAAATTTTTGATATCATTACGAGCGAGAACCTTTGTACGGAAAATATCTTTAGGAGGCAAAACGTACAACGCCGCACTCATCAGATATTCACGTTATTGTTGCCATCATCATCGTTGGAACCCCGTCCACAGGGTTTGCCACCTATGACAATACATCATAAATCGGTGCTTTACCTCCAGCGTCTAACCTCTCACAAGACCACTTTTTCGCTGACACCAGTACTTTGCGTTTGCGCTTGTTTGCATGACTAATGTGTGGTAAAAATGAATGGCTAATGAATATCGCCTTTGTGCCCATGTAAAGCGGAAGGCTGTCTCTTTGTCTCTGTTTTTAAGGAGATAGGGTTAAATGTTTGTGTTTAAAGGCAGTGTTTGGTTAAAAAAATTGCAAAAAAAGTGAGTGCGCCCGTTGCACGTTAGCAAGCCCACTACGCGCGTGTGCTTCCTTCCATTCATTCCCCTCGTGTTGACGCCAACGCTGCTGGCGCCGACGGCGACAATCTCTCCTCGCGTTTGACAAGGCGTCTGGCACTTTCGGCTTACAAGCAGGGGAAGGTACCTACCAGGGGAAAGCTATTCGCACTCGAACCTAAACTCACGAGGTCGCGGCATTGATGCGTCCCGCAAGAAGTCCTACGAGACCACGTTATATTCGAACCGCGCAACATTGCTTGCAAGGAAAGTTAACACGCACATACACATTGTAAGCTATGAAAAAAAAGAAAACGAATAAAGTCATAGCCCATTTATTTTAAGGACCACCGACCGCAAGAGAAGTGCACGTGCCCGCTAAACCAAGTTATGGGACTAAATAAGAAGGATGGCTCGAAAAATGTGATCTAGAGCCCTAAGAGACTCGAGTAACAAGGCAAACAGAGCGCTTTGGCGTATCAATTGTGTTCCACCAATTGGTGGTGGTCGAATCCATTTCAACTTCCGGTACACAGATACCCTGTATGTAAGCGCTCTCGCCGTATAGACCACTCTAAACGCACACTTACCCGATAAGTGGCACGTCTTATTACATACGTACAGACACAGCCGCGCAACATGGGCAACACACCCATCAGGCCAACGCGAAGCGCGCACAAATTACAGATGAAATAAAGGTGCCATTTAGTATCGCGCCGTATACGAAGATGCCCGTTTATGCCGTTGAAACCCCAGTGCGTATAAGGTAGAGGAGTGGGTGGCTAGTAAATTATTTCTTTCACCTGGTGAAGTATCAAAACGCAACTTTTATTTTTGATTGCTGCGTTGAGAAAAGGTTCGTGGGAGATAGAAAAGCAATGAAAAAAGGCAGTGGTTCGGAGGTCAAAAGGATAAACTAAAGCTAACATTGCTCTTGAACCATCGTTGTTAGTTTGCTTTGGCAGTCAACTTAAAGTGGTGTCAATGCTGGAGCGAAACGAAAATATTGATAGAGACAGAAAGATAGTATACTACCCAGACATGCACGTATATGTGAATAGAATTATTTGAAAAGTCATCTTTATCTATGGGCTTACAGGTTGACAGTTTTGCCTTTGAAGTTACGGAACAGGTCACAAAATATATAGCAACGGCAGCAGAAGGGAGCACCACTTTCGTGTGGGTTTGCATCAGCCGCCACATTCACCGTTACTCACGGTTGGTCATAGTGACAAACTGTGCCGTGAAAGTGCTGCCATTAAAGCTTACTCTATATCAGACGATAAAGAACGTTGTCACTTGAAAAACAAAAAGCAGAATTAGAATGTTTCAAGAGTCAACTGCTTGTGTTTATGGTCACATTCAAATTGAGAGATAGTCCTATCTCGGCTGATACAGACTGGTTCGCGGAGGTCATGGCTGAGCGACGGATAGATTTAGGGAACAACGGCTTGAAATGGTCGACGAAGAATCAGAATCTAGAAGTCTCAGCGATACTATTTGCGCTTCTGAAGCGCATATTTATGAAAACAGAGGGGCGCTTAGAGGGACCAAATGACATTCTTTCAATTTGTATTTTGCTGAGCAAAACAGGGTAGAGGGAGGGGGCCATGGCCACATAAAAATAATTTTAGCGGATGCCACGCAATGTGGCAATCGATGTTATGCAAACAGTCGGCTTTCATCTGTCTATGTTTTATTTTGAATTAAGCATTGCTTCCTTCCAAGCCAGAAATGATGGCGTGTGATTTCTACTATCTTTCAATAGGCCGTATTGTAGTAGAGTTTAAAAAATAACATAGAAAAGCAGAACTTCTGTCTGCTTAACATTACGTCCAGTAAATACTGAAGCTCAAACTTCTGAATTGTCCCGAATAGGTTTAATATGTACATAAGACCAGTGATTACGGGGATAATGTGGCTATATACTTTGACCACATAATTTTATTTTTTACCGTGCTCAAACTTTATCACATCAGAGCTTTCAGAGGTGGAGTCAAAGTTGTCAAATTCTCGAGTCGTAGTAATAGGTCGAAATTATGGACCTGTACTGCATGCTTTTGTAATAAAAAGACATTGTTCTATCATACACCAAACAAGTAAAAAAACTATCCTCAATGTGAGCACACCTCCAAGCTAAAAAAAAAGAATGTTTCTGAGCCAAGGTGGCATCCTCGTTGACAGAAGTCTCACTTCTCTCTTCATTATCATCTAGGGTCTTTCCATTCGCCTGGGAAATCTCAGCGGACGTAATGGCTTTTGGAGATCCGACATTAGCTTAGGCAGTGTTGGCAAAACCTCTTTGCGGTGTACTCCGTTTCCTGTGCTGTATCCTTTCGAGATTACCCTATGCGTCTGATACTTGTCCTATAAGGGGCAGCTTCCGTCTCCAAAGCTCTTCACTTCTTTATTTTGTATTGCATAGTTTTGTCATTTAAGGATGTCGTTTACTGAAATACGTTTTGTGCATTTCATTCTTTTTTTGTCTGCTGTGAGTTCATTGCTGTCTTGCAAGACATAGATTTTACGTCTCCACCTTACTATATTGGTGTAGTATCACAGAATCATTCAGATTGAAAATTACAAGATTGAAAAATTTTACAATTACAAGATTGAAAAAGAGAAGCTTCTTTCTCCGTACCAACTAATCATCCATAGCCGGTTGTTATAGATAATGCTGTTTGGATAGTGTTGTTCAAGCTTCGTTTCTTTATTTTGTACCAAGTTTTATTTCCCATTTCGATAGGTAATATGCCCCTATTGTCTATAACGTGCAAACTCTAAGGCCAAAATAAATACATAAAATGTTTGATCGTGGCCGACTCTTGTTTAACGTTAGGTACAGTGCTCAGCGTATTAAAGGCGTTGCAAACACGAGCCTAAAACCCAAGCAATGGGTCTCAGATTATTGTCTCCTATTCAAAGCTACATTTGATCCGGTAATCTACTGATTGTTGTGTCGAAGGCTTTGTGGGAGGCGCATGAGTACACAGGTTGCAAAGTAACGAAATAGCATTTTTTCCCACACTTCTGGAGTACGAATGGTATAACGGTATAAATTGCCAGATAGATATGAAAGTTCTTCCAATAAGGTAGTGTTCCGTTTAGTACTATAATACTATGCATTGCGGGTGCATTATGGTATATTTCATTTGAAGCAATGTCTGCACACGAGATGGTGATCTGCAACTTTTTCGACACATTCAATTCAGTTTGCATAATTGCATCAAGTGACCTTTATTTTCTGCAGCAAGCTGTGATATGTTGCAGTATCTTCAAGTGCGTTCTTAGGAATCTCATGAAAATATGGCTCTGCTTTCGCTGGTTTAGTTGTGATTTAGTTTAGCAATTGATGTTGTAACTAGCAAACACTCTTCTATTAAAGGGAGACTAAAGAGCAACAATAACTTGGTTTAGATAAATAAGCTGCCCTCTGAGAACTCTAAGCCCAAAAGTTTTACCGACAAAAGGCAATTATTAGCGGAGAAAATTATGAATTGTAGGGAACTATGCGAACGACGACGAAGCAGCATGAAACGGCAAGCCACAGCGTTGGTGCACGCGCTCGACCCGAGCTTGCGTTTGTTTTGTATTTTCGGCCTGTTGGCGTTCCTCGCTCTTCTGGCGTTCCTCGGCCTTCCAGTAGGTTTGTACTTAAATAAACTGCGTGACAGAATGAAGTTTCATTTTTACATATCGCCCCAAAATCTACGCTCGTGACGTAGGAACTTAAAACTATATTTTTTGTAGTTTCGCGACATTGGCTCAGTGAATTCTCCGAAACTTCGTATGCTAGGTCTGCGGAGCTCGCAAATGACAATGTATTAAATTTTACTGGTTAGAAGTTAAGTACGACCTGGTAGACACCTTCACAATTTATGACGTCATGGTGATTGGTGCGGGATTCTGGAGGTGTCATCTCTAGTCTCATTTTCTTTTCGTGCGCCTTCTCGCTTACACCAAGCGTCGGGTCACAGCAAGAGTGGTGTTTTCGGGATTGTAAAATTGTACATTGCTAACACGGAAAAAAATTATTTTGATATTCAGTGTTCTTTTAAAAGCGTCTTCTTCTCTTCGCTTTTTAAAGCTCAGTTATTAAAAGTGAGCGAAATATCGCAACTAAATTCACTTTGTACGACTTTGTGTCATGTTAGAGAGTTTTATTGAGCTAGAAATTATGAAAGAGATCGAACGTATCATGTCATATTTGCAATACTTTTCACACTGAATGTCCACGCAAGGGATGATTCTGCAGAGATAAATTGAGTATGGGAAAAAATCTTAGCAAGTATGTGGTTGAGAAATTAACAGATCCAAAGCAAACCACAGATTGCAATGTGCTTAATATTCCGATTCCGTTGGGGTATTATCAGCCGAGTAAATTAAAGGACCAGCGAACGAATGTAGAAACAAACTGACAGCCAGAAAGAGAGGTAGATAGACAAACAAACAAACAAGCAAACAAACAAACAACTAAGCAAGCAAAGAATGAAAGAAAAAAATGGCAGCATATCCACGGCATAGAGAAAGAAGAAGACAAGAGAGGACACTCCGCGAAACCTGGCCTCAGGAAGTGCGTCACGATTACGTAACCCACTAGTGCTCTCATCAAACGTCAGAGGACGCAAGCGCAAAAAAAAAAAACAGTTATAATCAATGCAACAGAATTGTTGTCACAAAATAATAATTATACGCCCAAATTAGGTATGTTCTTTACACATAAAAACAATTTATTCAACACACCTTACGCGATTATTTTTCTTCAGCCGTACTGTCATAAACACCATCTACCCAGCGACAAGCCCATGCATGACTGACAGCGAGAAGCTTTCGTCGCTTTCGTCAACGTCGGCTGCGTCGGCGTTTTCAAGCGCGAGATAACAGGTGAGGCACGTTTTCAAGCGAAGCTTGTTGAATGACATGTTGTTGGTCTTGTTCGGTCATTTTTTTCAGAAAACCGTTACACCTGTGCGAATAAGACACCATGCAACAAACATAGAAAGATGCACACACACACGTTGCGCTTCGTGTGTGCGAGTTTGTTTCTTACGTGGCGTCTCATTCACGCAGTTGTAACCTTTTTCTGAAGCTTGTAAGGACTGGGTGGTTCGCTAAAAAGAAAGTTTGTGGCTCTATGCGGCGGCTAGACGGGAACATTGTGCAACGTATGCAGTATAGCAAAGGCGGCACGGCGTCAAGCCGAGGCGACGCGTGCTGCGTCTGCCACGGACGCGAGCGTCTGTGCGCTGAGCATAGCTGGGCAGCTAGGTCATAGGCTCGGTGGCTCGATGCAAAATATTGAGAAGCGTTCGCTGGGCCTCGCATGCTTCACGACACGTTTCCCGAAGGCTCGCAACACGAATTATTCTTGGTGTGCCGGAGGCAAATCTGGACTAGCCAAGTGGCCATCATCTTCGTTTCTTCGCTAGCCTTGTGCCACTAGTGCAAGCTGCCCACATATTTTTTTGACGTTTCCAATATAATTTTACCGCACAAATTTCAACTACGATTTTTCTTCCCAATGTACTGTGCTGATACTGCGTACGCACGAAGGTGTTCTAAAGTTCCCAGGCCGCGATACCATTTCATTACAAGGGATAGCGGCCTGGAAACTTATGAAGATCTTTGTACGTGGTCTTGACGTCTATTTTTGTGCTTGACGTCTATTTTTGTAAGTCAGACTTTTATGGGTCAGAGATGTATCACTGGTTTTGTATTGTGCATCGATTAGCTAATCATTCAAAGGGGTTTGTTGGCACACTTATGACGTGCACATATCTTTTTCGTAATTTGACAGCGAAGCATCCACTTACTAACATTTTCAGACCGCGCTGATGCCATGCCGTCCGGCGGTCCAAGCTACGGCAGCTACTGCTGTGTATCGTGGTGCTTCAACAATGGCAGAACCCACAAGAAGCCTGGGACGAGTTTCTTCCGCATACCACGGGACGGCAGGTGTGTTAAAGCTTTTGTATGATTCGCATGTCTTTAGGCTTACTGTTCGTACTTGCTCAGTGAGGGTAACAATAAAAAATCACTATTCAAGCACTTCCACTTTCAGCTGATAGTTCATTGCCAATGCAGGATGAAAGCATCGATGCAGTATGCTGGACGCGATGATCTGCTGACTTCTGCTGACTTCGTCTTGCCGGAGAAAACCTTAACCAGTCGTTCAGCTGTCACAAAAGGAACTTGTGTGACCGGTAAGTTGTATGTTCACTTCAACCCCAGAGTGGATTGATATTGAGACTTCCGCAGGCCGCTCGCAAGATTGTTCCGACAGCACTGTCCGAGGCACTGAACAAGCTTCACAAGACCCTCCAGAAGTCTCCGCCAACAGCTCCACGTCTAAGTGCCCTAGAGAAAATGGTGACTATGCTTTTATTGCAGCTGTTTTTAATGTGCTATTTTATGTTTAGGACATTCTGAGGAAACTATCCTCAAAAGGACACTACGTGTGCACTTACAAAATGTAAGGGTGGGCTCTCAGTGATTTTCATTTTTTTGTGCATTGTCAACATTGTGAATGGTTTGTTTTTAGGTAGTGGAATCGAAAACTTTGCACCACAGAAAGTTGTGCACCTTGGGTCTGAAAGAGCGAGGAAAGTGCTCGTATGGGATTAGTTGTTCTTCGCTTTTACATCCATTTTTTTGTTTATTGCAGTGCGTTCCTGTGTGCTAGCGACAATGTCTCCATCAATGAAGTACAAGCAAACCATTAAACATCTGCAAGCCAAAGTAGCAGCACAGCGGAAAACTATCAAAAGACTGCGGAGACAGCCTCACCAAACTAACCACTCATTCGTTGCATACATTGTTTTGGTTACCCGCTATGAGGAGTAGGGACACTGTGTATTCGCTCAAAGTGATTTGCATAACCTTAAAAAGAATGTTGGGTATCCTGTCTGTATTTTTGTAGCAAATGCGGGCGAACTGTACACTTTACTGTGGGTCGCTTGGTCACTGTGTATGCTTTATCTCTCCAGCTCAAGTAATATATCGATAACAAAACCGCTTGTTGAAATGTCTTCGAGCGGGTAAGGAACACAGTATGAAGTGGGCACAGTTCACGTTATCACGCTTTTTGTATTTTAGCTTCTCATCAACCTCCTCATCTCGCCCATCAAAATTTTCAAAAGAATACCCAAACTTGTAGCGTTTGATGGGGCTGCGGACGCTGCCATTTTATTTTTATATAGCTTGTGAGTGATAACGTACGATGTAGAGCCTTTGTGAAAAATAATGAGCCAAAGTGGTTTCCTTCTGCTATTTATCAGCCCTGTAATACCGCTCTCGTAGCACCAATTAAGGTCCACAATTCTGGATAAGTGATGACTACAATCTATTTTAGCTCGCAAGCGTCACAGCAACACCCAGACGCATATCACTTGGGATCTTAAGTTTTTGATGATAAGAAGAGCCACAAGACCTGCCAGTGTTGTAGCATAAAGTTTGTCTTTCTCGTAGTGAGCAAGCTGCAAAGCCCTACCTTTCCGAGGACAAGCAGGCATCAAGTCTGCTTTTTTTTTTTTCATTTTGGGCTAGCTGTTCTTAAGCACAGCCAGCACACTGCAGCTTTGCCTTTCTGCTATATTGTGTAGTGTGGTTTCTGTGCACTCTTTTTTTCTATGCATTATTTTGGTTAACCCCAGGCGTGATTCGCGACTTCATTGCTGTGTATATGTCGCTTCTTCCTTCTTCTTCAGCATTGTGCGCTGTGTTTTTGCCATAGATCCTTACTTACCCACGGGCCCGGTTTGTCATACTTCACCAGCTTCTCGGCTTCTGCCAACTCTAGCGAGGTGTGCGTTATCTGTGTTCTCTCTGTATTTGTTACAATATTTGTTACAATTTGTTTGTAAGGCGAGATGCATTTCTTGTCTACCTTTGTCATATTGTGCTTTTTATATTCTCAGACTCTACCTTGCCTTTGAATAAAGCTTTGCGGATACTCTGTCTCTTTGACTGATATATACATTGATCACTTGTTCCAAAAGAACAAGGGATCAACAAGTGAACAAAAGAACAAGAACAAACGCGATGAATAAAATCGTAGTGAATTATCACTACCTGCATCTCTCTTTATTATAACTTAATCGAAATAAAAAAATAAAAATTCAAAATCAGCGCCAGTGAAACCGAAACAGGAAGCGCACGCCACTTGCTCTCATCAACCACCAGGTGTGCTAGGGTCGATTGGGCCGCTGGGGTCTACGGGAGTGTCCACTCTTCACCTTTTTTTATTTCTCTATGTCCACGGAGTGAATGAGGGGGAGTGGGGCGAAGCATTCGTCCGTCCATTCGTTCTTGCTTCTGTCCGTTCCTGCGTACGTCTGTGTAACTGTCCATGCGTCCATCCAACCGTCCATGCGTGCGTCTGTGCGTGCGTCCGTCCCTGCGTTCGTCCATGCATCCGCGCCTGCGTCCGTTCATGCGTCCATCCATGCATCTGTCTGTGTGTCCGTTCGTCCATCTATTCAGCACTCCAAGCACCACCATCTCGCATCTTTTCATCATATATTCTCCATATGAAGCACCGTCATCCAGAGGACATTTCAAGGACTAAACAGGAGGTGGCACATGCACACTTTCTTACGGCTTGCGCTTCGGGTTTACTTCCCACCTTTAACCACCTCGAGTTCATGGTATATACTAGTTCACTGTATTCATGGCTATGCGGCCCAACGCTCGCTAAACCTTTCTAAAACGAAGGAGGCTACACCCAGCGAGTATAACGTAGGAACCCTTTCTTGTCAGATCGTGCTCAATGTACATGCCAATAGCTGCTAATGGGGATCGCAGCGTGCGCGTTACCTAAAGGCCGAATGCTCCTGTCTCTCATTCTCCCTTAGCAGCCATTGGCATGTACATTGAGCACTATTTTTTATTGTAAAACAACGCACAGAAGAAATCTTTCACCGGAACCACCTTGGAGGTCAAAATCGTAAGGACCGCTATTTCTGGTATGTGCCGCTGGTGGTTACGCACTACAAGGGACGCACAAGCCACGCCATAAGGAGCGTCTTAGCGTCTCACGTCGTCGTTAGCGTCTCACGGCGTCCCTGGGCTGGCGGACGCCCGTCATGGCAAGCCAGCCCCCGAAGAAGGCGCTAGCCTTCGACGTAGTCGTCCCTGAGGGGACTAGTCCCGAAGACGTCGTTGACGCGACGTCTTCAATAGTAGAAATCGAAGAAGTATACTGCGTTCAGCACTTTGGAGGCTGGAACTACCAAGTTATCGTCAACAGTGAGGCCGCACTGGCCCAAATCGTAGACGCGTCGCACCTTATCATCCGAGCGAGGAGAGCGCGTCGCCATCGTACCCCTGGGACCCCAAGTGACCCAAGTGACCGTCCTGTTCCTGCCGTGCCGCGTACCCAGCGAAGTCCTCGCACAAGCACTCTCTCCCTACGGGAAGGTGCTGCACATCACCAGAGGACTCATGGGATCGCGCCCAAACGTGACCACTGGGATGCGATACGTCTGCATGGAAATGAAGGCTTCGTCACCGGTGCCCAACTACCTCAACGTCACGGGCCATCGAGTAACCTGAGACTATAAAGGCATCCAGCGAGTGTGTCGTCGATGTGGAGACAGTGGGCACTTCTGCATGAACTGCACAGCTCCGTTTTGTGGAAGGTGCGGCGTTTATGGCCACGACGGGAAAGGATGCTCGCTGCCGTGTCGCCGTTGTGAGGACCCGCATACCACCGTGGCCTGCACCATCAGGCCATCGTATTCTGAGGAGGCATCCAAGGATTTCCCTCCACTTCAACCAGGAACGCCATCTAAGAACAAGTGCGACGATTCATCAACGCGAGCCGTGGTAATCGACCACGACCAAGGTGTGCCAATCGCGACGCTGCACCAGACGCCCACTGCGTTCCCAGCGATTCCGGGCCTGGTAATCTCTCCAGGTACTGAAAATCTAAGTTCCCCGCGTCCCATGGCCATTTCTGAGGAATCGCAGGCCAAGCCCTCGTCAGACGAAGCGCCTCGTGAGGATGGCGTCTCGGATGGGAATATTGCATCTGAGGCTCCTCGCGTTGCTGCTCTGTCGACAACAAGTTCAGGTGTCATCGAGGAGTCTACATCTCAAGACGACGACGCCTGCATCTACGAGGACTCCAACAGCACCGCGAGTGAGGCACCCCTACAAATTGACGAAGACACCAGCCCCAGTGACATAAGCCAGGACAGTGGAGACGTCTTTGTACCATCCTCGCTCAAAAACCCGGACACCAAACGCCACCGGATAACTACTCGTGACTTAGAAGTACCCACCAGAGACAGAAGCCCCCTGCGGACTTAGACGCGATCCCGGAAGCCCCGAGCCTCCGGTGGATTGCCTGGCCGGAAAAAATGACTCAGCCACTTGCGGGGCATTGGCTCCCGCACCTGATAAAGGTACCCCTGCATTTGCGTGATCCTATACTATGTTTTCATTTTCCCCATGGCTCTTGCTCTAAAAGTTATTACTTTTAACGTTCAAGGTTTCCGAAATCCACAAAAAGAGGCTGAGGTATTGGCTTTTGCATGTTCAGTGCACTGTGATTTGCTGTTCGTGCAAGAAACAAATTTTTTCAAGCTTTCTGATGTACTCGCTTTCAAGCGCGCGTTCAATACTGATTGTTTCTTTTCGTACGCCAGCACGCATTCGACTGGCGTCGGAGTCATTATTTTTAACCGAGGTCTTTCACGTGACCATCATGTTTCCTTCGATGCCTTCGGATGCGTGCTGGCGTTCGACTGCACCGTTTTTTGGTTAAGAATAAGATTTATTGCCGTGTATGCCCCAGCGGCACTCGAGAACTCAAACGCGTTCTTCCAATCTCTTGATGCGTTCCTTTTAAATTCCCGACATGTGGTACTTTAGGGGATTTCAATTGTGTCTTAGACTCACACGCAGATGTTCGAGGTCCGGGTCGTGGCCGGTCTAACTGGAATGCCAGAGAACTCGAACGCCTAGTGCAGCAATTGGCATTCAGTGACATTCATCAAAGTGTGCATGGCAGTAATTATGCCTATACTTGGCGTCGAGCAGCGTCGAGCAGCCGAATTGATCGCGTGTATGCATCCCCCAGTCTCATTACCTACGTTCACGACACCGGGGTAATGTCATTGCCACCGACATCAGTGTACATTAGCGACCATTGGCCGGTTATGTTATCTCTCCGCCTGCCAGCGGGGACGCCAACGGTTCACAGACCATGGCGTCTCGATTGCTGCGTCCTCCAGGACTCTCAGGCTACGGAGAAATTATCCCGAGCGTTACGCGCATCGCTCATTGGGGCGGGTGTAGCTGATTGGGATCGCCTCAAAGAACAGTGGCGGCATCATTGCAGTGCGTCGGGCAGAGGACTTTGCACCCGTATGTCGAAAGATGCGTCATTGTTAATCCAGAAGATACGCATTGCCAATCGAGATCCCAGTCCTTCCACTGTAATGCGGGCATGGCAAGAGGAGCTCGTTGAACGGTACCAGCGTATTATGCGCGCTTCTTCACTCTCGGCTGCAGCTTGGCGCTGTAGACGTGCACCCTGTGCGCACCCTGAGGTGCTAAGGTATGCACGCAGACCTCTGCTTTGTCCACCAGGCTCGCCTGCCCACTCGCTGAACTCTATCACCCCAGCTGCTGCGGGTACGCGCGACTTTCAGGAATTCACTCAACACTTTTAGTCAATGGCTAAATCTGGTGCTAATGTCTGTTACCCAGGATCCATTTCTTCGCATCCTCTGCTAACAGATTTACCTCATGATTCCAACATGTCAAATGAAGTCCTCCTATCACCGCCATCTGATGACGAAATCAAAGGCGCATTAGACGCAATGAAAAAGGGATCGGCCCCAGGGCCTGACGAACTGCCTGCAGAGTTTTATGTACAGTTCTGGCCTATCATTGGTCCAACTATGTCACGCGTCATTCACAAGTGTTTCCAAGATATTACACTTCCAACTTCTTTCCACAAAGGCCGTATAACACTAGTTCCCAAGAAAGACCCAATGTCCACGCGACCAGAAGATTGGCGCCCTATTACCCTGCTCAATGTAGATTACAAGCTCTTGGCTAACATTTTGGTGCGCCGAATCAGTCCATTTCTTGCAACATTAATCGCTCCCCACAAGGTCTGTTCTGTTCCGGGCCGAGAAATACACACCCATACGTGGTTAACGCGTGGCATCATTCAATACACCATTAGCCGATGTGCGCAAGGACTGTTGGTTTCATTAGATCAAGAGAAAGCTTTTGATTTCATAGAACATGGCTACATACTAAATGTTTTACATGCATACGGATTCCCGGATAAGTTCATTGACCTTATCAACGCGATGTACACTAATTTAGAAAGTACCCTTTACTTAGATTCCCGTGAGAGTCACGCATTTAGAGTCACGCGTGGGGTCCGTGAAGGGTGTCCCCTCTCCCCATTGTTATTCATCCTTGCATTAGAGCCCTTCTTAAGGGCCGTTGAACATCACCCGCAGATTCGTGGCTTACCTCTACCCGGTAACACTCAAGAAAAGGTCGCTGCATATGCAGATGATATCACTCTATATGTACATACTGAACAGTCGCTGCAGCATGCTCTTGATACATTCCATGATTTCGGTATTATCTCCGGTGCAAGTTTAAACATTTCTAAAAGCCAGTATTTTTTTATTGGCAACTCCAGCGGTCGTATCAACATCACGTCGCTTTTACAGTGGTCTCCTGAGATTTCAATGCTCGGAGTTACTTTCACTGTATTTGGTATACAGGATAGCATCTGGTCATCCGTTGTACAAACTCTTCTAAATGACATCAAAGCAGCCAGGTACTTCGAATTCCCCCTCTTGAAACGCCAATACTTGACTCAAACGGTGTACCTAGGAAAATTTTGGTACCTTTGCCATTCTGTTAAACCACCGCTCCACGTCTGCAGGAAAGTGCAAAGCTGCATCAATTCATTTTTTTGGTCTGGTGGCACAGAATTGTTATCGCGTCCAGCGTTAGCTCAACCGCGAGATCAAGGCGGTTTTGCATTCCCCGACGTTTCCGTCGCGGCTTCTACATTGTGCCTGCGCACTCTATTGCGAATACTAAGCAATGATGACATGCCCGCTCAGACACTGGCTCGCTACCATCTGTGGCCATCACTACGTGTCTTCTTGCCGGATAGTCAAATAAACAAAGGTCCCCAATAAACTGAATTACCATCTTTGTATTGAGCCCTTCTGGCATTTCACCGACGTTTGGAAGCTACGTGCCCAGAGATGGAGGTGGCCGATTCTAAAGTGGTGGACACAATGGCCGCCCTTCTACGGCCCTTGGTGCCCCAGCATCGTCCATCTGTATTGAACCGCGCTTGGAAACCAATAACTGCCGCAGTGTTGCCAGGGCATCTCAGAGACTTTGTCTGGAGGTTGGGCTGGGGCTTGCTCCCCACGCGAGATCGGTTGCAGCGATGGCAGGTAGTTCGCACTTCCACTTGCCCCAACTGCGTCATGGTAGAGACCAATCGACATGCGACGTTTAAATGTGTGGTTTCCTGCCTTTTTTGGCGTGCGGTTAATGCTGGTTTTCGGGGACAGGGTGTGCGTACTTTCGTGTCCAACGGCCGATTTCCACGTAGCCGCTCCTCCGCTCTCTTAATAGTTGCGGGGCTGTTCAACCTTTGGAGAAACCGATGTGAGGCCGTAGCTCCCAATTGCCGCCGGCGTGCCTTGTGGCCGATACTGGGGAGAATGAGGCGAGAGACACTCGCGTTCCTCTCCGAAGAGCTTTTCTTCCTCGGGGAGCAAGAGTTTCTGCGGCATTGGTCGTGCCCTTTAGTCAAGGTGGAACACGAAAGGATACAACTCATTTTTCGACCGGCAGCGCCCGTTTCGCTAAGCAGCGCCCGTTGAGTTGTTATATATGATTTCATTTCTTACAAATTGTGTTCCATTTGGATCTATTGTATCGTTATACCCTTGTATCGTGATATCACATTGAATTTTTGTGTACATGTATGCCAACATAATCATGTATATTAGAGCAAATGTCTTCACTGTAACGTAGTGATGTTAGTCGTGAAATATAGATGTGCCGAAGTGTATGTGCCCTGTTACTGGAATGGTATGAAGCCTTTGTGTTCTGTACATGCTGTAAATAAACTTTTTCTAAACAAGGAGCTTCGCCCCTAAAATGGAAGCGAACATAGCATTGGGCATTGTGATAGGAAACTGTGCTGAAAGCGTTGTGCATAGTGCCTTTATTTTAAAGAGAAGCATTTACGCAGAAGGATTTCTCATTGCATGAACGGGATAGCTTATTCTCAACAAAATATTCGGGCAGATACCAGTCCTGTTGCACGTTGCATAACGCATGCACACAAAAACAACGCTCCGAGCTTATTTGTTTCGGTGTAAATACTGGGGAAGGTGCAAGTGCTTGTGTAAAAAAAGTCTTAGTGTTACGAATCGTAATTTCCTTCCGATAATCCAACGTTTAGACTCAGAAGCGTCCTCCGGATAACGGCGGGCACCGTGCATAAGTAAGCAGTATTTACATCCGCCACTACGTGTCATGTACAAAGGGACCCCGTTCAGTTGATCTTTTTTGTAAATGCACGCATACACTTATGCTGTAATCTCCATTTTTCTAATAAAAACAAACAAGGATACCGACCGTTGACGGTTTGCGAGCAGACACACAAAAGAAAAGCGTCTTTCTCGTGTGCGGTGTCTTGGGCGTAGTTTGAGCGCAACTGTTGCAGATTTTCATCGCTTGTGACAATTCAAATGTGGCCATCATTACGCGCTCGTGCGCCCCATCCAAAGCTTTATTAGTTTAAAGGAATATATAATGCCTCGTCGTAAAAAGGCCTTATATGTGCACATTTTTACAATTATACGTTCCGTATTTTTTGTCATTCCTTACCTTGTGAGAATATCATATTTACTGCACTTCTGGGCTTTTTTTCCTCATATGTGACAACTTACACCTAATGCTTCTTGCTTTTATTCAGCACACACCACCTCACAATAACAATTTTCTGGTCTTGAGCTTAGAGGCACGGATATTATTCAGTTTGATCTTAGCTGAAAGTAAGAGTTGTTTTCTGGAAACTCGACAGTGAACATGACAAGGTATGCCTCTGAAAAGCAGGTTATTTCCAAATCGGGAACACAGTAATACATAGAGACAAGAAGAAGAATAGAGAGCAAAGCAGATTGCGCTTGTAAGAGACAAGCATACACAGTGTCGTCATGAATACCAGCCCATCTGTCTTGCTTCATTACCGGGAACATAGGCCGGGAGCATTAACCTTTCAAAATTCAATGACGAAGTCAACACAAGTGCTTCCACTAGACTTTTAACTATGTAAAGTGTATTTCCACTAACATACACGTATACATGTACAGAGAATATTAGCGCGAAAATCTCTTCAAAAGCAAGAACATGGAAATAAACTACAACAAGCACACATTGGCGTTTGAAAAGCAAGATGCTTGTACTGATTGTTTTACTACATGCTTTGCAGAAGGGTTTTACAAGCGAGCAAAATCTTGCACCCCTATACGGGCTCATCAAATTAATACGGCTCTAAATTCACTGGAAAGGCGACGCCCGACGCACTCGAAGTTAGTGTATAGATCTGCATTACACGGGGGACCTCTTGCGTCACATTAAAAAAAAATGAAATGCTCTGTCGTACTTCCTGCAGCAACATCGATGCTTCTGTGAAACATGTGGGGGTGCATGGCGTTTATTATACGGTTTTAACAGACGATAGCATGTTCACCAGGAGCACGTGAAGCTGCCTGAGTAAAAAAAGTAGGACAACTTTAGAAACCCACAAGGGCCCCTCTATATGTTGAACGGCAAATCCACGTTTGCGACAAATAGTTTACAGATGGTTACCATACTAAGCAAGGCCGTTTATGCGTGAAAATGTGAGACCCTGACGTGATACTATGAAAGGCTGGTGAGAACGATGCCGTTGTCAAAAGTTGAGAATGTAAAGTAGGAAGGAAGGAAGGAAGGAAGGAAGGAAGGAAGGAAGGAAGGAAGGAAGGAAGGAAGGAAGGAAGGAAGGAAGGAAGGAAGGAAGGAAGGAAGGAAGGAAGGAAGGAAGAGCAACAACAACAAAGAAGGCAGAGAGGTCAACCAGGCATACGTCCAGTTTGCTACCCTACGCTCAGGGAATATAAAAGTGTCGTATAAAATAAGAGAGAGGAAAGAGAAGAAAAAGAGACAAAGTATATGTTTGAGTGACGTAAAAACTACCGATTGCCCAGTGACTAATGGGGTATGTACACCTTTTCATTTTATTGTATAACAACTACATGGACACTCTCGGCCGTGCTTGGTCGGTGCATACATTTATATATAACCCCCCAAATAATTCATAAACAGCAATTTTCACAGTGTGCCGCCGGGAATACAAGCCTGCAATCCCTCATTACTCAGTGCGCTGCGTTGGGCAATTTCATCACGCAGCATTGAATTCCGTAAGAGAAACAACAGTAGGGATTTACTTAAGTTACAACTCTGGCAGTTCTTCACGCTCGTACTCTCAGCTATGCGTTCTTTGCGTGCGCTCTTTTTTTGTGTGTCTGAGCAGCGCGCTGCATTCGTCGAGCTCCGACAGTAGTTTACGTTCTTTCCGACTGTATTTTTGTGTGCCCTTTATGCTTGAGAAGCGCGCTGCAAGTTTTCAACTACTTCCCTTCTTCGTGTGAAAGTTCACTGCGTCCTCAGTCCGTTGCCAATAACCCTCGTCCTGATGTCTATGAAACAGTTTGCCTTGTTGCAAACAGTGCCTCTTTATTAATTGTATATAAGGAGAGGTTAGCGCAATCGTGTAGCGCCGGCGCTACTTTTCTTCCATTTTCGTTGTCATCGCAAAGTAGTGTACAAGCACAGAACTATACACGGGCACAAAGGAGAGCACTCCAGCACTTACTCCCACTTCTTCAAAACAAAATACTGTATACTTCATAAAAATATTTTGAAAAGACAAACGAATTCCCACAGACAAAATCTTTCAGTTTAGATAAATGCTTAACAATTTCATCTAAGCGTTCTGTGTCGTAAACGGCCTATAAGTATGAATGTCCTTGTTCCTTCTCTCTGAAGACGTGTGCAAATGTGAAATAGAAGAATGATTCATACCCAAAAGAAATATAACTCATAATAACTCCAGTATTTGATCTCTTTTTCACCCTGTTATCGGAATCGCTTTCTTTTGGCTACGTAGCTCGTGTTATCTGCGCAGGCATACGTGCTTAGTTAATTATGAATCTGAAACGAAGTGATCAATATTTGCAGGCCGTTTATGCATGAACGCTGCCCTATAGGTGATTAGTTGAGTCTTCAGCGTAGGTAACGAAGGTGTGGTTTTGGACGAGAGTTGCACAGTGAAGGGGAGCTGTGATGATTTTCATAAGGTTCCTTTGTTGTTCCTCACGCTCCTCAACTAATTGTCACTTTGGCGATGACCTTGTGTGCTTGAATTAGATGTAGGCTGTGTTGGTCAAGCACTAGCTTTACCTGCCATGTAGCCAACTACAGTTTTTTTTTTCTGAAAGACGATTTAACAAGAAAATGAAAGCTTGAAAAAAAAAAAGAGTTTTAAACGCATGTTAGTCCTATGTATAGTCGTTTTCAACCTAAAAATAATGTATGTTCTACCTACAACCGTAACACTCCCACTCCGAGAAAATTTGCATAGCTGGTTCATCCAATCACATTTGCTCATTTCTGCGACGCCAGGTACATTAAGCGCATTGTAGATGCGAGATTTTTTTATACAGACACATAAGGGTGCCGCTGTTTTTTGATGAAAAGCGTTTACTTCCTTTGCAATTTCGACAAAAATTTCGACACCACTCTTTGTCAAACAATGATTCAAGTAGGGATGACGAGCTTTTCAATATTATTGAACATAGTATTTGTGTTAGCAGCGAAAAAGAACTTATAGTTGGAATGGAAACCATGTGGAACGATGTTCTTGCACACATGAATGGCAGGTGAGCCACTGTTGCAGGGGCGGCTCTTGTATTCGTAAGTTGTAACCTAGAGTCTCGGCCTAGAGTCTGGCAGGCAGGCAGTCGTGAACGATACTAGTATCTGGGGTTGAACCTCGGAAAACCACAATTGCCGTAGTGGAGGGCTCAAGAAATACCGGTCACCTGGGCTTTTTTTTAACGTCCACCTAAATCTACGCACACGGGCCTAAAACATTTTCAGCTTCATCAAAAATGCAGCCACCGCAGCCGGGATTCGATCCCGTGACCTTTGGGTTAGCAGTCGAGTGACGTAATCACTAGATCACCGGCGTGGCTTACAAGTGTGTTTCGTTGGGCTAGTTGATCCCACACTACAAGAGGTGGAAACAGTGCAAAATAGACCAGGCGAGCAAAGAACCACACAGCAGCGCTCGTCCTGCGTGATTCTTTGATCATCTGGGTTATTTTGCACAGTTTTTTATCTTTTATAATGAAAACATTCACAGATATAATTTTGAATGTTGATGGACGAGCCTTGCGAACGACCGCCGAAGGGGGCGAATGTTGTGTGATTAGTTGCCAGATTGTGGCCAGGGATACTTGGCTAAAGAATATATCTGGTTGCACATGCGCAGAAACACTTTGCTAAATTGTTGACATGGCATCTCAGCAGTAGCTCGACCATCGTGTGTGAAATAATCTTGCATCCCCGCAATAAAAATACGACTTGGCAAGTATAGTGATGCATGATTGTTTATACTTTGCCACAAAAAGTCACGACATGAGAAATTCACTTCTGCAAGTATCAACTGCTCCGAACAAATCTCAAACACAAACAGTTATTGTAAGCCCATTACTTTCGTCACAAGTACGCCGATCCACTAAACCGAAATTGATTGTCATAATTGATTGATATGTGGGGTTTAACGTCCCAAAACCACTATATGATTATGAGAGACGCCGTAGTGGAGGGCTCCGGAAATTTAGACCACCTGGGGTTCTTTAACGTGCACCCAAATCTGAGCACACGGGCCTACAACATTTCCGCCTCCATCGGAAATGCAGCCGCCACAGCCGGGATTCGAACCCGCGCCCTGCGGGTCAGCAGCCGAGTACCTTAGCCACTAGACCACCGCGGCGGGGCGATTGTCCATAATCCAACATTTTATGAAACGTTTATTTTTTAAGTTGGGGTATTTTTCTATCTGCTAGCTTGTGGTCACCCGTGACTCAATATAACGATCGCCATAACAAAAAACAAAACAGAAAAACAACAACAAAAAGCTTGGTCACTGTTTGAGATCTGCCACCAACAGAACCAGCACAATAAAAGTTTCGTCAGGGCTGCCTTTATCGTCATGCAATTTGCACTAATAATTTTAACACTTGCGTTCACTGGATCACTGAAAAACACCTTTACCTGAAATAAATTTTGTCGATGTGGCCCTGCAATTCGATAACATCAAAGCTTTACATCTGCCTTTGGTCCAATGAAAAGTTTTATCGAATATGCATTGTGCTCTGACAAAGTTTGAAAGAATATATTTAAACGTAATTCAGATTACATTTCAGATTTAAAAAAAAGAAGAAAAAGCTCGGGCTATGCAGGTTCAAGCAGCCGTACTTAAATGGGTCCTTTGCGAAACTGCTAAAAGAAGCATACTGAACTAATACGACCACAACAATTCGAAGGTGAATTGGGGAGTGTTCGGGCCACTACATGTCCGACAACACAACTTTTCGGAATGTAAACAGTAGTCTTGTAAAAGTGCAGAACGTAAAAAAAAGAGTTTATGGACAACATGGGAGTTGTTGCGCGGGAAACAAATTGTGGTTTCCAAGCTTTCAGCGGCCTCAGGACCCTGGGTGATACACACCTGGGCTTTTCTAGCTGACTTAAGCTTCTTTCCTAAATAAGCCACACAAACCTTCACGGCTTCGCTTCGCCCAGAAACAGGCGCAGAGAAACGGCGGGAAACAGTGGTTGCCGATTTGCGAAACTGTTTGCGGATGCCTTAAAGAGAACGAGGGGAAAAGAATGCGCTCGAAACGAGAACATACCAAAGAAGGCTTTTTACTGGGCAGCTGTGTTTAGAAGTTAACAACATGTGAGAGAAAATGTGATAAGAAGGGGCGCTATATAATCCCTAGCAGTAATCGTTCAGTGGTATCACTTAACTGTATTTTTCGAGTTTACGGAAAAAAACGGAGTGAAAATCCAACGGTACAGAGGGATTTCATTTGCAAACCAAAATATTCGACGCAGACATCATTACCGGACACAGTTTACTTAACAAAGCTGATCACATTAGGTTGAATGTGGTTAATACGAAAAATGGACTAAATTTTAAGTAACCTTAATAAAACCGTCACAGTGATTCTGTTACGAGGACCGTTATCCAACTGTACAGAAGAATAGTTCCCATTGATGCAGCTTATAAGAGTTGTTGTACCCAAAAATGATAATCCCAGCAAGAGGCCTTTGTGCTTGGATAAAAAGAGAGAAAATTCATTAAGTAGGCAGTATATCCTCATTAAAGTGCCCTATCACGTGTTCTATGAACACTGCAAATAATAAAGGTAATAAAATAATAAAAATTACTTCCATTGCGCCGTAGGAAGAGGAAAGGTGACGGCTTCCGATAAAAGGACAGCCAGCCGCAGTTGAGCCCGACTTATCTGAACATACACCGCCTGCTGCAAAAGGAGAAACAGGAGGGTCGCCTGCAGGTGTCGCTAAAATGAAAATAGAGCATTACGGTATTCATTCGCCGACACACTCTATGCTGACAGGCGAGCGACCAGAATCGGTTTCTGTACTCGTACTTTCTATCTTGACACTTCTGCAGTTGTATAGGCTACAAAATACAACTAAACAAACCATTTCTATTTATGCGGACAACGCACACCGACGCGGTGGCGTGCCCTGGCTGCTCAGTACTTCTGGTTTTCTGCAGCGACTGCTGCTATCGCTGCCGTCTGTGTGCTTCTAATGCGCGGTATTCAATTACCATGACTCTGGTGTGGTCTCCTCAGAGACTGGTTCCTACAAAAAGGCGGCTCTCGTTTATCGCCACGGGACCGCGTACTTGCGCTCTTCACCTTCTTTTAGTTCTCATCGAATGCAGTGCCGTACAGCTGCCGTGTTAGGCTTCATTTGCCGAAAGTGCCTGATATTTATTTGCTTTTTTTTCTGGTGCATCTTTGTATTCTCAGCACTCGTATCACAGGCAGAGTCGCTTTTGCTTGGAGGTCGTCCACGAAAGAGAAAAACAAAATATCGCAGAAAAAGCATGCACCTCTGCAAACAGACAATAAGGCAACTGTCATATGAGCTTAACAAATTATTCAAATGATGTCATAGAGCCATCTTCATGACAATATTGGTACGATAGTTGCTTTCTCGATCCATAGGCTCCATGAAACACGTGCCTAACAAATGATGCAGTCAAGTTTGGTACATGTGAAGCTTGCGAAACGGCCACGAGCGCATCATGAGCGCAGTACGAAGTCATGTTACATGACACGCATCATGTTTATCATGTTTGCACCAGTATCATACCTTCGTCATCCATTCACGTCCCGTAATACCAAATTTGGTATGAGTGAAGCTAGCAGAACGGCCGCCAGCGCATCATTAGCGTGACATGTAGTCATGTTGTTACATGACACGCATCACATGATTATCATGTTTTCACCAATCACATACCTACGTCATCCATTCACGTACCCTAATACCAAATTTGTATATGTGACGCAAGTGAAACAGCAGTGAGCGCATCATGAGCTTGGCATGTAGTCATGTTGTTACATGACACGCATGTCATGATTTTCATGTTAGGGTCTGTCGCTTCTGTTCACCATGCAATCATGTCATACCATACCAGTTTTGCACAATGCCATGTGAACGAAACCACCGCCAGAGCTGCAGGACCACGAAATGTAAATCATGACATTCATGGCATCCATGTCATGATTTTCATGTTATGACTAGTCAGATGTGCTCTTCAGACAGTCATGTTATGCCACACGAAGTTTGGCATCGATATAATTATGGAAACTGCCACGAGAACTAAAAGTCGTAGGTGGACAGACAGACAGACAGGCAGACAGACAGACAGACAGACAGACAGACAGACAGACAGACAGACAGACAGACAGACAGACAGACAGACAGACAGACAGACAGACAGACAGACAGACAGACAGACAGGCAGGCAGGCAGATAGACAGATAGATAGATAGATAGATAGATAGATAGATAGATAGATAGATAGATAGATAGATAGATAGATAGATAGATAGATACGCTCAATGTCGCCGAAGGTCGCTAAGAATGCTTCGCATTTAAAATACACAGCGAGTTATTTTCATTAATTTAAGAGAGAATCAAGGTGAGATGCGATACTGATCTGTATCCATTCCGCATGCATTCGTGTTCTCGCACTTTGCGCGTCGTGCACAGGCCATTCCTTACAACTAAACACATTTGCTGTTTCAGTTTATGTTTCCAGCCCTCATTAGGCCAATTTATTTTCCCACGTCTATCTGAATGTTCATCTGGCACTAGCTGATGATACCTCTAGTTTCATCTCCATACAAATGTCGCGGCTTCAATTTTCAGTAGTAGCTTGAAAGCAAAGAGTTTCCTAAATATCCACTAGAGGAAACTCTGGCGCCACAGCTGCAACGCATGGTGCTTCAGCGTACATGGGAATGATGGGTAGTAAAAACAGTTGTCCAATATTCGTGCTTCTGGCATCGTGTGTGTGTGTAGTTTGGAGCTGTTCTGTCACGAAACAAAAATCAGCGTATGTTCAGCGGTTGTGCCTCAACACCTTATTCTTTTATGCTTACCATTTTTACTATTGCTATGTGGAGTTTAACGTCCCAAAACCACACCATATGACTGTGAGAGACGCCGTAGTGGAGGGCTCCAGAAAATTTGACCCCCTGGGGTTCCTTAACGTGCACCTAAATCTGAGTACTCTGTGGTTGAAAGTCCAGGTATCGGTGAGGGTTTACTCGGCGTAGCTTGCAGATCTAGCATTGATGAAGCGGAAAGAACACTGGCACAACACCGCTAGCGTCTTGGAGTATCGGGCTGGTTCGGGCACGTCTCGTGCTCGTGACCTTGTGCGCACGTCATATCTTCATGCTTATGCGTCATGTGATCCCCTCGTTAGCGTGCAGAAGAAGGCAGAGAAAGGATTAGGCTGGCGAAGGGTACACGGAGCGAGCGGCAATGGTTGGAAGCTCACCTCCTCGCGTCATTCTTTCACACTGCTTCACAACGTTAATATTCTGAGTTTTGAAGCTCAACTGGGAAATTTCTTGTGAAATACTGCTCATTAGTGGTCACGGAACAACTTCCATGGTATCAAATTCGTTATGTCACCTGATGAGTGGCCCTTTAAGCGCCCTCGAAGTCTTTTTATTGCACTACCATTTCTCGCACATACACAAAAGTTTAAAGCTGCAGAGATCGTGAATGGTGCGTGAAACTCGCTGGGAAGGATAAGTCCTGACGACGAGAACAATTACATCTTAAGACTGGTATGTAGAAGACAAGCTGAGGGCACACACTACCTGGCATCAGTGCTGCCCCTGCCACACTCCTTGCTCTTCTGGGCCCGAGCTGTGATTCTCAGACTCCCTCAAACAACAACCTACCCGAGCCCTGCGGCACTGCACACAATATACCACGAATGGTTTCAAAGCCCGGACTCTTTCCTGTGGGGTGGTTTTGAGGACTTCGAGCATGCCCTGTGGCACTGTGCCCTTGCTTCTCTCCCTTTCCACCAAGAGCAAATGAACAAGCTCATTATGCCCAGAATCTGACCTCCGAAATCCTGGCCATCTATAGGGCCTATGAGAGGGCGGTCGGTCAGGTTTAGGCTGATCATCCTTGAGAGGGCCTAGCCAGGTGACGTCGAATTCACTCGCGCCTATTGTGGACCTAATAAAGTTATTTCACACACTCACCCGGCATTGTCTGCATTTTTATATTGTGAAAGACTTACGTTGTGAATGAAAATTTCACCTCATGTACCACACGCTTTACTTTTGTGGAATGTTTGGCACTTGAATTGGTTGAAAAACCGCGCAGCGACCATACCAACTAAGGAGGTTTTGACAAAACGGAAGTCATGGCTTGGCTCTGAAATTTGGTTCCGTCAGCAGACAGTGCGAAAGTCGATCGACCGCGGGTGATCTATATGAGTGAATCGTCTTCCTTTACGGCTGGTGCTGGGTTGTAGTCGGGACGGCATTATGCTCTCCCATAGTAGAATACTATGTACTCTAAATCGTTACCCCCCTTTTCCTAATCCCTCCCCCCCCCCCCATCAAGACTAGCATAGCAGCTACCTTTTTTATGTAGAAAAACTGTGCGGCCACCTCGATGAGCTTTGCCAAGAGTTGAAACTGCATGTGGCTCTTTCTTGGGGAATGGTCATGCGAAAAGCGTCGCCAGAGCACTAGTCCACCTACCAACAAAAATGAGAGGTTTTAGCATTCCCGACTTCGAAGTTATGTGTCGTGTGTCGGCCTTGAGAACCACATGGGAACTCATCTCAAGTACGACAAACCGATGCCGAGAGCTCACAAAGTACCTGATGGTAACTTCCCGTCGTTTTTTTTTTGAATTAGCAGACGAGACGAACCGGCGGCTGAGCGGCCGCCGACCTACTATACGTACGTGGTGAAAACTATGCCTTTTTTGCAAAATAATTTACCAGACTGTGAAGTCATGGATATGTTACCCACTGAAATATGTGAATATATTGCTGCGAAAAAATTAAACGATGATTAGCGCAAGAAATGCCGCAAAAGTCGACGCTGGTTCATGAAAACCACGACCCTACCCGCTGAAGTCCTAGACTTCACTAGGTTAAGAGAGTGGCAGGCGTTGCCAATGGCCGACCGCCTTGCAGCGTGGGGTGTGGTGCCCTCCGCCTCATGTTCGCAATGCGGCCAGACGGAAACTCTAAATCATGTACTTCACGAATGTCCTGTTGCACGTACTTTCTGGCGTTTGGTGACCAGTCTGTTTCAAGTCAGCATGCAATGGCAGTCACGGCGCAGAGGCATTTTTGTTCAGTTGATAATGTGTATTGGTGCTTTTGTATTGTGGAAGCGGAGAGGATTGGCATGCCTGCGCGGACGCCCTCGGAGAGCGATGTTTCCTCTGGTACGTCGCTTAAGAACCATGATGTTAACACATCTCAACGAACAGTTATTCATTCTGGGGGAGGAAGCTTTCCTCCTGCGGTGGTCAACACGATTTATTCTTCTCAGAAAGAACAAATGGTCCATGCCTTGCCTTCATTACTGAGAAGGTACGCTCGTGTTTGTGATTTCACTGATCTTGCATTTAGTATTGTTTAAGTATTTATTTATTTATTTGTTCATATACGCATTTTTCAAAATGTTGTTTTTTGTTCCTTTTCATAAAGTGTACATACTCTTGCGCATAGTTTTTTTTTGTGCACGTTTGAATTTTGGTTTACAGGTGCGAACAGTTCCTGTTATGCATTTGAATATATATTAGGATATATTAGCAATGTCTTCAAAAAACAAAAAACAAATGTAACATATGAATGTTTTCTGCGTTTGTATACTTCTTTCAGATCTAAAGATTGGCCCTGTATCTGCATGTAATCTGCAAGTGTCGTCGAAAGACGATAGTCTTGCGTGCGGAGAGAGAGTGAACAATTATTTTGATGTTCTGTGCAAGAAAATCGGTGAATGGTGTTTTGGAGGCGCTGCGTTAGAGTGCCTCGAGCTTGCAGCGGAGGCGAACGAGCGCATAAAGTCACGTCACACGTGAGACATGAGCGCCACCTGGCAGTCTTCTTGCAAAACAAAGCGCGTGTTTTGAAACGGGTGCGCGCGCCTGTCTCAGAGGTGATGAGGTGAGAAACGCAAGGCGACGGGTAGGTGCCACCACCATCGCGTTTTAGCAAAGCGTTGGAAACACTCACCTTTTCGTGCAAGCATTGAGTGGTTAGCGCACCGAGATAAGCGGTCCTTATGTGTGCATTTTCTAGTAAAAGATGCACATGCAGAATATATACGTGTTGTTATCGTCCCCCAGACTTGCGCAATAATTGCTTATTAATTGACAATTGCACAAGTATGAACGCTAAACCTTAAGCGACATTGGTGGGCACTGCGGATGGGGTCAGCCGTTTCAAGTACCCGGAGACGTTAAAAGTAAACAAACAGACAAATGTACAGACAGACAGACAGACAGACAGACAGACAGACAGACAGACAGACAGACAGACAGACAGACAGACAGACAGACAGACAGACAGACAGACAGACCAAATTTTTTGCGTCGAAGGTCCCCAAGAAAGACCATCGTCTTTAAGATTCTCTTAAACACAGTGTGATGCCCACGGGACGGCTCTATGTTCTCCAATAGCAGAGCATGATGTACTCAAATCGTTAACAACACTTTTTAAACAGACAGGTTGACCCCCTCGGGACAGGACAGCTTCATGCTCTCTCTTGGTGGAGTACCTGGCACTCAGAATTGTTAAACACATTTGTTATTACAGTTGCCTCAGGCGTGGGACGATTGAGACGGCTTTCTGCTCTCCCATAGTTGAGTACCAAGTACTCTTGATCGTAGAACACACCTAAACAGGCTCAAAGTAAACACTTTTGCTAAAAATACCCATTACTCGAAATCGTTAAACACTTTTCTAAACACAGTCTTCGTATCCGTAGGTATTCTTGTATGTAAAAATTACCTGCCATTATTACGTCGTTATGTAAATAGTTTCCACCATAACATCTGCTGTACATAAATACTCACATGCTCGGGAAGGTATGTAAATATATGGCCCCGAGGGTGACCCCTGGAGAAGCCGGCGTTGCTGTTGCAGTGACGCAGTAAATGACATTACGCGAATCGCCTTTGCCGTCTTCACTGCAGAACGCTTACTTTCAACCACGAGGCAATTAATTTTCAAGCGTGCCGATTTGCTTAGAGCGAGCCTCTAATACAAAGCAGCCCTTTCAAAACTTCGCGGCAGCGATACATTTGACTAATAAGCTTGAAATCGGCGAAACAATTTAACATTCATCCTCGAATATGCACCTCACACGGCGGCCGCCTCGTTTTTAGGGACGAAGCTTCTTATAGTGGCACCCGTTTGTCCCTCGTAGCCGTTGTAGGTTGTAACAAGTATAACATTTTGACCTCCAAGGTGGTGCCGTGAAAAAATTTCTTCTGTGCGTTGTTGAACAATAAAAAATAGTGCTAAATGTACATGCCAATGGCTGCTAATTGGGAATGAGAGATAGTAGCATTCGGCTTTTAGTTAACGCGCACGCTGCAATTGCCATTAGCAGCCTTTGGCATGTACATTGAGCACTATCTGACAGGAAAAGGTTGCTACGTTATACTTGCTGGGCGTAACCTCCTTGGTTTTAAAAAGGTTTAGCGAGCGTTGGGCCACAGTGCCAAAAATACAGTGAACTAGTATATACTATGAACTCGAGGTGGTTAAAGGTGGGAAGTAGACCCGAAGCGTAAGCCGTAAGAAAGTGTGCCTGTGCCACCTCTCGTTTAGTCCTTGGAATGTCCGCTGGATTGCGGTACTTTTATGTGGGGAATATATGATGAAAAGATGCGAGATGGTGGTACTCGGAGTGTCGAATAGATGGACGAACGGACACACAGACAGATGAATGGATGGACGCATGAACGGACGCAGGGGCCGATGCATGGACGAACGCAGGGACGGACGCACGAACAGACGCACGCATCGACGGGCGGATGGACGCATGGACGGTCACACAGACGGACGCATGGACGGACGGAAGCAAGAACGATTGGATGGACAAATGCTTCGCCCCACTCTCCATCATTCACTTCGTGCATATGCTACCAATTTTTTTTCTTTTTGTAGCATGCGCAAAAATTTCGTGTCAGGAATGCAGGTGTAAATGTTCGTGAAGTACGACGTTGTGCTTCGCGGATCTGTTCATATAGGAATTGGTTAACTTTATTTGCACAATGCTGGAAAGACGATTCATTGCTCCCGATGCAGTGGAATCGATGCAACAATTCTGTCCGGCCATTGGATATTCAAATAACCACGTGATGCGGTCTCGACCCCCCACCCTCGTGTGAATATATGCACCCCGCGAAAGCGAGAAGCTGCAGCATGCATATTTGATAATGCGGAAGACGTGGAGGCAATGTCCAGCATTCATTATCGGGCTTGCTGCAATAACGTTTGCGAAAAAAAAATGATTAGACTGCGTTAAAGAAGAAATGGTCGGTTACTATGACGTGAGCCGTTCCGGAAAAGTACCCAATAGGTATTTGCGACGTTTATTCGCATCAGAGCGGTGACCATTTTCTAGCTGTCCGCAGCACAAGGGCAGCGAGAATAATTTTTTCTCGATGCTGTTATTTTGCGTTGAATATTCGGACGTCTCTCCCGATATGAGCCTTAATGACAGAGTTTCCTAAGATTAACTAGAGAACACTCTAGTGCCGCTATCCTTCAGCGACGATGGGTGTGGTGGCTAGTACGCAGATGTGACTTGTCTTGGTACTTTCGGGAGATGAATCGCACTTGTGGCTTCGTTTATTGCCTTGTTTTGGTTTTGTTTCGAAGGAAAAAAAAGAACCCTTTTGAACGTCGTGACCCGATTTGAAATGGCAAGAGTAAAAGGCGAAAGTGGTGAAGCGTAACTGCCTAACATTTGCCGATTGTTGTTCCATGACAAAGCAGCTTCAAGCCACGGAGAACCAAAATGAACGCAAAGTACGAAGACTAGGTAAATACGTTGATTGATTGATTGATTGTTTGATATGTGGGGTTTAACGTCCCAAAACCACTGTATGAATATGAGAGACGTCGTAGTGGAGGGCTCCGGAAATCTCGACCACCTGGAGTTCTTTAACGTGCACCCAAAGCTGAGCACACGGGCCTACAGAATTTCGGCCTCCATCGGAAATGCAGCGCCGCAGCCGGAATTCGATCCCGCGACCTGCTGGTGGGCAAATCCATGTACTATCCATAATTCGCATGCTATCAGAAGCGTCATTGTTGCAGCTCCCATAGACACTAGCGCCAGAGTTCCCTATAGTGTATTGTCACGGTGTCGTGACGTGGCCGAAGACAGGAGACTTCGTGTTGGTATTTAACTGTTTATTTGGGCGTACCTGTGCCCGGTAAACGGAAAGTCCCATTACAGCAGCAGTCTTGCACAGATAGCAGTCTCGGACTGATAGCGGCGAACGGAGCGTCGGCCTTCCATCAACAACTGACAAGCGGCGAAGCGCGTCGGCATTTATACTCTTGCCGTCGAATGTTCTAGCGTTATCGCTGGCGGTGGCGTAGGTTCGAGAACAATCTGTACCGTTCGCACAGTGGGCGTGATCTTATCGAAATGATCTACTACAGTCCGGAACCTTCTCGAAAACTGCAGGCGCGGTTTGCGCTGAGAATCGTGTGGTGTTTTGGGACGATAACAAAAACTTGGGAAATGGAACGTGGCATTGCCCCCCTCTGAAAAAAAAGGCATCGTCTCGATGCTTTTAACTGAAGATGAAGGTACAACAATAATGCAAGAAAGTAGAATGAATAAATAATACAAAAAGCACTGTTTCAGTTTGTTAACACGCATGAAACGGCTTGAGGCGCGTGACATGGATGACTTCAGGTCGCGATCAGCGTCGTTGAGAGTTCGTGATGCCGTCGGGGACAACCTCATAATCAAGTGGGCCGAGACGTCGAAGCACCCTGTATGGTCCGAAGTACCGTCGCAGAAGCTTTTCGCTTAGTCCACGTCGGCGTATCGGCGTCCACACCCAAACACGTTCACCGGGCTGGTATTCCACGAAGCTTCGTCGAAGGTTGTAACGGTGCCTGTCGGTCGTCTGTTGATTCTTGATACGGAGACGCGCAAGTTGTCGGGCTTTTTCGGCGCGTTGAAGGTACTCGCTCACATCGAGGTTTTCTTCGTCGGTGACGTTGGGTAACATGGCATCGAGCGTCATTGCCGGGCTCCTTCCGTAGACCAATTTGTATGGAGATATCTGCGTCGTCTCCTGCACCGCCGTGTTGTATGCGAAGGTCACATGCGGAAGAATGGCGTCCCACGTCTTGTGTTCGACATCGACGTACATTGACAGCATGTCGGCGATCGTCTTGTTAAGCCGCTAGGTGAGGCCGTTGGTCTGCGGGTGGTACGCTGTCGTCCGGCGGTGGTTTGTTTGGCTGTATGCCAAAATCGCTTGAGTTAAGTCGGCAGTGAATTCCGTTCCTCTGTCGGTGATAAGGACCTCCGGGGCACCGTGACGTAGGACGATATTTTCGACGAAGAACTTAGCTACCTTGGAGGCACTGCCTTTTGGCAAGGCTTTTGTCTCGGCATAGCGGGTGAGGTAGTCGGTAGCTACCACGATCCACTTGTTTCCGAAAGCCGACGTCGGGAACGGCCCCACTAGGTCCATACCAATCTGCTGGAAAGGTCGGCAAGGTGGATCAATTGGCTGCAGAATTCCCGCTGGCCTTGTCGGCGGTGTCTTGCGTCGCTGACAGTCCCGGCATGTCCTCACATAACGGGTGACGTCGGTGGTAAGACGTGGCCAGTAGTACCTTTCTTGTATCCTCGCGAGCGTGCGAGAAACACTGAGGTGCCCTGCCGTCGGATCGTCGTGCAGGGCCTGCAGGAGTTCTGGTCGCGGAGCTGAAGGCACCACAAGGAGGTACTTAGCTCGAAGCGGTGAAAAGTTTTTTTCTTTTGTAGAAGGCCGTTTCGTAGAAAGAACGACGCAAGTGCGCGCTTGAATACCTTCGGGACTTCGGCGGTCCTGCCTTCGAGATATTCTATTAGGGCCTTAAGTTCCGGGTCGGCCCGCTGTCGTTCAGCGAAGTCGTCAGTAGTTATCGTTCCCAAGATGTAGTCGTCATCCGGGTCGTCGGGTAGCGGTTGGTCGACAGGCGCACGAGAGAGACAGTCGGCGTCGGAGTGTTTTTTGCCGGACTTGTAAATGACAGTAATGTCATATTCTTGAAGTCTCAGGCTCCATAGTGCGAGGCGACCTGAAGGGTCCTTCAAGGTGGCTAGCCAACACAAGGCGTGGTGGTCGCTCACAACTTTGAAGGGCCTGCCGTAGAGGTAGGGGCGAAATTTCGACGTAGCCCAGATGATGGTGAGGCACTCCTTTTCTGTTGTGGAATAATTTGCTTCTGCTTTGGATAGCGATCGGCTGGCGTAACTAATAACCCTTTCAAGTCCATCAGCCCTCTGTACAAGAACGGCGCCAAGACCTACGCTGCTTGCGTCAGTATGTATTTCTGTCTCGGCGAATTCGTCGAAATGGGCAAGTAACGGAGGCGTCTGGAGGCGATGTTTAAGCTCCTGGAAAGCGTGTTCCTGTGGCGTTTCCCACTTGAACTTCACGTCGGCCTTGGTAAGGTTAGTGAGAGGATCGGCGATGTGGGCGAAGTTTTTCACGAACCGCCTATAATAGGCGCACAGGCCCAGAAATCGGCGCACGGCCTTCTTGTCAGTGAGCGGCGGGAAGTTGGCGATGGCGGCTGTTTTCCGTGGATCGGGACGAACTCCAGACTTGCTGATAACGTGCCCCAGAAACAAGAGCTCCTCATACGCAAATCTGCCCATTTCTGGCTTCAGTGTGAGCCCGGACGTCTTGATGGCTTGAAGTACAGCTTCAAGGCACCGAAGATGCTCGTCGAAACTCGAGGAAGACACGACGACGTCGTCCAAGTACACAAGGCAAGTCTGCCACTTCAATCCTGCCAGTACTGTATCCATAACGCGTTGAAAAGTTGCAGGCGCTGAGCAAAAGCCGAAGGGCATCACCTTTAACTCGAAGAGGCCGTGCGGTGTTATAAACGCCGCCTTCTGTCGGTCTCTTTCGTCGACTTCGATTTGCCAATAGCCAGTCTTGAGGTCCATTGACGAAAAGTACTTGGCGTTATGGAGCCGATCAAGTGCGTCGTCTATTCGTGGGAGAGGATACACGTCCTTTCTTGTGATTTTGTTCAAGCGGCGATAATCGACGCAGAAACGTATGGTCCCATCCTTTTTCTTCACTAACACCACGGGGGATGCCCATGGACTCTTGGACGGCTGGATAATGTCATCCCGCAGCATTTCATCAACTTGTCTCTTCATGGCCTCACGTTCTCGCGTCGAAACCCTGTACGGACTCTGACGTAGTGGTCTGGCATTTTCTTCGGTTATGATGCGATGTTTCGTGATTGGGGTCTGCCGAATTTTCGATGACGACGAAAAGCAATCTTCGTATTGCAGGAGCAGGGCCTTGAGCTGTTCTTGCTCATCGTTCGGAAGTCTGGGATTGACGTCGAAAGCTATTGGAGGGGCTTGGTTCCTCTGAGCAGGTTCCGCAGAATCGGCGAGGGCGAAAGCACTGGTGGCTTTGACAATTTCTTCGATGTATGCGACCGTTGTTCCTTTGTTCACATGTTTGTACTCATTGCTGAAATTCGTGAGCATAACCGTTGCTTTACCTCCGCGCAGCTCTGCAATTCCTCTTGCGACGCAAATATTTTGGGTGACCAACAGATGCTGACTGCCTTCAACGACGCCTTCCAAGTCAGGTGATTGAGGAGCGCCGACTGAAATAATGACGCTTGAGCGAGGCGGAATGGTGACTTGTTCTTCCAGCACATTCAAGGCATGGTGTCCTGACGGCGTGCGTGGCGGTAGTGCTTCTTCTGTGGATAACGTTATCGACTTTGTTTTTAGGTTGATGACAGCACCATGGAGACATAAGAAGTCCATACCAAGGATGACATCTTTCGAGCAACGCTGTAGGACTACGAAGTCTGTAGGATAAATACGGCCGTTAATGGTGACTCTCGCTGTGCAGATTCCTGCAGGCGTTACTTTCTTTAACTTCGCGGCGAACAACCCACTGATGACAGAATAGTCGGCTCCAGTATCGACGAGAGCAGTCACACTGTGGCCGTCGACAAGAACGTCGAGGTCGCTAGTTCGCCGTTTCGCATTACAGTTAGGGCGTGGCGTCGGGTCACGGCTGCGTCGGCTTGTTCCGCTGCTTCCATGTTGCGTCGTCCGGCCACTTTCGGTAAGTGAGCTTTTGCCGTCAGAGCTTTGCCTGGTTGGCATTCTGTTCGGAAAGCTCCGTCGCGGCGTCGTCGTCGTCGGAGGAGGATCTTCGGTAGTTCGTCGCACAGCAACCGCACCTCCATCGGTTGCTGCCCTTAGTTTCCCGGATACGGGCTAGGAGACCGGCCCCGCGTTGGGCCAGAGTACTGCCGGGGGTGCGGTGACATGCGGTGGCTGGGCGACGGCGAACGGGAAGGACTTCGTGGTGTCCATTGAGTTCCTGACAGGTAGTCGGCAATGTCACGTGGTCGATCTCCTGGCTGCGGACGCGGTGCATTGAGGGCGAAGCCACGCATTCCCATCTGTCGGTACTGGCAACGACGGTATGTGTGCCCGGCCTCGCCGCAGTGGTAGCAGAGCGGGCGGTTGTCAGGTGCACGCCAAACGTCCGTTTTCCTCGGCGCACTGCGCTGGCCCGCTGGGGAACGGTAGGACGTCGGTGGGGGTGGTGGCGGCGGTGGCGTCTGGCGACGGAAGTGCGACGGGGCGGCGTTTTGGCGTGGACGGGGAGGAGCGTTGTGGCGCACTGCAGCGGCGTAGCTCATAGTTTCTGGCTCGAGCAGCGGTGTTTGGGGAATTCGAAGATATTGCCGGACTTCTTCTCGCACAATGTCGGCGATCGAATCCACTTGAGGCTGCGCCGAAGGCAACAGTTTGCGCAGCTCTTCCCGCACGATCGCTCGGATTGTTTCACGCAGGTCTTCGGGGTCACTGGCTTGAGCAGCAGCGCATTCTGGAGTCAGGCGACGATTATACTGTCTGGTGCGCATGTCCAGGGTTTTTTCGATGGTGGTCGCCTCGGATACAAATTCTTGGACGGTGTTCGGTGGATTCCTCATTAGTCCCGCGAATAGCTCCTGTTTGACCCCTCGCATGAGGAAACGAACTTTCTTCTCCTCGGGCATGTCTGGGTCAGCGTGACGGAGTAGGCGGGTCATCTCCTCTGTGAAAATTCCAACCTTTTCATTTGGTATCTGAACCCGGGTCTCAAGTAGAGCAGCGGCCCTCTATTTGCGAGCGACGCTCGCGAACGTTTGCAGAAATGCGCCGCAAAAGACATCCCACGTTCGGAGCGTGGACTCCCGATTCTCTAGCCAGGTCCTTGCGGTGTCTTCCAAGTAGAAGTACACACGACGGAGCTTTTCTTCGTTGTCCCAGTGGTTGAGGGCGGCCACACGGTCGTATGTTTCTAGCCAGGTTTCCGGGTCTTCAAACGATCACCCATGGAACGTTGGTGGTTCCCTGGGTTGATGAATAACGATCGCGGGCTGGGATGCTCCGGTTGTCATTTTCGCTGCCGTCGAGGTCATGGCCTTGGTCTTCCGGGCCTTGTCTTGTAGAAGACCGTACTCCTGTGGGAGACCTTGCTGTCGGCGGCTTGTTCGCTGCTCTTGGTTGGCGTCGGTGTCTTCTCCGCGACGTGGGCTGGGTTCACGGCTTGACGGAGGCGTCCGGTACATGGAAGAAACAGCACCTCCACCAGATGTCACAGTGTCGTTACGTGGCCGAAGGCAGGAGACTTCGTGTTGGTATTTAACTGTTTATTTGGGCGCACCTGTGCCCGGTAAACGGAAAGTCCCATTACAGCAGCAGTCTTGCACAGATAGCAGTCTCGGACTGATAGCGGCGAACGGAGCGTCGGCCTTCGATCAACAACTGACAAGCGGCGAAGCGCGTCGGCATTTATACTCTTGCCATCGAATGTTCTAGCGTTATCGCTGGTTGTGGCGTAGGTTCCAGAACAATCTGTACCGTTCGCACAGTGGGCGTGATCTTATCGAAATGATCTACTACAGTCCGGAACCTTCTCGAAAACTGCAGGCGTGGTTTGCGCTGAGAATCATGTGGTGTTTTGGGACGATAACAAAAACTTGGGAAATGGAACGTGGCAGTATTTATAAACAACTCTAAGGCCTTAAAATGCCGAACTGCTGGCACACGAATCAATTCGTGTCAGAGACCAAAAAGATAACTGAACACGAGATACGGTAAATATAATCAATAGCTGAGCAAATGGTGCATACAGGTATTGCAACGTTCTCATATCGTATCACATTGGTCAATACGCGCCGCACAGAGAGGCGCATGTAGTGAAAGCGAGAATTAAGGAGACAAAGTATATGCGGGGAAATTCCAACTTATTAAAGTACATTTGTTATAAGTAATCATCCGGCAATAAGTCTCGTAAAAGTAGCAGGCTGCACAAGCCACGGTCGTTGTCAACAGTAATGATACCGCGCAAAACAGTATTTACTTGCGAATTTGTATGCGAATGTCAAAGCGTTATTCGCCTTCAACCCCTTTATATCACTCTGACAACTAGGGCGAGGTGTTGCCGCGAATCATGCGCGGCAGTCCACGCAGATCGAAATGTTACTCCTCGGCCGCGCATCTTTCACACAAAAGCAAGAGACCGGTGCTTGTCTACGCGCTTGCCTCAGTTGGCATAAATGTACGCGGGGTGCAAGAATGCTTGGAGTTGCAGATTACTGGACGAATTTCATAGCAACTATCCTATTACCATGGGCGCTATGCAGCATGCAAATGAGTAGACGACCAATTTAAAAAGCTGGAAGAGGCAAGGTTAACACAAGCTCTTTTATGGCTTCAGCCTTGCACAAGTAATGCAAGCTGACCAAATTATTTAATATGCAAAGCAGTTGCCGCTTACCGTTCACCTCATCAAACGCTTGACAGTCCCACCGGCATTATCACAGTCCCGAGTTGAACTTGGGCCTTCTCCGAATCAGCGAGTTTGTATCCGAGTTCACTCGTCAATCAGTTTGAATGACAGATGCGCGCAGCGAAGATCAGGTACGCCTAGCAGGTTTGCTTTTGCCGAGGAGCAGTGCTCACGCCAGTGGCACGATTAATCTATCAGCTTTATCGCACAGACTTCGCACACACGCCCGCAGAAGTAAAGGTGATATCATCACGTGGCTACGATGTCTCGCATTCAATTTCACCACGTGGGTGACGTATACAATTTCCGCCACGTTGTCGCCATAATGCGAGCGCCCATGGTGAAACCTTCTCGTTACATTTATGCGCATTAGTTTATAGAAGCGAAACGAGCAGCACAAGATTACTGCGTGTGCACCCTTGCTGCCTTCGAGAGCGGAAAATTCCATGCTGCAGGAGAAACGAAAGAACCTGCCCGAAAGAGGACAAGCGTCCACGAACACACCAGTGGGAGGCAGGGGGCAGAAACTCCCTATACCGCCCATGTATTCGCTCTCGGCAGTGGCAGCGCCGCTTTTATTACTGGTGGTTGCCGGGCATCCTACTAGAAATAAATCGCGAAAAGAAAATGACTCATAAAACCATTAGAGAGGTTCCCAAAATAAAGGAAAATGACGGAAAATCGACAGGAGGACGGTTGCCACGGAAGCCCTCCTTTCCCACTTCGCATGCAAGCGGAATGCGCTCGTGCCTTCTTTCTGGTCGCTTGGGCAATGCGGCCATAAAATTTTGTTAATATTTTTTTTAATTTTCTTAGTGTCTTCTGAGGAGGCGAAAGTTAAGCTGACTGATTTCTCAGTAAAACGAAACTCGATAAACACAAATGAAATGCACTTTTTATTGCATGTTTTATATAAAACACAGCCCCGCCGCGGTGGTTTAGTGGCTAAGGTACTGGGCTGCTGACCCGCAGGTCGCGAGATCGAATACCGGCTGTGGCGGCTGCATTTCTGATGGAGGCAGAACTGTTGTAGGCCCATGTGCTCAGATTTGGGTGCACGTTAAAGAACCCCAGCTGGTCGAAACTTCCGGAGTCCTCCACGTAGGCGCATATATATCACCTTCAAGCTTTTTTGAACCTGGAAGACTACGTGCACTGTTAACAGCCACACCTGGACCATGGGTTTGACAGGTGCCTTTGTCATACCATCTCGATCAATCACCGTCAAATTCAAGACATCACACGTCACGACATCTACGGGATCCGAGCTCGCCGCTCGTCGAGCTGCCGTGGAGTTTGTTACGCAAGAACCCCCTAGTAGATGGGCCATTTTCTGCGACTCCAAGGCAGCCCTTCAATGCGTGCGAAGTTTACGACGTGGAAACTACCACCAGATGGTGTATCGTATTAATGAAATTTGTCATCGCGCTGCTGATCAAGGGCATGACATTGTTTTACAATGGTTGCCGGGCCACTGTGGCATCAGTGGTAACCACCTCGCCGACGACGCTGCCCGATGTGCCCACGATGGAGCGCCCACATTGTTAATACCCTTGTCAAGAGTAGACGCAGCTAGAGAACTTCGTCACATTGCGCATAATGCCACGCTTGTACACTGGAATTCTCCACTTAACTCCAATCATCACCCTACGAATCTTCAGTCATTACGTCAGAAACAACTACCATCCAAGATTTCTCGACGTGACGCTACAATGCTGTGCCAGCTGTGGACTGGGGTAGCGCTTACTAAGTCATTCAGCCATCGCATTGGCATGGCGGATTCATCCATGTGTGAAAGCTGCAACTGTATAGAGACTATTGAACATTTCTTGTGCCATTGTGCCCAATTTGATGAAGATCGTCAGACTCTCCAGTGTGCCTTGAATAGACTCGATGACCGGCCATTTAATGAAGCAAAGATCTTAGGAGCCTGGTCGCGCAGCGCATCAGCACAGAGCCACACGAGCCCACCTGAGATACTTGTCAGCAACTTCATTGAGGGACCGCCTGTGAAACTCGGCATTGTGTGTGTGATGTGACATGTGTCTATCCTTCTCTCTCTCTTTTACTCCCCCTCCCCCTCCCTATGTGTAGAGTAGCAAACTGGACGCATAGTCTAGTTAACCTCCCTACCTTTCCTACATTCCTTCTCTCTCTCTCTGGACCATGGATTATCACCGGAAATTTGAACGCTCACCACCTACTATGGGGAAGTCGGAAGATAGACCGTCGCGGAAGGCAAGTATTCTCTTTGCTCTGGAGCAGCAGCTGCTTTGTGTAAATGATGGAAGCCCCACGTTTCTATGGGGAAGGACATACAGCAGCTTCCTTGAGTTGACATTTGTGTCACGAACCCCAAATGAAAAGGTTAAGTGGTTCGCAGACTATGAAACTCATGGAAGCGACCACATACCACTTTATTTAAATATCAAGGGCCAGGAAAAATCGCAAAACTACGACACTTCAGCTCGCATCGACTGGACAAAGTTCAGGTCACTGACGGAAAAGAGGTGTCAAGAAAATGAAGCGCCTCCTCTCTACACCCTCTAGGATATGATTAGAGTTGCTGCTCAAGAAACGACCTATAATATTGAACATACTTGTGAACATAATATTGAACATACATATTGAACATAATATCGAACATTCATAATATTGAACTATTACGGAGTCCCTCATAATCATATGGTGGTTTTGGGACGTTAAACCCAACAAATCAATCAATCAATCAATCAATCAATCAATCAATCAATCAAATCAAATAATTGTCTAAAAGCGGATACACACACGTAGTGTGAAAGTGTTAATCTATAAACACAGCTTTATATTACAACTGAAATATGAACATAGTGAGAAACGTTGAACCCAGAATATCCGAAACAATGCAAAAATTATCAACAATAGCGAGTAGGACCGGTCACATATTTGTCTCAAGCACGTCTGTTATGACGTCGCGCATTGTTTTCTTCAATAACTTAAGTACCACACGAGGCTGAAGTTTTGAGGCATGCAGAGTCTTGAAGCGGTCAGAGAGGGAAATAAATAAGAGGAAAAGACAGAGAAGTTAACCTAGAAGAACTGGTTTTCTACCCTGTACAGGGGTGGGAAAAAGGGTCGAAAAAGAGATAGAGATAGAGGGATATAAAATAAATTAGAAAAAAATTCACATGGGCACACATTCAGATATCAGAAGTTTTTCGAGAAAGAACGTGGCTGCAAACAGTGCTTTGGCAAACTGACTTGTTTTCGTCAGGGCAACAGCGTTGCCTTGAAGAAGAAAAGCTCACTCGCCAAAACGTTGCCTTCACCGACATTCTCTGTGATAATTTTAAAAGGAGTAAGTCCATCACGTGTATTTGAATGACACAATTAGAAGTACAGACTCCCAAATTTTGAAACCACGGCTACAAGAATTTCATAAGCAGGAAGCAGCCCATAGCTACTTGAAACCCTTCAAACTACACACCAAAGTTAAAAGAAATTAAGGTTATGTAACCGAGCCAACTCAAATTCAAGCCTTTTATTAAACGCATTTTCCCAACAGGAGCTTGGCTGCTGTCTTCACCAATTATTCAAGCGACACTGCACCTGTTAGTCCAGTCAGGCTTGTAGAGAACTATGTTTTCTCATATGTACTCATGCAAAATCAATTCCTGCGCTAATGGTGGGTCCAAATTGTGGCGCTCACCCGTTGCCTTTAGGAAATGCTGAGAAACCTTCACGAAACTAGAAATCACCAGGTTAGTACACCGCATAGCCGCGTAAAACATGTCTTTCCCGATTAAGCCACCCTCCATGAATGCACGGTTGACGTGTTTGGCGTAGCTCAATGCGGCTTCTGTTTTCTGCCCGCAGCAACTTGTTTTCTTTACCTGTCCTGTAGTTGACACGCCAACCGAGCGAGATTACTGAGCGCGATCCAACTTCTAACAGCGCTGAGCGAGGGGCGAGAAGGAGCGGAGACACGCAAGTGAATCACTTCCCGCACTTCTCCTGATTTAAAATTTATGAAGAAAGGAATAAAAAATACATCGAAACGAAAGATAAGTGCTTTACAGGCGTATCGAACTTTTGTAATGAGTAAATCTCTTGTGGAAGCCAATAAACGCCAACATTCAGGTCAACCTCACTCCATTCAACCGGATCTTAGGATGCCCGGCAACAAGTACGACTGTGCTTGTTCTTTGAAACCGAAACTATAGCGGCAAGTTTCTGTGGCCTGTGGGAGGCGCGTTTGCGTTTCTCAAAAAAATAGCGCGACAAGCACGCTGACGTCTGTGCACATAGACTTGTATATGCACAGAAAATTACCTAAGAACTTTAGGTAGCTTCGCACTAGTGGTGTAGAAGCTTGAAGGAAGTTTGGAGTTTGGGAACTATTTTTTTTCAGATTCTTTTTTTCACTTTTACAGTCTATTTTTTCTCCCCCTTTTGCCCCATTCCACCTATACTTTTCGCTTGCTTTGTCTTCTATTTATATGCGCGGTTTTGCCTGCAGTACGCCAAGGGGCGGCCGCGTACGTCAGCTTGAGCCTATAAAGTGCTCCTCAGTTAAAAACAAAACAAGAAAGCACCCTTTGAGATGCTCTTTTATTCGGCGGTGCGGTCAAAGCTGCGCCGCCGAACGCTTGCCTTGAAACTGCTTCTCCATACATCTCAACAACATCTTTGTTTCCTGCACTTGAGCCTCTATCGTGGCTCCAAGTGACTGACTAAATCTAGGCTTCTTGAGAAGGAACTTCCCGGCGAATGAATGCATTATGCATTCGAGAAACAAGCTCTGTTCCTCGGAAAGCAGTTGGCTAAAACACTGTTGAGATAAGGCGGCAGTGGACCTCCGCAAAGAAACTCCGCTCCTTTCGCGTGAAGCAGTCAATGGGGAGCAGCCTGTTTCAAAGGGAACAGCCCCTTTGTGAAGAGCTCTTCGGGAGTGGTAATCTTGATTTATGAATAAATAGAAGCAGAGAAGATCAAACAGTGCCGCCAGTTTTATCCGCGATATGCTCAATACAGCACTTTGTAGACGACTGTGAAGTTACATATCGTGGCCCTAAATACATACGATTCAAAAACTAAGTCATAGCTTTCGAGTTTTCCGCACGTCTTACGCCGGGGAGCGCTAGATTTCGCTTCTATTGCAGTGCATAAATTCAAGCTCTTTCAAAAGATAGATAAAAACTTTATATCGGTGCTAACAGTGCCGCTGACCGCTCAACGCTGATGGCGACCGGGTGGCCCACTCCGCGATGTGGGCCACCAGATAGCCAGCATGGCCTCACTGCTCGAGAGAAAGATTACGCGCTACACCCGTCAAGACCACGTGACAGTTCCACATAATATGGTCATAGGTAGTCATTGCCATTGCTATTTACATTCCTGATTACTTTCCTCCGCAGGTAGAGATATAAATAAAAGGAGGAGGCAGGGAGGTTAACCTAGAAGAACAGGTTTGCTACCCTGTACAACGGTGGGGAAATGAGGGTCGGAAAGAGGATAGACAGAGAGATACAAAATAAATTAGGAAAAAAAACTTGTGTTTACGCATTGCCTTTAGTAAAAGCTGAAATACCATCGCGGAACTAAAAATCACCGTGTTAGCACACCATAGAGCCGCGGAAAACACGCGTTTCCCGATTGGGCCGTTCTCGACGAATGCGTGGTTGACTTGTTCGGCGTAGCTCACTGCGGCTTCCGTTCTCAGCCCGCCTCAACCGGCTGCGTTTACCGTTCGCGTAGTTGACACGCAACCGAGCGTGATGACTGAGCGCGATTCTCCAGCGACATCTCAACAACATCTTTAATTGTTTTCGGCATTGGAGCCTCTCTCGTGGCTCTAAGTAACTGACTACATCTAGGCTTCTTGAGAAGAAACTTACCGTCGAATGAACGCATTATGCATTCGAGAAACAAGCGCTTTTCTTCGGAAATCAGTTTGCTAAAAATGTTTTCAGATACGGCGGCAGCGGACCTCTGTACAGAAACTCCGGTCCTTTCGCCTGAAGTAGTCAAAACTTTATGACTCCGCAGGTATGTCTCACTAAATACGTATGAGCTCGAAAGAATTCTCGTCTGCAATATCGTGTGAAATCTCGCGTGCAAGAGACGCTGGCACGCTGGACGCTGACGCGTGGCAAAATTGGACCCCCGTTACATGCCGTAATCTAGATTTAAATTTTTTTAGAAAATTCGGCCTCTCTGAGATGGGAATTTAGGCTAAAACACTAGCTCTGTGCAAAAAATTTGACTTCGACCGATCATCTTGACTGACCGAACTTTCCGAGTCTATCACCTTACCGAGCACACCTTGAAGACAAGAGTGGACATTGTTTTTCTGTTGATGTGTTAGCTCATTCTGCCAGCCATCATTTCCATCATGTCGTTTAGAAACGCAGATTTTGGTGCTTACGATAACTAAACAGTTAATAGGAAATTTATTATGTGCTATGAACAAAACATCTATCTGACATGTTTTGCCACAAAACGTATTAGCGCAACTATATACATAAGCTGTGGCAGTACCACTGAATATCTAAGTGGTAAGTCACACCTATGTAGAAAAACATCGTGCATCTGATCTGAACACGGAACACTTCAGTTTTCGTCACCCATTGGAACATCTTTTCAGTCCACGCTGAGATTTATCTTTCTGTGTACAGCCGCACTAAGTCCCACATGCCAAACCGACTATTAGGCTTGGGCCTGTACTCCGCGCTCCACGATCGCTGTGAAGATGGCGGATGTGAATATGGTGAACTGCTTTCTATTTTTCTGTGGATATTTATTTCTCATTCTAACTCTTTCTATATTTTGTTTCGTTCTTTCTCTACTTTTCGATTCCTTTTTATATATATCCTTTTCTCTATATCTGTTTCTTTCTATCATTCTTTCTCTCTTTACGTCTCTATCACTTTCAATAATTTTGTTGTGTGTTGCTTTTGTTTCGAATAGAAGAACGGATGGTTGTGAACTGCATGACCCGATGCGAATTCAGGAGCCTAAGAAGATCAAGCGTGGGGATGCGTAAGTGCTAAACATTTGCGGAACTTCATCCTGCCGCAAAACGAATTTCGGCCACACGGAGCCAAATGGAGACGAAAGAAGAAAGATTAGATGAATCCGTCACTCCCATGCCGTCTAAAACGCTGCGTGTGGCAGTTGCCATAGACACTAGCGGCATAGTTTGCTCTAGCGCATCTATAGAAAACTCTATGCTTCGAGATACCTTTCACCAGTACTCACACCGTGAGCATAAATCTATCAGATTGTACTGCATGGAAGCGGAAGCAACCACACGGTGTTCAATTACTACGGTGCTGGTACGCTTAGCAGTTGTCCTGAACAAGATGTATTCATTTGGCTTCATACATTTTACTTCCTTATTAAAAAATATTTCGCCTCAGGAAACGTTTTGCCAAGAAACAATCACGAGAAATTACGGAAAAACGGAAAAGAATATTTACTTTGCACAATGATTAGCAGCCAACAGTTGTTTTTTTCAAGAAACACTCTGAAGTCTTTGAAACAGGATCGCACATAGTAATTTCAGCACACTAACGTGTTCGTGCTTTGTGCTGTAAAAAGCAATCTCCCAGTGTTTGGGATATTTTTATTTTTTTATTTTTGCAGAAACAACAAGCCGAACAGAAACAGGCCGACGTTTCACTGTCCGCGCTTGAATGCATTCATGAATACACCCTGTTCAGCGCAAGGGAGACGGGGCATGGAGAGAGTGAAATGTGTGGACCGGCATTTTCGGTGCAGCGCGAATTCTCGAGCCCAACGCCTTCGAAATGAATATTTGATGAAACAGCGGCTTCACTCCAGTTTTAGATTCAGAGCGAGATTCTGCAGCCGGTACAAGTGAAAAAACCGTCAGAAACGTTGTAATGAAAACCTTTTTTACCAAATTTTCATTGAAGGCACTCGCAAAGAAATCTTTTCTGATTGTACGATTCACTTCAACTCGACAGCTAGGCACCACTTCGTGATTTCAGGAACTATCTTGTGCTGTTTGATACTTATGGTTTATTTATTAGATCTCGTGCCTTGTGAGTTGCCAAATAGTATAAGGACCCAAAGCTCAAGCTTGCGGAGCGATGACAATGCCGCGCTGTGGCTCCGGCGGCAAGCTCTGAGGAAATTGGAGATAGGCATGGCAGATAGGCGATTCAATGTGTTACGCCGCAGCGGGAGTACGTGCGGCGCGCCTTCTGCTGTCGGTGCGGGGAACTTCGGCACCGTGCCGTCAGCTTGACGCGCTGGAACAAGACGTTCACTGTTCGACGCAGAAGCGATGCCACCGAAGCGTGAGCGAGGTCTGAAGTACTGTTGTATGCCACGACAGCACAGACAGTACCAAGGACACGCGATCCACATTTAAAACTATCGGTTGCCGGACAAGTCGTGCGAGAGGGAAAGAAACGCAAACTTAGATCACCGCACTTGAAAGAATAAAGCAAGTTCTCGCTCTGTCTCGCCTTCTGTTTTGATTGTCTCAATTGGCTTGAATTAATTTGTTTCGGCTGCCTGAAAGAGAACGTAACACAGCTCGTCTACGCAACGAGTGCAGTCATTATAGCTCACTCTCTCCCCGCATTGTGGAAGTCCAATTACGTTTGTATATCGAAACAACTTTGTGTTTTCATTCCGTGTGTTTGCGACCCGTAGCTGTCCTTGTTGGGTGTCCACATACGCTTATGTCATACCGCGGTTAGCATTGCGTTGCTGGCTGCTTTCAACTAACTTCGCACATTGTCAAAGGTTCACCGCCTGCAATGCGCGCATCGGGAAGGGTGCATCATCGCACCGAAACGAACGTCTGTACATTTTCAGCAAACTTTGACATCGCTCTGGTGGTGAGTTCTATTTTTCAGCTTCATTAGTGTGGAATTTATTCGAGCCGCTGAATCAGACTGACGCTTAATACATGAATTATAATTGTTACATTTAGAAACGCACGGTTTTCTTTCAAGCGCGCCGCACGTGTGTGTGTATGTTACGCTTCGTAGAGTGCTTCTAGTGCGCGTTGTGTGCGCTAATGGCGCGAGCTGAACTCGTACGCCCGATATCACATCGTGTTCTGGCACCTCTCACGCTGAGCTGCGTTCGCGCAGCAGGTTTTATACGCAGGTACAGTCAATATTCTTGTAATAACAGGAGTGCAAGCGCAACGCGATGATCAAAAAAAATTGACCCCGTATCGGCAAATTTCCCTGCAAATGTTGTCGAAAATGAGTCTTGTCTAAAGAGAGTGAACAAAACGTTTATTTGATGTTCTTCGTGAGGAAATTGGTGAATGGGACTCTGGAGGCCCTGCGTGAGACATGAGTGCCTGTTATGTTTTGCCGCTCATAAGTTGATCGTGCGGATGGGACAGCTCCAGAAGCTACGTTATTCAAAGCTTCTTTCTCGGATCTCTCTCGGCAAGGTCGCAAATTGCTTCCTTTGAGCATGGGACGACAGCGCGGGAAGCTACGTTATACAAAGCTTCTTTCTCGACTCTCTCTCGGTATGCCCGTGTAACTGTACACCACTTATACTCTGGAATGCAAACTACGTCCGTCTCCTCCGCTGCCGGGGGCAAACACACAATGTGAAACGAACCCGCTCTGCCAACCGGCTTGGAATGTTTGTGGTTTAGAGACAAGTCGCCGCTGCCGGGGGCAAACGCACAATGGGATTAAGCGACCCCGTCTTGCCTCCGCTGCCGGGCGCGAGCTCAGTGGGAGTAGGCGACACGCTCTGCCCTGGCGATCGGCTCGAAGTCGCAGCGATGCACGACCCGAACACAAGGAAAGCGGAGAAAGTCAAAGGCCGCTTGCTACCTGCGGTGGCAATAACGTTCCGCGCGCAATCACTTAACCGATAGATCGGTGTGGAGAGAGAGAGAGACATGACGGGAAAGAGTACCAAAAGGCCTGTTTAAACTGTAGAAGCGCTGCTGTCGAGAGTAAGGTCAGCCTAGTAGGGAGTGACTTAATCTGAGTGGAAACAGATTGGATGAGAGAATGTTGAGGCGGACCAGCAGTGGCCACCTCCCCCTTTTCTTTGTTACCGCAAGATACTTAGGACTGGATGGAATCCGTTTCTCTTCAGTCGAGGCTGCAATCACTTAACTGATAGATCAGTACGGCTCCGTACGATGCAACTTTTGTCTGGGCCGAAACCACTCGGTGGTCGAACAGTGAGACTAAGTATTTTGTATGTAGTAACAGTGTTCTAGGCTCTAACCCCCGAATGCAGAGATGTTACTTGGCTAGCGACTTCAACTTAACTTGAGCAAGTCGGCGCGGAGCAAGCAGCGGACTTCAAAACGCTCAAGTCAGCCTTCGCGTTTCATAGATGCTCAGGCTGTCTTGCTTGGTCAAGTCAAGAACGAGCTTCAAAGCAGAAACACGCTGCTCGCCTGCTAACGAGGCTAATAATGAAGTTGTTCGCGTAAGGCACGCATTACACCAAAAAAAGACCATACGTTTTAAAGTAACTATAAAAACGAGGGGCCACAAGCATATTCTTGCCATTTTACGGCTAACGAGCGGCACGTGGTGCCTGCCACCACAGCGATGCGCAGTGTTGCTTCTGTAAAGCGTTCGTTGCCCGCTGGTTTTAGTGGCCACCCAAATGCGGTGCGTTTCTCCACGGTTGCTTGTTTGGAGGCGAAACAAGCATCGCGTTGGGTTCTTTCGTCGTTTTTTTTTTCTCAATCGAACGCCATGGCATGTATTTGTGCTGACCTGGCTCACGAGGTGACGCGATTTTCACGGTATTTGCCTTTCTGTTCGCCTGTGTGCATGCCTGTAATGGGCTGGGTTGCAGTTATTATGAAAAAAAAAACAAGTTCTGGGAACAAATGTGATATGTACCTTTTTGTTGAGCTTGGTAAACAAGAGAAAAAGCGAGGGTCAGGACATTGCCCTCAGCAGAATTCTGTCTCGCGGGGAGCAACAATGTATCGCTGCATGATGGCGATGCGGATGAAAAAACCCGTGATAGGGGCACCACTTTTTTATGTGTGTGTAATTTTACGTAGTGTTGTGCTACAAGCGATGCCTTTCTGAGCGAGAAACAGCGCCCTAGACGGGACGAAAGGATAGACGAGGCACACGGACACAGCACAGAGTCATTTTTTTTTTACCGAAAGAGACGCAAAATGTCGTCGTGTTATAGAAAAACAGAAATAGCCTTTGTGGTTACGGAACACTTCGGCGTTGTCGAAACCGGGGCTATTAATACGCACGTGTGTGTAGTCGACACAACCTGTAACGCAAGGGAACTCAGCCACTTCATAAAAGTCCGCCGGCTGCGGAAAGCGCACCAGCATCGCGTACAGGTGCTTTGCGATGAGTAGCGTAACTTTTCCGACTGCACGGCACACTGTCGACTACGGAATGCGGACGAAATTTCCGGTGGCTGGTTGGTATGTGCCAGCGCTGTAAAACCTGAGAGCCGTCAGTAGCTGTAACACTGGATGCACGGGCTGTCTTCGGTTGTCCCCACTTTCACGGAGCGGCAACATAACGAGCAGCTGCCCCATGGCGTTCTTCATCAATCTATACCTAGCGTGGTATTTTTGCTCGTCGTACAACTCCATCGGATTTCTTTGGTCACGTAAAGCGGTTCCAAGAATCTTCGGCAGGCCGTGCGCCTAAAAAAATGCTACGCTTATGGCGAGGCAAGCAAACTCAAAAGCGCCCCGCCGCGGTGGTCTAGTGGCTAAGGTACTCGGCTGCTGACCCGCAGGGCGCGGGTTCGAATCCCGGCTGCGGCGGCTGCATTTCCGATGGAGGCGGAAATGTTGTAGGCCCGTGTGCTCAGATTTGGGTGCACGTTAAAGAACCCCAGGTGGTCGAAATTTCCGGAGCCCTCCACTACGGCGTCTCTCATAATCATAAAGTGGTTTTGGGACGTTAAACCCCACATATCAATCAAGCAAACTCAAAAGCGGCCACCTTTCATGCGACGTCCATTCGAGAGGTGGCCATGTTGGAATAACGCGTGAAGTCGCTTTCAAGCTAGCCCCGCAGCTGACTTGAAACTTGTCCTGACTTCGACCGAGCCAAGTCGCCTTCAAGTCATCCGCAAGTTCGAGAACGATTTATGGCGACCGGCAAGACTGTCTTGAGTCAAGAACGAGTCAAGTAACATCTCTGCATTCGGGGGTAACTTAAGAAAAGTTAAGCAGAAGAGTAAGACGCTGTTGATGTCTGTGTTATCATGAGTGTGCTTCGGCAAGATGTACATATGACTGTAAATATTTCTCTGTAATATACCTTCAAGTTTTCATTACCTCCAACCTGCTTCCTGCTTCATCGACGCCGATCATCCCCTTGACGGGACTTCAATCCATATCAAGGAGATCAACGAACGAGAAGGAAAACTTAACTGTGCCCTCTGGCAGTAATCTTGGAAAACGAAAGAGTGGTCTCCACGCGACGTGTGCGTGATATCTCGGAGGCCCTAATTTGTAGAATGCAAGGCTATGACTAGGTGACAGCCACGTATTGTCTTGGCTAGAGAGCCTACGTGACTGCCTGTTTTACGGGGCCAGCCTTTGACTCACTAGATGGCGCCAACGCTCCTCCGCCCGCCAAACACTGAAGTGGTCATGTAGACACCCTAGTCGTAGCTAGGGCATCCTAGTCTTAGCAAAGCGCAGGACACACCCACTTTTTCTTTCGCACATAGTGTCGCATTGTTAGCGAATCGTAATAAGCGCTACAATCTGTAGAATAGCTTATGTATGCCTTTTCTAGTATAAATAAACACACAATAGAATATTGACGTGCTGATAATGTGCCTGAGAGAATCGCATTATTTGCTTTTATGTATGAACGCAGAACCCAGATTAGGATTTTTGGGTTTTGGGGATGTGATTGAACTTTAGCCGTTTCGGATGACAGACAGACAAGTTGACAGACATACCAAAGTTGTTGCGTTGAAGTATCCCAAAATAACTATCTTCTTTAAAAACGAGGCGATCAGTTTAACTGACTTTGCAGCGGTTATTAGCTGCCCTGCAGCTCAGTCAGCGGGTGATGCTTCCGTGGTAGGGAGGACATGAGGACATGACTAACCTTATCAAGCTCTTTGGTGCTAAGGCCATGTCATCTTTGTTTCATTTCGCACGCCACGAAAACTCGTTCATGACAGTACGCGTCTGCTACTGCCAGCATGCACATCGCTACAACGATAATATGCTGGTCATTGCCGACAACGCAAAACATCGGTCACGTGCGTGGCTTCATTTCGCACTGCATATAGACCATTAGGTATATTGAACGTGTGACACAAGGAAGCATACCTCGGCCTATCGTACAAGGTACTGCCGCGCACATCTGAAACGCAGTTCACGTTAAGTCGGGTGCCGTTGCCATCAGCTATACAACGTAAACGTGATCAACAAACTCTTATGCTTTGATTACGTTTGATTTTAGAAGTACCTGTACAGCTGGGAGATTTCTTCAAGCGGTGAATTGCGCGACGCTGTAAGTGCAGCGCGAGGGTTCTGCAGGTGTACGGAAGCAAATAGCAGCGAGGCGAAGAGAAGAGAAAACGTGTGACGTTCTTCCGCAGCTTTAGTTTTTTTGCCAGAAATGGCGCTGCCTGCTCAGAATCACAGTGCCACCGGGCGTTGCTTTGGGAGCCTACCCGGTGACAAAATCGCGACCAATGACCATCCAGACTTTCCGACTACAGTCCAACACCTTTGTTTCTTAATTACCTGCAGCAAAGCCACAGATTCGCTGCGACAACCTTTTCTCCTAGGCCGGTGCTATATCTTCTACTTGACGGAAACTTTCCGGCGATAAGTTCCATTTATACGACACGGTTCTGAATTACAAGGTGGTTGGACCCACTCTTGCATTATACTTAGCGTATCTTTTATAAAGATGAACAGTGAATTAACAGTCTTCGGGCTTGCAATGCCATGTCAACTCTTGAGGGGCTGCTGAAAAGTTATCCGTTCCTTTCCATCTTAGTTCCTTCAAATGATATAAAAAAGCGCATGATGGTGTTTGCACTGTATCTATCTCTCAGTAAATCTAATTCCGCTTGTTTTCGTGCCCACTCTGCTGTTACAGTAGTTAGCATCATGCGTGAGATCAAGCTGAAGAAGCAAACAATTGAAATAGTCCCGAACATAAATGGGAATGGCAGGCCGAACGCAGAAATAGGTCTGCTGGTGAGGAGCAAATCCAACGGTAACACTGAGACATTTTCGGTGCAAAATAGGTTCAGCTAAATAAATGCATGGATAATAGGGTATCACTCGAACACTTGTACGTTCTGAATTGGGGGTTAGCAGATTTCTGTCTCTGTCGATGATGACGACTGCTGTTACAGAACATTGATTTGAATATCTGAGTTTTTATTTTATTATTTTTATTTATTTGTTTACAACATACTGCGGTCTTGAAAAAGACCAAGCAGGTACTTGTTGAATAAGTGGACTGTCTATCTTAGGAAGATCTGATTGGCCGAATGTTAAGAGAAGGTGGTCAGGTGCCTATAGCCAATCTTTCACTTTGGTTCCTGGCCAATCACTACCATACTCTAAATCCCCAAACATTTGTTGTTGTTTAGTCACAGTGGTTGTTCTCCTACCACAGGTGGTCACAGACGTCGCCGCTTAAGCCAATGTGCCGCTGGAAAAACTGCCGCCGAAAGCGTCGTTCGCCTCGGCGAAAGCGCTCCCGCAATCTTCACCTTGACGCCGCAACGCCGTGCTGCTGCAAATGTTTGACATCACGAGCTAACTTGGCGGCATGGTTTGCAGGAACCGCCCGCCACCGGCGCATGCATTCCCGTTCGCGATTTAGCGCGGCTTGGAAAGCCGCGCTAAATCGCGAACGCAGCTGCTGCCGGCAGCTGCGTTCGCCTCTGCCGGCTCATCGTTCGCCTGCTGCCGGCTCATCGGTACGCAGCTGCTGCCGGCACTCGGCCTCCCGCGCTTGTTTTTGTGCCCGGACTGAGCCATCGGCCCTGAGAATTCCAGCTCTCTTCCGTTTCCGCTGTCAGCGCTCTGGTAAAGTTGTCCATGGCATACTCAAGTGGAAAGTTTCAGTAGACACTCGTACGTGCGTGCTCGAGGCTAGAGTGTACTATCAAGGCCACGGCTACGACGGGATAGATGGCGTCACTCACAACGCAGCCAATGGCGCGCGTGCTCGGACAGGACGCTCCGAATGACGTAACTGATAACACAGCCAATGGAGACTGCTTGTGACACCACTGCCAGATGGTTTTTCGATTCTCCTAGCCATATACATCTTTCGCGGTAAAACCAAGGCTACAGGTAATCCTATATTAGTAGCGAAACCACAGAGAATCGCACGACAACAGGAGTGGAAAGCGACGAGTGTCATTGCTAATGAGATCCTATGTGCAAACGTTTCCTTATCGAAATTTATTCATGAATCCTGATACACGGAACGCCATATTATTATTATTACTATTATTATTATTATTATTATTGACAAAAGATTAACGTCACGCGGCCGGCGTTCATCTCCTCCTACGAAATTTCTCCCGTAAAGAATGTCCGATTGATCAAAGTGGTACTACAGATAACCTTAACCGTTGTAATACGTGCTTCATCTGGTATTACATGGTGTTTAATTAAGTTCCACATTTACAAAAATGTCACTATAGTGGCATCCTGCTCTCCCATTGTCATCTCTCTAAAGAAAATTTCGCAGCAGCCATGCTACATGGCCAGACACTTTGAAACAATAAACGAAAAGAAAAATAAAGTTCGCCATGCTTTTAATAACGAGGCGGGGTGACGGCGCTTCTTGCTTGCCATCAACTTTGATTCGTGAGATGAGCCGGTTGTAAAGAACTCAGCAGGAATCGCAGCATTGTTTTGTTATTACACCCGGCGAAAGAGGCGTGCAAAACGAAATGAGCTTTCATTCGAATGACATTTGCGCAAACTGCGCAGTAAACTCTCGTTCATTTCCGCAGTATCAGCGGACAGCGCCTAAGCTGCATGGTGGCAGTCTATAGCGACAATGCATTTGGACGATACGAAGACGCGTAAAACAGGCTGCTATAAAGACTTAAAAGTTCACGTCCATCTGTGCTTTCTCATTGTCTACAAAGCAATGCGTACTTTGCTTAGATGTTTAATGGAGAGGACAGTTCCGCTACTTCTATCGTCCTTTATGTTTCCAACTTATGTGTTTGGTTCATAATGCCGATATGACCTGGTAACGAGAAACGTTCATGGTAAAATAATCTTTCTTCGTCTTCTCACTCTGACGTATTTTCCTTTTTTTGCTCTGCGTGGTCGTGTGATTGAGAGTGGTTTGTTTAGTTTCTCACCTAAGAAATGTGTTAGTTTTTCCTTCACTGCAAGCCACGTTTTTTCGACTCTTTCCCCTCTCTTCAAAGCCAAGAGAATCCCGATATTCCGTTCCTGACTCGTCGATCACGTTTCTCTACAGCAGTACCGGTTGAACAGTTCGAACACAGCACATTTCACTTACGCGAATTTGCCGACTCCTCCATTTTTAGCTTGGCAGGTTGTCGCTCAGTTACCGTGTTTTACTTTTATACAGCTACTCGTAAGAATATTGTGGTTGACGTTCACAAAACGTAAACCAGAATCGTACGGTAGCCACGCCGTTAACGAGTGTGTTACCTAGAAATAAAAAGCCGCTCGCAGGACCATGTGGGGTCATCAGAGCCACGTGGCATCGCGAATCATTTTTTCAGGTCCAGAAATGTCTGAATAAGGCTCTATGCATGCCGATTTGCCATCGAAAGTTGGTATAAGGTATTAAGCTACTACAATAACAAGCATCGAATACGAATATTGTCTTGCCGCAACATGCTGTATAGTTCTACACCTAAAACGATCAGCACACTGTTTTGTTGGTGATAGCATGAATATCGACGAAGACAGAGAGACAGATATTCCTGCAAATGGAATTGACCGGAAACAAGCACAATTAAGCCGGGGCGAATCTTCTGGCATTGATTATTCCTACACGTGGTCAGGAACCATGGAGCTCTGCTTGTTGTTTTTTTTCTGTGACGGCCTCCATTAAGCTTTTGCAAATCCTTCTACAGCAAGCAAGCCCATCTGATGTGCACCAGGAAAGGCAAGCTCTACCGATGTGCCTGATGTACAGGAAGGGTCGGTGCCGGTTCGCCACCGAATCGACAAGCGACGAACTTTTTCATTAGAGTACTTGTACTCTGCCGGAAGCTCTAAACGCACTTTCTTCTGGACTACAGATTTTTTTCTTTTATGTAACGATGATATCATATATACATCGACAAAAATTTTTAACGCGCCGTCTACGTCTACAAGGCCTGCCATACAGTTGATTTATAGATTACAAAAACAAAACCAAACCAACCTGGCTTAATCATTCGGGAGCACCACTTTACTTGTTAAAGCTCGCCCGTCATGTGAGCCCCGCAAGGACAAAATGCAGTTGCGTCTTTCTCTCTTAGTCACATTGCGGACGTTTCCTGTCAAAGCAGGCAGCAAAACAGGCTAGTTTGGGTGCGGCTGAATAATACCGTAATTTACGAAAGCCTAAACTGTAGGAAACCACACCTCGTTCAAAACAAGCAACTAACTCATTAAGTCTCAATTACTGTAAACATATGCGAGTTTAAAGAAGAAGTGCTGTTTCATAATGAATTGAAAAACCCCGTTGTGGTGCGATGCACAAAGGCTAAGTGTTCTTAATTATCTTAGGTCAGTGTGTAGCCTCTCAAGACAAACCGAAGCGAAAGGGCACCTACATTACAGCTGACAACACTAATGCGGCGCAGTATAATCGCTACGTAATACTGTCAGCACCGTAAACAGGAAAACATACGCAACCATGAAGTGCGTCATAATGTCAAAAGAAGAGAGAGAGAATGTGTGTCCTTATTTTTGGTGTTCTTTCCGATACTCTATTTCAAAAGAAAGAACGAAAAAAAAAAAGAAACAAACAAAAACCTTTGTTGGTCCTTTCGTTATAGGAATCAGTATACCACGAAAGTAGAATGCATGTTTACAGTAGTTCAAGCTCGAAAGCCTAAACTAGTAAAAAAGACGCTGGAAAAGGGAGGGAAGTGAGACACACACACACACACACACACACACACACACACACACACACACACACACACACACACACACACACACACACACACACACACACACACACACACACACACACACACACACACACACACACACACACACACACACACACACACACACACACACACACACACACACGGCTAGGCTCGCCACTATGCTTCAATAGCAAAGGTATTCTAGGAAAACCAAAAGTACATGCACTGTAAATGAAAAGAATGAATAAATAGAAATTACACCATCTCCCGCTAAAGGTAATCGTGTAGACACGAAGCAGCGGGCGCTAATGCTTACACTTGCTGTGGTGTTGACGCTGGCGCTCATCGCGGCTTTGCGCTGGAGAGAAACCTAGGGAGGCACAAAACACGCAGTGATGAACCGGTGTTTCCTACTGAAACATGCCAATCGCTGCTAATGGGCAATGAGAGAGAAAACTCCGATTGGATACAGAGACCCCCAGTCCGCTTTTAGTTAACGGGCATGGCGCGAGTTTTTATTCTCAAACAACGCACAGAAGAAATCTCCCACCGGCAGTACCACGGAAGTCCAAATCCAGTGCCTATATATACGGGCTGGCCAGTGAATGGTTGTGCAGCGAGAGCAAATGGTTTTTTCGATCAAGAAAACCGCTAGCAGCCGCTGCCTGCGTCGGCTTGGCGAGGCGAGAGAGGGGAAGCATAGGAGACGGAGAGGAGGTGTGCGTGCGCAATGGGGGTGTAAACGCAGCAGGGAGGGATGCCTACAGAAGAGAGAGGGGGTGTAGGCGTAGGCTAGCAGACGCTGCCCACGTCGACCTTGCAAAGTGCGAGAAGGGGAAGCGTAGGAAAGAGAAGATGAGGGGACGCACATACGCAGAAAGGGTGGTCACGCCGCACACCGAATTGAACTCGACCTTGAGGTGCTTCGCGTTTAAAAGGCTGCTTACACACTTATCGAATCCACGATCTAGGTAAATGACACGTCCAAACACGATAAGCATAATATGCATGTCATGTAAAAGATGACTACATGCTACACTCATAGCGCGCTCGCGGCCGTTTCGCTGGCTCCACATATACCAAATGTGGTATCACGTTACGTGAATAGACGACAAATTCCAGGCGCGAACGTGATATTTATAAAGTGGAATGTAATGTATGGCATAATTTACGTCCACCTCGTAATGTGCTGATTTTAAAGTATTCATTCGTACTTCGCATATCATCGATTCCCACTGTACGTGGGATCCGCCAATTGGTTTTTTACGTTAAATATATAGTATATCCGCTACCGCTGACGTTTTCCGACGTTTTGATATTACGTCTACAACCTTCAGTTCAACGTATGCACAAAAAGCTTTTTGAGGGTGCTTGTTTAACTACTAAATCACTCTGACACCCGGCTATCGAACCTGCATAGAACGTGGCCTTCACAGGTCCGATTTTTTTCTTTATGTTAACTAGGCTGTCCGCTACCACTGTTGCCTTGCTGTGTTTCGATGTTACGCCTACAATCTTCAGTTCAACGTAAGCACTAATAAAGTAACTTCTTGGGGGTGTCATTTTCGAATGACACTTGACAGTTTTTACTTTGGGACCTCCTCTTGTATTATATCAACTTTTTACTTGCACTGTATTGTACTGAATAAAGAAGGTTTAGCGAGCGTTGAAAAAAAAAACGAAGAGTACGAAAGAAGAATCACCGAAAGAAAGAAAATCTAGTGAATACGTAAATGGACGTGGGCACAGCTACGGTACACGCTGCGAAACTCTGATAACAAGTGCGCACCTGCAGCGATTAAGAAAAAAAAAGACAAATGGACTTGCACTCGCACCAGGTTCCTACGACTGTCTACGTCTATCTATAGGTCGCACAGGTGCGCTTAGGTGTGACTCGATATCGCTAGCATGGCAGAGATGACGAAAAAAAAGGTAAATAACAAGTGAGTGAACGTGTTTCTGGTGCTAACGAAGCCTGATACGCAGCGAGCACCAGAATGCCAAGCTGTCAGCAAGATGGAGTAAAAGGAGCATCAGCGACCGTCGGCGAGAAGCGCAGACGTGAGAGGTTGGCTTAGTTGCGCGGAGGAGTCATTTTGTTATATTTTCTTCGGATCTTTTCTCTCTTCTGTCTTGCCGCTGACATTCGAAAAGGCACCTAAGTTATGGCACCTGCACGTAGGTTTATTTGGGCGTATAATGGTCTCCGATTTGATGCTTATAGGTGTCGTGATGTGCAGTTACTGGGTAAAAAGTAAAATAATTCGACAATAAGTTAACTGAAAACAACAGAAAGTACATATTTGATGCAGGCGTGTAACTATTGATCGTGTCGTTTCAAAACTACAGTTTATTTGTCGTAATGAGCTTCTGAGGCGTAAATGACTTCGCAATAAAACCCTTACCTTCTCTCGAAAACTGAAAGGCTTTGCTGGGGTTGCCTTTCACGATTCAGAATGTTTACTGAGGCCCACTTGTCTCTGCAAATGTAGGTATATCGCTCGCGGGGTGAAGTAATGGATACCAATCGTTTTTCTAATGACGAATAATATGCGTAAAGCATGCTGACTGATGCGATATATTCATGTTTTTCAATATAACCAACAGTGTTTCTGGCGCAGCACTGATAATTGTTTCACTTCCAAAACGGGCAGAAGTGTGGGGCGTCTACCAATTTTGAGACCTCCTTGGTCTATCCTTTGTTAATTTTGATGTCTCATAGATTCACAGCACTGCATGTATCAAACTTTGGCTGATTTATGCTGCGTGTTTAGGAAGCGAGGCCCACGGGAGGGCTTTGTGCTCTCACATAGTAAAGTGCCAAGTACCCTAAATTGTTAACAACTTTTTCTAAACACATATTACACCACTGCTGTAAAAAAAGCGCTTGCTTTGACGTCATGCAACCAGCCATTTCTACACACCGACGCTCTAGTATTACTTCCTCCTTGGCTGTTCCTGAGTGTTTTTCGCAATACGATGTCGAGCAAGCAATTCTCATGAGAACGATGTATCTGCTAGTTCTCTTCACAATGCTTCCTCTTATTGTGTAACTTGCCCGTGCAAACTAGTTGCACACTAAAATAAAAAAAACAAGGTACCACAAATCAAATGTAAACCGACCGACCGACTAACCAACTAACACACAAACTAACTAACTAACTGACTAAATAAATAACTAATTAACTAACTAACTAACCAACCAACCAACTGACCAACTAACTAACACTCTAACTAACTAACTCACCATCCAACTAACGAACCATTCAACCATAGTTATTATTTTTTCGCTATTTCAGCAGCAGCCGCCAAAAATACAATGCGATCATTGAGACAGTCTTGGTCATTAATAGTTTCTCAAACGTTGATACGAGGTGTTCCAAACCAATAATGACAATTAACAGAAGTCCGGCGGCTTTCAGTGATTACAAAGCAGTAATGATTTTCATCTCGCAGGGCGTACCAATTTAGCTGTGATGTATCATATCTGTGCAAGTTTTTTGTTATCGATAGGCACTATTCTGCGATTCAAACGTGGCTCTACAATGTCTTTTGTGGGCACATCGATTGATTGATTTGTGGGGTTTGACGTCCCAAAACCACCATATGAATATGAGAGACGCCGTAGTGGAGGGCTCCGGAAATTTCAACTACCTGGGGTTCTTCAACGTGCACCCAAATATGAGCACACGGCCCTACGACATTTCCGCCTCCATCGGGAATGCAGCCGCTGCAGCCGGGATTTGAACCCGCGACCTGCGGGTCAGCAGCCGATTTGTGGGGACTTCAACACGGATCGCACAAACGACTAACGTGGGAGATAAGAGAAATGCGGCACTATGCAATCGAAAAGGAACACAACGCCGTGTTCCAGTGGATACCAAGTGATTGCGGTATCTCCAGAAACAACATCGATGAGGCGGCCAGAAATGCCCACGTACAAATAATCTTTTCTATACCTCTATCTAAAATTTACGTGGCTTGATACTTAAGCTGGCACAGAGCATGATACCGGAGAAGTCGCCATAATCACAGCTCACACATCATCGACTGTATTCTCTCGACCCATCTCTTTACGACTGCGGCTACCTCCTCGTATTTACCGGGAGGAAGGTACGGTGTTGTACCGTCTGCATCTGGGCCGCGGTGGTCACATGCAGCGTACGCAACGTATTGTGCCACGTACGTAACGAGCCTACGTGCGTGGCACAATACGTTGCGTACGCTGCACGCGAAGTGCTCAACGACACTTTTAGTTCATCGTATTGACCGTACCGAAATACGTTTGGTTCAACTAGACGTATGTTCTTAGAAATAGAACAGCTTTTGGGTGCTTTTTAGTGCGCTCGTCCAGTAGCAGCGCAACATCGTCCCTCAAAGTAAAATATACCCGGTTTGGGCCGGCTTTTTTGCTCTCCGCGTTCGACGCCGTCGCTGCCGTCTTGCTATCTGGTTCGTATATCAATCGAGAAATCGCAAGAGCATTGCGTGACGTACGCTTCACCTCGTCACGTTTAGGCACGCCGCGTTTTTTCTCGGGGGTACGCGCGAATCTCTGAAATCGATGCGTTACGTACTGCACATGCGTAGTTCTCTCCCGTGTCAGTGCTGCGTACGTGGGCTCGTTACGTACGCCTAACTAAAAGTGTCTAGTGTATATTGATGATTACTCAGCTAAAAGAATGCGCCTTACATGCCTGCAAGTATGCAGCAGATTCTGCAAACATTCATGAGCTGGGCCCGCTATCGTCGTGGCTATGAATCGCAGTGACACATTGGAGGGAATTAAAATGACGCATGGACCCCAACTCGTTTCGCCCAGGTTCGACGCGTTATATCTGCATCGTGTTCTAAGCAAAAGACGATGTAGCACCCACGAACGCATATAAGGAGCGACATCCTAGCGGAATCAGGTGTCTTAGTTGCAGTGAGCCGCATAGCCAGAATGTGTGTTACAGGCCCGAAGCTAAGAAAGGGTGGTACCTCTTCCTAAAATTTTCATAGAGATGGGTGTTTTACCGAGAAAAATAGGGAAAATGTTTTTGAAAGGTTGTTACAAGTGAGACGGAAAAATTCTTAGCTATGGACTCGGCGTTTAACGAAAGGGTCGTGTGCTCTCGCCACCAAATAGGCAATGCGAACCGGTGAGCCATTCCGATCGGCATACGAAAGCGTGCAGGTATTGCAATGCCACGCTGGCAGTGAGCCGAATTGAGGACTGGCTGTTTAGTGATCGGAAAGAGTAATTAAGCTTCATAGATATTTTGTCACTCGCTATATACCACACTGCAAAACCACGATTCTATGAGCATTCACGAGCCGCACTGCATGTACCGGCTGCCAACCGTTACAAGTGTCCGATTTCAATCCATAACTACTGTGCTTTGTTACAGCTACTTCTGAGAATTTAGGAACATGCCGAACCAGCCAGCCCAACAACTCACTTCATCTAGTCCTCTAGATGTCACGTATAGTGTCGGTTCAGGCTCAGATCTAGGTGGCTGTAGAAATGCTTTTTGAAGTCGTATGCATGGTGGTTGGTTTACCACCGTCTAGCATGAACAACACATGATTGAGAGGGTGTGTGTAGAAATAAAGCAAGTGAAAAAAGAAAGCTGTGATGGAATGCCAAGTTTCAGCACTGAATCAATGAACAAAGAACTATAAATGAACTCTCAAGCGTACATGAAACACACATTCTACATCAAAGAACAAAATACTACCTTGACTAGATAAATGCAATAATAACATGCAGTAGAAGCAGTTCAAATGCTGCTACAAGTTATCCTTGATAAAAAAATAGTGTCTTGCCATGTTTACTCTGATCCATCGTTCTTGACACGTCCAGGCCGAGGTGGGCTGACACGAGTCAATGGCAGACCAGGTGATGACCTCGTGGGTCTACACAAAGAATCATTGGACACTCACTCACAGGGTTGACTGGTAGGTTTCCCGCAGAGCCGTGGTCGTCACACAGCAAGTCCAGCTACTGTTTCGGCAGTGGCCCTTGGACGGCCACTTCAGCACGGGTCGTTACGGAAGTGTCTCGGCCATGCGGCGATCTCGCTTCACTACCCGGACCATTTGTCCGGCTCTAACACGGTCCCCGGGCGTCGTAGTACATTGCAGTATTGGTCTGCGATCACCTGGATTGTGAATTCAGCGAGAATAATGTGGCTTCATTGCCAGGCAGCCCCAACTAACACATGAACGCAGAATGATTTGTGTTTTTTTTTCCCGTCTCAGCATCACAGCAGAGACGGATTGCAGTAGATATTGGGATCAACGGACGTTCTCAGGTTAGTAACAGTAGTTGAAACCACTTGTTAAGATAAGGTAAGCTCAGAGATATATCTAAGGAAGCTAGGTAAGAAAAAAAAAACAAGATGACAAACTGCGGAAGCGTTATCGATTTCGCAAAAAAAAATGCCCACTTCATAGCGTTGACGTCATTTCAGGTTCTTCCTTGACACGGTTCTTCCTTGCTTTTTCGTACAAAAACGTCGCCCTGCATTCGTTACAAAAGCCACACTCAGCGAACAATCTCAACTGCCAGTTAGATAAAGAATAGAGACATCTCTAGTAACTATACATACTTAACTATCAACAGAAAATAAAAGAAACAGCACAAGAAAGCTATTTTCTTGTTTTTTTTACATAAATGGCGGCGCAATCTGTATTCGAAGGATTTACTCGTACGTGCGAAAGCACATCTGGCTGTTACTGTGGAAACAAAATATGGAGTGACAAAAAATGAAAAAAAAAGTGAGGCAACGGACGATCACCATATGTTTATTGTAAGCCCGACGTATCTCCTTCCCCTGATATTAACTTTCCAAGAACGCACTTGGCTGTCTAGTCTAGTGTGTTCTGGTTTTGCGAGCACTAGGGCGTGCGCTTTGCTCATGATTTTCTTTCTAACCTTACTTTATCGCGATCACCCCACATGAAAAGGACATGTGAAAGTTCTGCAATACTTCGTGCAGTCCCTGCCCGGATGTTTCTTGATAGGTCCTCACAGGGCGATGCCACGCTCCAGCAAACCCGTCACGCCCGAAGGCTTCCCATTTACAGACAGCGATAAAAGACGGACAACGTGCCGAAGGATCGATTTCTGCAAACCGTTGGTCTCGCTCGTGGAATTCAAATTGAGCATGGCAGAAACAGACGAAAGGAGGATACAAAACTGTTTACGGAGTAAGTAGCTCCATAGAGACACGCTATCAACAAGACTTTTCTTCTAAACGTGATTTTCAGTTTTATTCTTGAGGTAAGTGTATGATTACTATGTAAATAAACAACGCAATTTAAGCAAACGATCGTATGGGTGTAGCCATTATGCTGTAGCGCATAAGCAACGCCGAAACTCATGTTTTGAAACACTGCAGCAATAGGTAAGTTCCTGCGACGTATAAATTTCGTGTACGTCAGGAATTGCGGCATGTTTCCGTTAGCTACCTCATGACACGCGTGTACTATTGTCTCACGAGACGCTAGGTTAAACACCGCCTAGCACACATAATGTCACGCGGCTAATCGTTTATGTATCTCAAGTCATAGAGCTTAATTGTCGCAGTTACATAAATTGCAAGGCCCACTAACTGATTGAATGTGTTTACACTCTTCTACTCAGAATCATGCCAGTGACTGAGGCCGGTGTTTTAAAGAAGCTTTCACCCAAATACAAGAGCCCGGTGACCCCCATACGGCGTTCTAAGTTTCTCGGATCGTTATCTCTGCCGTAGGGCAGCCGCGATGCCATAGTCACTTTTTTATTCCGTTATCTTTGGACGTTTATAAAAAGTTGCACCAATAGATACAATAAAATATAGTGGCGAAATGGGCTCTCGTGAGCGCGTATCATGCGCAGCCTGGTTTCTTTCGACTAATGAAGGCCTTTGTGCTGTACGTGAAGAATCGACTTCCCCGCTCAGAACACATTCTCTATCACCGTGGTTTGCAAATTTTTCTTACGAAACCAAGTCTAAAAAAAAGAAGAGTGCACGCAAAGCACATAGAGCAAGAAGGAAGTAGCGGTAAAGAGAAGGAGACGCCATTACGCGAGCTCGCGCCATTAGTTTTAATCCCGGTCAGCAGCGCAGTAGTGTCATTATGGCCAACGAGGCACAAATAGCGAAACTTTTTCGTCCATTCACGGAAGATAGTGGCACAAGAGAGGTCGTCCTTTTAACTGACCACTATATTACGTGACTGCGCATGCGTGCGCGCTTCTAGTGCAAAGCTCAAGGATCTTTCGGTCTTTTATCTCTACACACAAACGGGGGAAAAGAAAATACTTCATAGGAAGGAAAGAACGATTCACTTTTCCGATGCACAAGAAAATTTTTATTCCTGCGCAAAGCGAGAAGGCTTCCCCTCAGACCACCCACGTAGTCTGGCACTAAAAGTGTCTTTCGAAAATAAATGAAGTCCTCGGTTGATGCATAGGATGACAATGAATTGCTGGTCGTTAAAAAGTGCTGGTTTTGCAACACACACACACACACACACACACACACACACACGCACACACACACACACACACACACACACACACATATATATATATATATATATATATATATATATATATATATATATATATATATGATTTATAGTCATATTTCTAACTGAAACAAGTTTTTTGCTTTAAGACATCCTTGAAATTTGTGAACTTCGTTTCATAGCACAACAGTAATAAAAAATAACCTGTGTTATACAAGAACATGCCGTCCTGTTATTCTGATGACAACCATGCGTACTTGTGCTACTGGAGATCCCAGCTTATCTGAATGGGTGGTTGCATTACTTGATTATTTCCGGAGCCCTCAACTACGGCGTCTCGCATCATCATATGGCGGTTTCGGGATGTTAAACTCCACGTATCAGTCATTGCACTATTTATTTATTACTATAATTGATCGTCCGGCGGCTCTAAATGACTGCACATGTGGCACAAAGAACGCGTTTTGAAGTTTTTTTAGCGATGTTCCTTTGCATGAATGGTCAGTATAGATTTACGTTAGAAGAATGCGCGAGAACATGGAGCTTTATTTCTGGTTGTGGTTTACTGTGATAAAGCAGGACATACTAGCGCCAGTTTACCCTGTAAATCTAGTATTCGAAATTCTAGTGTGACACACGGGATTGTAACGTTGTTTTTATTGGGTCAGATCTGTTCGGTGCGCTAGAATTATTATGACATGCGAGCTTTTATGTAGGAGTCATTAAACTCAGGTGGGACATCGCGAAAGCTTACCACAAGTCATGGTAAGAACCACATCTGCCAGATACAGTGGTGCGGTGCGTTCGAAAAACTCTACCTCCACTGCCATGCTTCCTGGTAAAGTATTACGTATTTAAAGCGGGTGCATAATATATAATTGCGGCAGTGTTACCGAGCGTCATAGTGACTGGCCAATAACACTTTTTCAACCTCAGTCTTTATGTAGCAAGATAACAAAAAACTAACATTTGCCAAATTCTAAACCTATACGTCAATAGAAGAAAACTGGTCTATTTTTAGAAATAAACTTTTATATTTAGCTGACCGTTACGTTCCACAAAGAAATGTCCGCACTAATCCCCGTTCGCCATGGTTCAATGCTACACTTCGACGCTTACGCAACAAAAAGAAGCGATTGTTTTGCTCTGCCAAGAGAGTACACAGACCCAGCCGTTGGTCCGAGTACCAAAACGCCGCCCCGCCGCGGTGGTCTAGTGGCTAAGGTACTCGGCTGCTGACCCGCAGGTCGCGGGTTCGAATCCCGGCTGCGGCGGCTGCATTTCCGATGGAGGCGGAAATGTTGTAGGCCCGTGTGCTCAGATTTGGGTGCACGTTAAAGAACCCCAGGTGGTCGAAATTTCCGGAGCCCTCCACTACGGCGTCTCTCATAATCATATGGTGGTTTTGGGACGTTAAACCCCACATATCAATCAAATCAATCGAGTACCAAAACGCTAACGCCGAATACCTCCATGAAGTTGCTAGTGCAAAAAATGCTTACTTTAACGTTACTCTTCCCTCTTATCTACAAAACAATCCACGAAAATTTTGGTCTCTTGTGAACGGTAACAAAAACAAGATAGTGCAATTAACACACTGTGGCGAACCTGTTCCAAATAATGAACGTTGCAAGCTTTTAAACGATGCATTTTGTTCAGTTTTTCTGCGCAGTTTTTCGTCTTCTGTTCCAACAGCACCGAGCCATAATTTTTTTCCTATGGACTATATTGTAATAGATTGGGTAGGAGTTAGAAAACTGATCAACAACTTGAATATGTCTTCTTCTGCGGGTCCTGATGCCATAAATTCCAAAATATTGAAATGTACAGAGTTGTACTCATCACTAATTCTTTCGAAGATTTTTCATCAGTCTTTGCAGTGTTCATCCCTACCTGGCGACTGGAAAAAGGGCAAGGTGGTTCCGGTTCACAAATCAGGTAACACTAATTCACCGGAGAACTACCGTCCCATTTCATTGACAAGCATTCCATGTAAAATGTTAGAGCACATAATATATTCACATTTAGTTAGTTTTCTCGAAGAAAATTCCTTTTTCAACAACTGTCAACACGGCTTCAGGAAGATGGTGTCATGCGACACCCAGCTTTTGTCCTTTACTAACGACCTGTTTGTTAACGCTGACCAAGGTTTCGATACTGACTGCATTTTTCTTGATTTTGCGAAAGCGTTTGACACTGTATCTCACGACTTACTAATTCTGAAGCTTACCAAACTCAACATTGACCCTAATGTTCTCTCTTGGATTAAAGACTTTCTTTCTAACCGAACCCAGTACGCAACCGCTAATGACTGTTTATCCCCCTCTTGTGCTGTAACGTCTGGCGTACCTCAAGGGTCAGTACTGGGGCCGTTGCTCTTTCTTATTTACATTAACAATCTTCCCGACTGCATCACTTTTTCAACCATTAAAATCTTTGCTGATGATTGTGTATTGTATCTGAAAATTTCTACCCCAGCTGACACCTTGAAACTTCAAACCGATCTTAACAACCTATCCGAGTAGTGCAATAAATGGCTCATGCGTCTTAACGTGTCCAAATGCAAATACATGCGAATTTCGCGTCGTGATAATACTGCTAACACGTGCACGTATAGTCTTCATGCCACTTCTTTATCACACGTCGATTCATATAAATACTTCGGTCTTCATATCACAAATAATCTGTCTTGGCAGATGCATGTTGACTATGTAACTAACAACTCTAACCGCATGCTCGGATATTTACGTCGCAATTTTTCATCTGCACCTTCATCACTAAAACTAACTCTTTACAAAACGCTAGTACGTCCGAAATTAGAATACGCATGCGCCATCTGGGATCCTTCCAAACATACTCTAATCCTCGCCCTCGAATCGATTGAAAACCGCGCAGCTCGTTTTGTATTTTCTAACTACTCCCGCCATTCTAGCGTAACTGCAATGAAGATGTCGCTAAACTTGCCTGATCTGTCGTTGCGTCGTAAATGTTCTCGGCTTTCACTTTTTCACAAAATATTTCACCACAACCCCATTTTAAAAGAACAGCTTTTCACAAACCCCTCCTACATTTCATCCCGCTTGGATCATGGTTTAAAAGTTGGTGTGCCATCTAGTCGAACTAATCTTTATTATGACTCTTCCATTCCACGAACAAGCAGGGACTGGAACCACCTTTCCGCCGCCATTGCCTCCATCACAGATGTAAATATCTTCAAGGTCATCACCCACCAAGAAGTGCTTTGAATGTATTGTTGCGCGTTTCAGTTATGAAACCCCACTCCTTTCTGTAATGCCATCGGGCCCTGAAAGTAAATAAATGAAATGAAATGAAATGAAACGTGTCATGTCACTCCTCGCTGCACTATGATTTCTGACTCGGTGTAACTTTAAACTCGGGCCGCCATTATTTCTTCTCTCATAAACACACATTCACAAACGCACGCACTGTCACTCACTCACTCACTCACTCACTCACTCACTCACTCACTCACTATAGGCTCGTTTCAAAGAACTTGTTAAGCTGCCAGTCCTCTGTTATACTACCCCCCCCCCCCCCAACACCCATGCCTCTCAATACCCTGCAATTCTTCTTCTATCTTTTCCCCCTTCTCTCTGACGTGTCGTGGTTGGGCTGTCCTCGTCTGAGAGACAGTTACTGCGTCCTTAACCCAATCCTTCACCCTCATTCAATTCAAGAATCTCTTCTCAAAGAACTAATATGCGGCTTTGCCAAACTATTTTTTTCACGGCACAACTTCTGTAGGCAAGACATGGATGGAATCTCAAAGCTAGGCGTTCCATTAAAATATACCCGATGATAGAAAACTGAAATGTTTCCGAAACAAACGTAGGCGTGCATTAGCAACCTTTTCGGTCTCTCAGTTTCGTTTAAGACAAAAACACTCGACACTGGCAACGTAGCGGGGCGCAATTATACTGCGGCGTCGCTTAAGCTGCAGCATGCACTTAAATAACGCAGCCTTTATCCTTCCGGGTTATTCTCTCGATAAAGCAGCATAGGCGAATTGGTGGGAACAGTGTTTGCTGCATAACTCTAGCTGGTTTTGCATGAAAAGCAGGGTGAGCATGGTTCATTAGGTCTCGCTCAGTTATCACTGTTTGCACGAAAACATGTCAATGCTTGGGTCTGTCCGCTGGGAACATTTGTTCGTTTGTACTTCTCTGAGGATGTGGGTATTCGGCGCCTTCATTGTGTACCAGCTGTGGCTAAGACTGTTATATTGGTCTTCCTCGTTGTCATACATTATTATTTTTTCTCTCTTAGAAAGTAGCTTGGATTAAGTTGTGTCTGTAGGGACACCAGTATGGCCTGTTACATTTGATTAGTCCTTCTCTAGTTGCTTTTTACCGCCTTACTTGCAACAAACAGATGTCACGTGTTGTGAGAAATGATTTGATTGATATGGGGGGGGGGGGTTAACGTTCCAAAACCACCATATGATTATGAGAGACGCCGTAGTGGAGGGCTCCAGAAATTTCGACCTCCTGGGGTTCTTTAACATGCACCCAAATCTGAGCACACGGGCCTACAACATTTCTACCTCCATCGGAAATGCAGCCACCGCAGCCGGGATTCGATCCGGCGACATTGGGTCAGCAGCCGAGTACCTTAGCCACTAGACCACTGCGGCGGGGCGTCCAGTCCAGCAGTGCCAAAGCAATTAATTTCATCGTCAGCGTAATATGTCGAGGCAGAATGTTCAGCATCTGGTTAATATAGATTTAGTCGTGTAAGATGGCGACTCAAACTGTCACTTAACGCACAAAAAAGTTTCCAAATACTAACCTGTAGGCTGAAGAACAGAACCTATTATGCTATTTTAAGAAAAACTAATAGTTTGCTAAACAGTTAAGCCCTCTGAATGAACGTTGGGTGAAGCTCATATTATTTTTCTTGCGAAGCTACAAAAGGCATCTTAGTTGCAAGATATATTTCCTATAAAGTGAAGCTAGAAGTCAAAGAGACACCCTAATAAAAGCAAGTTTGTAGAATCACTATCTCGACATTTCTCTTCTGTGGTGCTATTTTCTCGCTGAATGTTTTGTTTGTACTAACAAAGCTCGTATCACGCTAGTGGTCTTTGCCATTAGTCTGTAGGCTTTGATACTGATGTTCAAGGGCCCCGGCCACGTTTCTTTAGTTTTGCCAGAAAAAAAAAACCTGTCGCTTGATAATCGAGGCCCCTTAGAACATGCCAGCCAAACATTATGATACATCACGTGGCCCGGAATGGACAAATAATTCTCAAAACCAGCTATAAATCGTTCTATCTTTTGTCGACAAATGATGCCACGATCCAAGATTACCGCGCGGTGAGCACAAAGTGCGCTACCACTGGCTGATTTCACCACGACGAGCTTGTTAGTTTGGCCGCCGTGAGATGGCATCACGTGCCCGCGCTTGCTCGCGATTAGGGTAAGGTGCGGTAAATGAGACAAAAATTTGAAAATAGTGAATATATATTTTTATTCTACTCGTAACCATTAAATATCAACGCAGAAACTTCCCATCGGGTATAAGGTATGCAGTAGATAAATTACCATAGTTAGAGAGTTTATTATAAAAAAAGGGCACCAGGTGTCTTATTGCACCCCAACCTGTGGGGCAGAACGAGACAGTGTGACAAAAATTTCATCACTTCAGTTGTTACGTTGAAGCCCTTGAAATTCACTGCGTGGGCTCTCACGCGGCCCCCATAAGCGCCGATTTTGCACTCCACGCATTGAATCCAGACAGACCCCGGTGCTCTGTTGCCCCGAAACTTCTTGCACATCAAACACCATCAGTCTTTTTAAAGACGGTAGTCTTTATTAGGGTACTTCAACGCGAAAAGTTTGGTCTTGTCTGTCCATTTGTCTCCTGAAACGATACCCAAAACGGCCTAAATCCATCCCAATCCACAGCGCTCACCAATATTGCTTAAGTTTCAGCGTTCAAACTTGTGCGATTGTCAATTAAAAAGCAATTATTGTGCATATCTGAGGCATAATCAAAACATGTAAATATTCTATGGCGTGTCTCTTTATACTAGAGAAGGCATACACAACTAGCTCTAAGAACCGCAGCGTTTATCACGCTGCGCTGACATTACAACACTATGCACAACAAGGCAAGTGTTTCCAACGCTTTGCTAATATGACACGGTGGTGGCACCTACCCGCTGCTTTGCGTTCTACACCTTATCGCCCCCTAGACGGGCGAGCACGCCGCGCGCTTGCTATAACAGATGCCATTCTTTCGTTTTCCAAGATAACTGCCAGATGGCGCTCATATCTGACGTGCCTTAGGGCGCGTTCATGTGTGCGCGTCTCCGTGTTTTAGAGTGGTGACAACTTCGATCATGGTTGCTTACAACTGGCTAAAACGGCCACCATACTTGACAGGCCGCCATGTTCGTTCTGAGCGGTCGCTCATTTTCATTGAAGGCAGCATGGGTTTCAACGAAAAGGGGGAGTTTTTTTAAATGCCAAGCATTTCTTAGCGAACTTCGGTGACTTTGATCCTATCCTATCCTATCTATCTATCTATCTATCTATCTATCTATCTATCTATCTATCTATCTATCTATCTATCTATCTATCTATCTATCTATCTATCTATCTATCTATCTATCTATCTATCTATCTATCTATCTATCTATCTATCTATCTATCTATCTATCTATCTATCTATCTATCTATCTATCTATCTATCTATCTATCTATCTATCTATCTATCTATCTATATACACACACCACACACGCCTACACACGCACAAGCACGCAAAACACGCACACACGTACAGGCACGCAAACACGCATACGCACGCACACGCACCCGCCTACACACACACACACACACACACACACACACACGCACACACGCACACACACACACGCCTACACCCACACGCACACACACATGCGCATGCACACACGCACGCACGCATGCACACTTGCACGCACAGACCTACGCATGCACACACACTTGCACGCGCACACACCACACCCACCTAACGTGCACACATACACACACACACACACACACACACGCACGCACACGCGCACACGCACACATGCACACACGCGCACACATGCACATACACACCCACCCACATACACACACACGTACGCACGCGCACACATGCACGCACGCGCACACATGCACACACACACACACACACACACGCACACACACACACACACACACGCACGCAAAGAGGAACACGAAATGATTAAAACAAAAGAAGGGATAAATAACATTCTGCATCGCAAACTATTGTGGAGAAAGGAACGCATTATAAAACCAAACAAAAACAATCAAGAAGCAGCTTGAAGCTTGTCACGTACTTTCGCAAAGAAATATTGACTAGAGCTTCGACGCTTCCCGTTCCAACGTCAAACAAAAAAAAAGCACCCGATTGCATCACGATCTCGACTCAAGGAGAAAATAATTTAGGCCCGAAGAACACACACGCAGAGCACTTTTAAGTGCCTCAATTTATTTGTTCTTGTCCCGAGTTCATGCTGTACCCAGGTGTTGCTTACAACTGGCTGGTTAATAGATGATCAGGTGTTCTGATCATCTATTAACAAGCCCACGTTTCAACTCTAGATAAAAGCCATCCAAAGTAAGAAAATTTGCCTTAACTGGGCCGAACGTGAGTGACATGCTGTCAAAATTGGAAGGCGTTGACGCGCGCAGTTATGAATGGATGAAAATCACAGCGGGACATGTCTGCGAAATCTCTCATTTGTACGTAGAAGTGACGCTTGCATCGGCTATGCCACTCACTCGTCACGCCCGCTGTTGCATTCATCATTTCGGTTAGGTAGTGTTTTGTTGTTGGCGACAATATTTTTCTTTATTTTGAAGTACCAAAATTTATTGATCCCGACCAGTTCTCTGATCTGGACTGCAAGAGATTTTGTAACCCTTAAGAATGAAAGTTGCACGATTACAAAACAATTATTGAACGACTAAGTTAATTAGACGCTTAATTTAGTAAGTATGGCTTACCCCATCGATCGATCACCGTTCCTGAAATAGGGGTTGCTTTTTAGGTAACTGAAGAAACGACGAGGAGGAGAAAACGAGATCTTTGTAGGAGAGGATGTGAATCAGGGATCATTTGGATGGAGGTGCGTTCCATTGTCTCGCTTGTGGGCAACGCCTCAGCCTTTCTGCACAAATAATGCAGGAGATTAATGTTACGGTCGATGCAGAATAATACTAATATCAAGGATTTAACTTCCCGAAACTGTGATATGATTGTGAGAGACGTCGTAGTAGAGCACTCCGAAAATTTGGACCATCTGGTGTTCTTCAACGGGCACTAACATCGCACAGTGCAAGGGCCTATACCATGCCGCCTCCATATTCCAATCGATGAATTTCAAATAGGTCTAATTATCAAACCAACAAATGGCGATGTTTCTGGCTGTCGATTTAGGGATATAGGTTTTACAAGATTACATTCAAGTGACATTTGATCATTTAAATTTGATCTGTGTAGCACAAAATATTTGATGGAAAGTGCACATAAGTGACCCTAAGTATTTAAGGAAGGAGAGCTATTAGCTCCGAATTCCGCACAAAAATTGATTTCAGAAGGTAAAGGTTACAAATAAATGTCGAAGCAAATAAAATAAAATAATTGTATACATATTGCGCAAAAAAAGACCAGCTGGAGTGGGGCTAACAAAAAAGAAAAAAAGGGAGGACTGTGAGAAAGATTACAAAACTTCAGAGACTACGCTGCCATAATTTCTGGGGCGCCAAAGCTAACTCCCCCCCCCCCCAAAAAAAAACAAAATGAACAAAGCACAACCGGCGTCCTAAAGCGGTTTACAGTCAACGATTCCGTCGCCCAAATCGCACTGAGACGGTGGGCAGATCATCCCATAATAAAGTACATACATATGACGTGGCCGATAGCAGCGTTACAGGCAGCCAATGCTTGTCAACATTGAGCTGACTTACAGTGAGGTACTCGTAAAGCAGCTGTTCGTAGCCTATGTGTGATGCGATGGTGCTTTGCTCCATAAGCTTCTATGAAAGAAGCTCTGCGGCGTGATATACGTTGGGAAGTATGTGTGGGCTGCATAGCAGCTAAGATTCAGCGTGCCGTTCACATTTTACTTTGAAATCTTTAGACAGGCGTAAATGCTCAAGAGACGTACATATAAACGAAATGAAAAAGGGAGAAGCCGTACTGAAACCACGCAGAGAGAGAGAGAGAAAGGGAAAGAAGAGCGGACACGTACGCAATCAACGTTGTCAAAAGCGCACGATTACACTTGTCAGTTTTTCAGCTCTTCATGTACGTGAATGTTCAACTAGACCTACATTATTGATATGCTGCATTTTTTTACCAAACATGCCGAGGAAAATAACTGTCGGACATTTTCCCCGGCATTCTGTAGACGCCTGAGCATTAGGTTAACGTAACAGGAGAGCCGCGTTCTCCCCGATGTAGTGTGTGGTGGATGAACCTCAAGGTCCGCCGGCTACTGCAGGCTGTCGTGTAGGACGAGAGACGGCGCGTACGAAACGAACTCTCTTTTGATGAAACATAGATGAAAAAAAAAAGCCGAGGGAGTGGCAGCTCCTGAGAAAGTGGCGCTGACCGCATGACAGATGTTGTCTAGGCTGACGAATAGGAAGTTCCAATAGAGATGAACCACTTCCGGCGTGGTTTGATGTGCGTGCTTGCAATTTGTGGAAAACAGTTTTAAAAGTGAGATAATTTTACAATATTGTTAACTAGGTTCTTTCTTTTTGAAAGCTTATAAATGCACAACAGGTTACTGGGTCTACTGTATGCTCTTTCACACTCGCGCTGCTTGAATCCTGCAGTGCGAGGTGACCGCCCTTATAATTTGGAAACAACGGTTTACAAATAACCCCAGGGAACGAAAAAATGAAGAAACCCCAAGTGCCAAACAGCGCGAAAGTATAACGTCAATATTGCGTTATTTGCGGAGTGGTCAGCGATAGCATCCAAGTGAATCTCGTGCAATCTGAAGTCTTTCTTCACGACTTCGTAGACTTGAAATTGTCAAAAATTCATCAAGCCAACTTTTCTGGTATTCGTTTTACTTCGATCGACTTCCGCGGTTTTCACTTGAAAACGTTTCCCGGTGACCGAAGCTAGAGTGAGGCCACTATTTCGTCAAAGATTCATTTCAAAGAGAGCGAAATCGTGCTGCACCACACTGCCAGTTCACATATTTTACTCTATTCATGCATCATTTACTTTTTGTTGGGCCAGACATGCTCAAAAATACATTCTATTGCGCGAACAGAGGCTTCCGTCTTCTTTCGTTCTTTGTAGTATGATTTCAAAAGTAAAAAAAAACATAAAAAAACGATGATCACAAATCTGAGAGATTGGCTTTCCCGGTCAAGCACGTCAAACGTACTGGTGTGCATGAGCAGCGGTTTCTTGTGTGTGCTTGCGTTTTCGATAGTTATGATACTGTTTCTTGAATAAGTGATTAGCTGTTGTCAATACACAGTCCCTTTTCGTTTCTCAAGTCCCTCTTCTGGGGGATTCTTTGCCAAATGTTTCCTTAAAGTGGCTGAGAAGACAGTAAACGATATCACGAAAAAAGTTCAATCGACTGCGAGAAATTTAAAAGTTCACCTTTTCACAACGCTCTCTCTCTCTCTCTCTTGCGCAGGGATTGGCACCACACTATATGTCTCTGAATCCCTCACTTAAAAGTGTAGCTTCTCGGGAAAATCAACGGTAACAAAGGATCACATTGCCGTTTGGGTTTAATTCTTCAAAAAAGGGCTCCCTACATGTCAAAGTCGGCTGCTTCCCAAGGATTTTCCTGTGAAGAGACCCGTGATATGCTTCGTAAAAGCACGACCAACTGCTGTTTATATTGTTTTATCAAAACTTGTTCTGAGGAACGGCGTCCGTTTCTGCAAATGGATAATAAATTCATTCCTTAGAAAATGCGTGCTGAAGAAGCATACACACGCTAAGATTGCTCGTGAAACTGGCGGTCGCATAGACAGTAAACAAGCTGGCCAAAGATAGCACGGAAAGCAGCTTAAAAGGAAGGAGTCGGCTGCACAGTTTCGAACGTGTTGTCTAACGAAAAAACACTAGCAGTTTTTTTGTGCAAAAAGGTGTGTTTTGCGTGGCTAAAGCGTAAAGCGTCTATTTCAGAGCACCGTACTGTGTTTCCAGACTGCGCCCATTTTTTGAAAATCTGCTTTTATCTAGAGGATACTCAGTCTTGTTCAAATAGCATCTAGCGTATGGGTATGATGCCTTGTGGCTGCATGCTGCCGCAATGTCTCTAGTTCGCATCAGATTTAGGAAAGTAATCATGAGGAACATCCCAAAATAGATATGTTCCTTTGAATGCTGTCCTCTGTTGTTTGCGATGAAGCACACAGCTTTCAGGGATTGGTTTGAGACTTGCGGCAGAGACGATGCAGTGAAGTAGACTAGCCTTTTTAAAAATCAATTTCTTTGGCAGAATCACGCTGCGTCTAGGTTGCCACAGCATTTCGTACAAGCTTTTGTTATTTTCGAACCATTCAAGCGTGTAGAAACTACTTAATGAATAACTCGGTGGGTTTCTTTCAGTGCCGTTGTCCGTGCGGTTACTAAGCTCATGCTAAGTGCAATAAATAGAAAAAAGGGCCGTTATTCAGGGCACTTTGGCAGAATGTGCGTAAAACGTAAATGTTCAAACGAGAAACGTGAACGGCGCATATAATGTGGCCCTATATCATAGCATGAACTCACTCGAAAGCTTGTAAGGTGATTTAAACACCTTCTTACACCACACAATAAGGAGTTCAACATATCTATAAGATGCTCCTGATAAGACAAGTCGTTTGCTCGTTGATAAGAAAGCCTAATTTGCTCTTAGCTTCCAAAATGTCTGTACTACGATAGACGTTACCTTGTTCATAGAGCACCAACAATGCTGTAGATGCTGACCAGCCTTATTTTCAGATGCTATTCCTTTCAGAAGAAATTCTATAGTGTGCGTTAACTAAAACTGAAGATGGAGGAACAGAGAAATTGTTGCACAGAAACCAAATTTGAGAATGGTACTTGCATTTATATTCCCATTTTGACAATAAATATCTGATTACTGTTGCACACCCGGCAGCATATTGTGAGTACAACCACATATTGTTGATGAAAAGTGAATCTATCAAAAACAGTGGTTGTGCTGCTGAGTGGCTTGAAATGGTGTACTGCTTTACACTAAATTTTCTACCATAAACACTAGATATCCAACAGTGATTATGAGACATGACAAACACACAAAAACGCAAAGAAAGCCAGGAAGCCGATTTCCCCGAAGAAGGTAATTACTGGACGTTAGGCAAAACAGTATAAAACGTGATTCATGTCGTAGAATTATTAGAAGCTCTTTTGTTGAGTTACTATTCTGCAACATTAAAAAGATAAAAAAATATGACAGCTATGCCTAGTGCATTGAGCCGACATTCACGTTTTTTACCTTTCTGTATGTCGGCTAGCTTTTTTTTTAACGAGCAAAATTACTCAGCGAAATTGATGCGCGTTGAACTTTCATGTTACAGGGTCATTCCTTTATGTTTTGTGCTTTTTTGTGCTAAACGTTCCTTAGTGAAACAGACTACCATACGAAAATTTCCATTTCCATATACTCTCTCAACCATTGCCACGCTAAACTTCAGGCAAGTTTAGTGAGTGCCTCATAGCCGCTATGAAAGTACCATTCCGTCAACGAGAAGTAAACAGAAAACAAATCACATCATATCCGCGGAGTGCATGATGATGAGTGGGTGAAGCTCCGGAGGTTGATCGGCAAAACAACAAACCTTCCGTGAATCCTTCCTAATACATCATCAAAAATGACAAGGCCAAACATGACTTGGCCCACCAATGCTATCCTCCGCCTCATGACCTTTATGCAGAGCCCAAGCAGTTACGTGGCGACAGCTGCAAACGAACATTTACCCCAATATACTGATATGTCACTGCATATACCCCGATGTCTATAGCACCAACATCTGTAAGGCCTGCTAGAGCGACACAGCTACGCTAATACACATGCTCTGGAATTGCGAGGTTAAAGCAAAGCGTATTATTTCAGATGCTCTTTCGGTGAGTTGCGAAGCTGCTCTGCGGAGCTCCAAGCTTGCCGACCTACCCTGGGCAGTCCAGCAGGCCTGTGAAGCGGCGGAGAGGCAAGGCCTTGACGTCACGACATGGGAGACTTGAGCCCGGGTCACTAGTCTGCCGGACATTCAATACAGTTAGGCGCGAAGCTCCTTATAGCGGCACCCGTTCGTCCCTCATAGCCGTTGTAGTGTGTAACAAGTATAACATTTTGACCTCCAAGGTGGTGCCGGTGAGAGATTTCTTCTGTGCGCTGATGAACAATAAAAGATAGTGCTTAATGTACATGCCAATGGCTGCTAAGGGGGAATGGGAGACAGGAGCGTTCGGCTTATAGTTAACGCGCACGCTGCGATCCCCATTAGCAGCCATTGGCATATACATTGAGCACTATCTGACAAGAAAGGGTTGCTACGTTATATTCAATGTGTGTAACCTCCTTAGTTTTAGAAAGGTTTAGCGAGCGTTGAGCCGCAGTGCCATGAATAGAATGAACTAGTATAAACCATGAACTCGAGGTGGTTAAAGGTGGGAAGTAGATACGAAGCACAAGCCGTAAGAAAGTAAAAGCCGAATTTTCCTGTCTCTCATTTCCCATTAGTATCCATTGGCATGTACATTGAGCACTATCTGGCAGGAAAAGGTTGCTACGTTATACTCGCTAGGCGTAACCTCTTTGGTTTTAGAAATGTTTAGCGATCGTTGGGCCGCAGTGCCATGAATACAGTGAACTAGTATATACCATGAACTCGAGAGGTGGTTAAAGGTAGGAAGGAGACCCGAAGTGCAAGCCGTAAGAAAGTGTGCGTGTGCCACCTCTCGTTTAGTCCTTGAAATGTCCGCTGGATGGCGGTGCTTCTATATGGGGAATATAGGATGAAAATATGCGAGATGGTGGTACTTCGAGTGTTGAATAGATGGACGAACGGACACACAGACAGATGCATGGATGGACGCATGAACGGACGCAGGGACGGACGCACGAACAGACGCATGAAGAATAGGCAGCCATGGCGATACAGTTTAATCCTCTTTTGCCCCTCTTCACAAGCACCTTCGCATTTATTTACCAGTCGGGGTGCTTTTGAAAATTGGTGAGAAATACACACTTAAGTGCAGGTTCTGATACTGCGCTCTGACAGCGTTAAAAGGCAGCGAAAACTTATGTCTCTTATTAGAAAATAAGTGGGACGTGGTTTGACAGCTCGTGAAACGCTCAAGTATAGACACTGTTGCAAAACTTTTTCGAGAGATACTGAAATAAATGAGCACCCACAGTTTCACAATCATCTGTCTGCAGTCGTCATTGATTATGTTGCTACGCTCTATTCTGTATATTCAGTTTTGCATCTGTAACTTTTGAGAAAAAAAAACGCTTAAGTAAGGTTGAGAACTGCCGAGCAGACTTGGGTCTACCAAAATAGTTTGGGAGATTGCAGCAAGCGGGCAAAATATTGATTCAAACTGATTTACCAAGCACTCTCCCACGTTTGTGTTCTACGCTGTTCATCGCCTTGCTTAATTTACAAGTTTACGCTACCTAATTTCGTGAGCTATTTACCTCGGGAGGCATTTCTTTTGTATTTTTATGCCAAACTTGTTGCATAAACTCCAACACCTGGTGTTTAAGATGAGCGTTTAGCTATGAAGCGCTGGTGAAATTTAACTCATTAAGTCTGATGTGCAAAGCTTGCAGTTAATGTATGAACGCATGCAAACAGGCATTGCTCAGTTAATAACGTTTTAGTGAAAGCGCCACCGTCCACGTAGGCAACAGTCAAGCGAAAAAACACAGACGACAGTTATTATAACAAGAATTCACGTTATAGTTTAGAATAGCCAGACCAATGTACGTGGGCATTTACGTAAGCATCCCGTGTCCACGCTTCTGATGCATAATTTCTTAACTAACAGAACCATGAGGTTTCGCGCCCAATGAATATTACGAGATATGAATATCAGAAAACCACATTCTCGAAAATTTTCGAACCCGGATACCGGTATGCAAGCTCTTTATCTAAGTGTATCACACAATGAAGTGAACTTCTTTCCGCGTTCTTATAATGTGTTAATCTTTATTTATGTATTTTGCTGTGGATAATCTTTGTATTTTCTGCTAATTGTCCAACGCCATGCCTCATACGAAGCTACCTTTTACATTCAAAAAGAACAAATAAGTAAACAAAGCACGGAATATACCATTGACTTCAATTCAGATGCCTCGTTTGCCAGACAGATTTCTGCAGGAATACAAGTTGTGTAGCTGAATATGTTAGCAGGGAGTTAACAGAAAGACGTAGAAGAAACACGAGGGCAATTTGCCCGGCCAAACGTTCTAGAACTTTCGCATCATTGCGTCTCAAAGTTAGCAACTAGAAAAAAAAATATGAACTGAGTTATCGGTTTCTAATCGAACCAATTTTACAACCGCATTTGCATTGTGTACGAGCCCACTCGTATCTTTTTGAGCGCAACTGTTGGAGGTTTGGTATAGACATCTGCCTTCAGAGCCAAAAATATATATAACACAATTTTGCAGATAGTTAAGCATTCCCACACGGTGCCTGAAATACTTCTCACGCAACAAGGGCGCAGGGACTGTGTCAATTTTAATTTCAGTCTACGCGTGACCCTCGCATCATTATCTCTTGGGAGTTCCTCAGGACAAATTTGTCCTCACTTGCAGCGTGACCTGAAGCTGCAACGTGGTTGCGCATCAGACAGCTAGGAGGGTCATCTCTTTCGCAACAGTAAGCGTATACAGGAATCTAGAACCTAAAATGAAGAATAAAAAGAACAAATAACGAAACCGGCTGAATGTCACTTAGCTGTTTGCATGTGACGTTGTTTTTCGCTACTAGTTTCCAAACAAGGATGCTTTGACCCGGACGCAGGGCTTGGTGCTACTCAGCGTCTCCCTTTCACTCATCCCATGGTCCGTACCTTGTTAATGCCATTCTTTGTTGCTCATCTTCAATGCAGGTAGTAGCCTGCTTGAAACAAGGGCCGAGAGCTGTTGGCTGTCTCATGGAAGCACCGGCTAAACAGAGCGACACTGAGAAATCCGGGCGGGAGAATAATGAAGCGGTGCTCGCTCGTGGTGCTACTTAGTTCGGTGCATATTGAACTTGCTTCGCTCGAACCAGACCGGAATAATGACGGATGCGAGGGCATGAAGCTTTATGTGTTTCGCACAATTTCTTAGTGCACGAAGCTGTGCTAATTACGTCTTTCAGACCGTTAATGACGCGTGAAACTCAAAGGTGCTCCACCGCGAGGACATTAACGTCTTTAACGGAACGATTAATGACATACGTATGGGCGACGAATTGCGAGATAAATATTTATTTTCGTAATATAAGATGCATATCAACTTGAAGTGATATTACGACAGCAATTTTGTTCATATCCTGGTCTTGTTTCACCCTTTTGTCAGTCGTATTATTAAAAAAAATTCGGCAGATTCCACGTACCTTAGGAATAGACGTTATGCGAAGCATACGGAGTTCGGAAGGTAATTGTGTTGCATTTTTTTTATTGAGCGACGGGTTATGAAATGGCGCTAATTATATGTATATATGCTGCATGCAACGCACAGACTTATGTTGAAGAATTGCAGATGTTTATATAACCACCTGTTCGCACTTGCGCAAGGATGCCAACAGGAACATGAGTATTAGCCAAACCAGAAGCGATAAGCTGATAAGAAGCGCTGGTCCTCCCGAGAATGGAGGTCCTGGATACTGTTACATAAATAAACTTAACAGCATGGCGGCTAACTGTAATTTACAGTAATCCGACGTTACAGCTGCGTCAAAGGAGTACATATGTAAGTTTATAAAATCGAATAGCCAGCAATGTAACCACAACTGATGTTTCATGAACATTAGGGTGTATTTCAAAACTAGTTCCAAAGCCTGGTGGGGCTCTGTTGTAGAATGCTTGATTGTCATACAGAATGATTGGCTTCGATTCCGGCTACGGACGTGACATTTATTCTGTGAAATATTCGGGTCAATGCTACTGAGGTCCGGTTTTTCTTAACGCTCACGCGTTAATATTTCCCATGTGTGTTCTCGTCTTTTCTCACTAGACGCTAAAGTTCAATCACCTGTGACACATTCCCTTATACGAGTGGCAGATACCGCCCGCGGGTATGTGCCACTGTCTGGCGGGAATTGTTTGACGACTTATGTCACAGGATTGTGACATCCTTAGTGTGCTGACTAGCGCGTCAAATTCGCCATACTATCTTACCCTCCCATACTAATTTTGGTTCATGTCAAGTTAAGAGGGTTATCCCAAAAGCACACAGACTTAAGCGGCCAGATAGATAGATAGATAGATAGATATATAGATAGATAGATAAATAGATATATAGATAGATAGATAAACGCCAAAAGGGTACACGCTAAAAAAGACGCCAAAAAAGATAGATAAACGCCAAAAATGATAAACGCCAAAAGAATGCTTGACATTTAAAAGAATGTGCAAGCCCAGCAACAAATATTGTTACGCCATCAGATACATATGCCTTGGTAGCTAAAACGCTAGCTCTTCCGTCTTAAGCTATGTTCACACTACGGTCATAAGGCGTCGATTTTTCATAACACGCGCAAGCGGAAGCACAACAAGCGTATGCGTCTAGTTCAGACTGTGAACGTAAAGGTACCAACGTTCGCAACGAACGCATAAATCGTGGGTGAGAGTGTTAAAGGCTAGGCAACTTTTACGACTGCGATACTACGACCGTTACGACACAGCCAATGACCGATCAGCTTTCGGTTTTCAACAAGCGGTCACGAGACCTGACGGGACTTCCGTCCTCCCTGCTGCAGCAGCATCGCGGAGGCGATGGCGGTAGCTGCCGGCGCGGGAAGTGCTACTTCGCCATTCCGCGGTGACGATTGGGTTAGATTTGTTTACTCGCAACGTGCGTAAAAAGTTGCTCCGCGCTGCCTGCCGTACTGTCTTCATTTGGTGTGGTTTAGTCGTTGGACATTTCTGGGAAGTGAAAAGTGTGCGCAAAGGATTCGCTTGCTAGCGACGATTTATTAATAGTAGTGGTGCGCTGGCGACCGTTGCTGTCTTCGGGCGATTGAATACACGACTATAAGCTCATTTTGAGCGTGAATTTCTTCCAACTCAGCCAGCGCTCGCGTGTTGATGGGAGCCATATTGGACCGCTAGTGACGTCGATTCTACAGCGACAAATATGATTGGCCTATCGTAAAAATCGTAATGTACGTAGCTGTAAATGTGAACAAAGGTATCGGCATAACTGCGGTAACGCTTTTTATAGCCGTTGCGTTCGATACGCCGAACGAGCTGTTACGCACGTTACGACCGTAGTGTGAACATAGCATTACAGAAAAGCATGCTTGCAATGCTATGAATTTGTTATTTATACAATAAAGCTAAACATGTGTTTCAACGTAATGTCATAATCACATAGTAAAGAGCAAAAAATGGAGCAATACCTGAAAATATTGAGCGTAGTGTAGGATGGAGCCACGAACTGGGCAGCACTATACGCATAGCCTAATCGTATAAGAGATAAAGACAGATTTTCTATTCGAAGTTTATTTAGTGAGCAATGTGATTGCAAGAGTTCATATGAAACTATCTCTGTGAATTTGACGTCGCGAATGTGGCCACGGACCCGTAGGCTTTGTGCGATGAGCGTGCTTGACCAAGCTTTTGATTAATCAATAATAAGTGAATGTTTGTTGTTCATTTTTATAGAGACAAGAAAATTCGAGGCCGCATAAATAAAAGGGCCACATGACCAGGAGATTTTTAGAGACACGTTGAAACTGTTTCATGCAGGTTGGAAGAGTGTTAATATAAAAAATCCAGCAGGGCTGTTAACAATACGGACATATGGTGGTAGCATAGGAGAACCTTTGATGCAGCATCGCATACCACCAGTGGTGGTGGTCGTTCATAAAGTGCGCGCGAGCTTCAAGAGACTAGGTGATATCTTCACACGTAGTTGTCGTTACTACGCACTGACGCTGCTGTCTACGACCGACGCATTGATGACGTGGGAGAACAGATGGGGTAGCGCGCTTAACACCAGAACGTTAGGTGATCAGTTGAGACAAAGAAGTTAGCGGCAATAACGCCACAGCAGAATGAAGAGGACCTTGTTTACGGTAGAAATACAAGAGAGGCCTTGAGCCATTCAGGGGTCGTAGTTCGCTGATGATTGCTTTGGTTATAAAAAAATTTTACGATTTTTTCCTTTTCAGGTTCATAACAGTGCTACATGATCCAGATTACCTATTGGCTTCCGAGATAATGCCTGAGATGTCCGCTGCTTTAAAGTCATGTGGGCAATGGTCTCCAAGTTAGCAATTTCGCTGTATGCTGTATTTTGAACACTCACAGAAACAGCTAGATACATTGCAGGGTGAACTTCGCACGTGACTACACTGGGGTCAATCACAATTTAGGTGAGCTTTGTTATGTAAGCAGCAATACTACAATGGTGGTCAACTTGCATAAGAAGCGAATGCTAGTAAAGAAACGCAAACTCATTGCATCAATGGCTAAGCTGTGGTAATACTGCTCCGATATTGCATTCTTGAACAAAGTCATTATCTCTAGTCATGCGAGTGGTTATGATTTCTGAGCAGAGTGAGCTTTGCCGTGCAGCGTGGTGTTTCGGGCCCATCAACACTGATTGCTTACGGTCAGGAATTCAGGCAGTTCTGTCATTTGGGCGGTTGGAGACAAAAATGATCACAATCCTTGCCTTTATATAGGCTGTTATGTGTATGTCACAATGACAGAAACGCACGCACAGTACGAGAACAATGTAGAGCGCTATCGTGCCCCGAAAATTGTCTGCTCTGCCAAGTTTCCTAGCCTAATGAATGGATCTGTTCTGGTTGTGAAATGCTGCCGTCCATGGTTTGTGGTCATTGTCCAGTGACTGATAGTCACGCTTCTGAGAAATAAGTAAGTATGTGTCGAAATAAGTGCATAGAAGTGCAAAAGAAAAGGAGCCTAGGATGCAGAGGAGACCATTTGTTGGGCTTGCATCGTTAGTTTCTCCTGCCCCCTCTACCCTCGTTTAGCAAGCAAATAAGCGGCATAAGCCTGGTTACTGGAGCAAGAAATGAGCATTTTTCAGGCACTTAATACAAACAACAGAAAGCGGTCACTGTTATAGCCTACTGTCATTCGACACCAACTGGTTTCTTTTCGTTCCTTTTTTCTTTGTGAAGAGAAGGGCATCCACGGCAGTACAGCTGTTTCAAGCAACATTTAGACCGGGCAGTGGAAGAACACACAAAAAAGCCAGAAATGTGAAATCGAGCTAAGAAATTAAGGAACGTGAGAACAGCAGCAGCTACTACAGCAAGAATACAAGACGAATTAAGTTAACCGGTTAAACACATATGAGTATGTGCCGCCGCAATACTTAATAATCATAATGATTTCGTGCTTACTTTAAAATAATGCGGTAATAGGACACTGACAAAAAAATGGTTGGCGGAAGGAAGCAGCCCGATGCATTGACGCGCGTGAATACCGGTAAGAGACGACTGAGAAGGAAAAGAAGGACAAAAACAAACGCTATTTGTGATTATCCTGCTTCTTCCGTCACTTCATGGCCACTAAAGACAGCTAGCAGGTGTAAGAGCTGGATAACCTCCTTCTTTTTACCGCGATTTGTCCGTTCCTTCCTGCCAGAATGTACTTTCCACAAGTGTATCTGTCCATAACCTCGTTGAGTCCAGTAGACTGCCGTGCAGCCTCACATATACATGATGTGAACAGAGGCTTTTGCATGGCTTGACGAGCCCGGTGTTTTTTAAAAGCGTCAGCTGCTTTCAAAAATTGGTATACCTACTACATAGCTTAGGCGTTTTGGTATTGCATTTTAACCGTATATACAGCACATAGAAAGGACAGGAACACCCATATAGGCGGGTGCCTAGTTCTCCTTCAGGAAAGGGAGTAGGGCCAAGGTTTGTCGCAGCGCCATTTTCCCTATTACTTCAATACATCGGGATGACTTTACGCCCCCTCCCTCTCGAGTCACCGCGCGCCCCTCCCTATTGCGTCAATTTGTACGGCTAACTTTGCATCCCGTCTTTGGTGACTAAGAGAGTGCCCTCCCCCCCTCCCTGCCCCATCCCATGCACGCGACTGGGAACACAACGCTACATCCGTGTTCCTGTCCTTTCTGTGCGCTATGAATGTTACTAGGAGTCAGCTCGTTGCCTGGCGTATTTTGATGAGTGCTGCTTATGTAATGTCGTCGATTGCAAAATTGTTGTTGACTGATTTTCAGCGCACTCAAAAAAGAAACTTGAGACTCCTCTTTATATATCACTCGCAAGCATGCTGATTTGTGCAGCAACCATTAAGAAAAACTCAAGTTAAATGCAAAGAAACTCTGACGCTGTTTGCTAATAGGCTCACCAGCGCCTTTTTTTGCCGAAAATACGGCAAAGAACCTAACAAAATCCCAAAGTGAAACTGCACCACAATGCAGTTGCAGTTAAAAGTAACAAAAGCAATACTTTAGAAGAGAACTTACCGTTGTCACATGAGAAACAGTGCTGAATTGTAGTTAACATAGAAAAATTTAGGAGTACCGTGAAACAGGTCAGCTGGCGCTGGTTTTTGCACCACGACAAAGACGAGAAAAATTATGTGTGTGAAGCCATGCAAGTGAATGCCGGCCTCAAAAGCAGCCGCAAAAGCATTCATCCAATTGTTCAAGCAGAAACAATATTTGAAGTAAATGCACGCACATATTTCTATGAATGTTGGCACGGGTACTCTAAGGACCATCAGCAGTGATATTGATGTCCAAGAAAAATGAAGAAAATAGTGCATTTTCTTTGCCCCGAAACTGAAAATGGAAATTCTAACATTCTTGTCCTTCGTTCAAGACGACGACGCGTGGCGTCTTGCTTGAATTTGGGTCGGTCGGGTTTGTCAAAAAAGTGGGGACGTCTGAATTGCTTCAAACATGGGAGTAACGCATAATGAGAACCTCCCTCGTTTTTTGGCACGTTCAGATGAAGTACGCAGACACCTTGACTGGCAGGGCTTTTTGTTTGTACGCTGGATGCAGTACTGTAAGTCAGCAGAAATATTCGTTCAGTTTATTGGCTTGAGATGCAAATGGGGATACGAAAGCTGCTTGATTTTCTCCCTTAATTTATAAGCGTTGTTACACAAACAATGAATTATATGCTATAATATAGATTTATATATGAATTGATATAGTAGCAATAATATATGCGTTGTTAGCATGCAGTGTCAGAAAAGTTGTTCTCAAGTGCATCTATTGAAATGATACGCCTGATTTCATGGGCCTACTTGAGGATACATGTCTGATACTTTCGTTCTGTGCCAAAACAGGCTTTAAGAAAGCCATTACTCGAAGATAAACGATAATATGATACCGCGAGCAGCTTTGATCTGTGCTGCTCTAACGAGCTTACTAAAGAGAATTTGAGGTTTATATCACCTCAGCTACTCTATTTTTGCTATATCACCTCAGTTACTCTATCTTTGCTCGTTCTGTAGCGTAGAAATTGAATGGCTGCGCAAAGATAAAAAGGAGCAGGTAAAGAAAATGTATCGTGAACTGAAACAATTAAAAAATAAATTAACCATTCGCTATGAATTTTTCAGGTCATCTGGACCGTTCTAAGCAGTAATATTGGTACGATGAATGACATATCAAAAGAGTGGCAAGCATAATATAAGAGAGTGATTTATTCAAGAATACCCCGTTTTCCAACCTCAGAGCTTCATAGATGTTTCAAGTTTCAATCCATTAGCGGAATATGCGAACAAATGGTATATGCTGAACCATATTTCTGTCTGTATGTCAACACAGCATCGAAGTATCACTGCATTGCTGTTCTACGTGGCCATATAATTTCTATCAAATGAGATTCCTTCTTCTGTAAGAGATGACGTGCTGACCTACTCTCTTAAATTAAACCACAAGTCCTATAGAACAACCCAATGCACCCAACGTTTTCAAGGAAAGCACGACACAGGGTCGTTCATTGGTGCACCTATCGCCTTCTTAATACGTGTAAACATATCGACGAAGATTACAAAATTGTCCAGCGCTAAATTAGACCAGGGCACCATTCGCGTGCACTTGGCTCTGAGCCTCTGACCGAGCAGTTCGTTTTACAGCGACATATCAAGTGATCCTGTTGGTGACTTGAAGCTGCACCAACGTGCAATGCTCCGACAACTGTACCTTGAAAGCCTTTGAATAAATAAAAGTGCGAAAAGGCCACTCTTGCTGGAGTGGATAAGTCGGAAAAAACTCGCCTCACCAAAGGCCATAGGAGAGCGTGCTCCGAGTTTTGTGTTCCGTAAGTTGTGCTCTGTGCTCGCTCTCTTATTCCTCCCCTTGCGCCAGTTGGTCCAAAGAACGAACGGGGACATTGGAACTGTGCCTTAAAATAAACAACTTTTAGGCGTATTTACGAAACTTTGTTCGTGAATTTGTTTTCTGATTTTCCATATAATGCCGAACTGAGATTTGATGCCCGAAATAAAATGTCGTCGTGGTGTTATATAACTGGTGCTCTATATCAATAGTGTGAGACGATTAAGCGTTTAATAAAATGTTGTGCTCGTGGTTCATGTTGCTTGTCCGCCACCGTGATGAACTTCCTTGAAGATAGAGAAAACTGAAGAACCAATTATTATAGTAAACCTATCAAAAAGCTGGAGCCTGCAACAAAGCAGCACAAAATAAGAGAAAAATTGCCAGTATAAAAAAAAATCAAACGCCACAAGAGAAATGTGTACTAAGCGTAGAAGGTCACACGTCCGCACAAGCGGGTCAAAACATTTCTTCCAAGACGTGACAAATCTCGCAGACGCAAGCACGTACGACAGCTGCAGTTGGCGTGTCCCTTGTCTGCTGAACGAACAAAGAAATTCCTAAAGGATGCCTCCAGAGAAGGCTCCAAGGAAAAACGAGTGCAAGCAGAGAATATTGTGGAGGTGCAAAAGTGTCCACGCCACGGGCGGCTGACCAACACACGACAGAAAACTTCCTGTGATGGCCGTGTTCAAGGTTTATGAGTGACGCTGAAAAAAAGAAACATAACGAAATCAAGTTAAAAGAGTCAAAAATATAAACGTTATGTACTAGATTACGCTACTATATTTTCTATGTAGTCGTCCTTACAGCACTCCGCACTTTTTCCCCCGTCCAATTCGCATTCGGGGAAGCGCTTGAATTGGTATTGCAAAGCAGAGCACATTTGCTTCATAGGAATTCCATTGCTTTCCCCACGACGAATCGCTTCTTCTCTGACATCTTTCAGCAGAGATGACGAAAACAAGCTAGCTGGACCGTTCGTACAGAATCGTCCACCAACACATGCGCTGTCCTATTCCAAGCACGTCAAAAACTTTCCTGCTGTAGTTGGCATTTTGGTGGGAAATGGTGGCACGCCTACATCGCTGTCTGAACGGTTCACGTTTGTGTGTCTCGCAATAAACCTTTTCACGCCGTTGCGTGTGTGGGGATTTTCGTCAACGCACGATGATGTCGAATGAACGTGGCTACCTGCAAGAAAAACAGAACAGAAGATTCCATTCTACACGGCAAATCGGCCAAGGTATTTTTTTTCTGTCGGTTCTTAAGCCTTTTCGGCAATGCAGAAAATATCGGCCACTCAAGTTCTGCCAGGTTAAGAAAACAAAGGTCACCGGCCGCCTTGGTTGCGAAATTAAAGGACAGAAACGACTACGTCTAGGATGATGTAGCATATTGGAAAGGTGTTGCCACTCTTCTTGTATGGAGCCTTCTGGTCTGACCATATCCCACAATACAATTCATTTACAAATGACAATTATTTACAGTTAATTAATGGAACCTAATAACTTTGTGTTCGTGTGTTCGTACAAATGCACAAAAGTATTTTAGTAGAACAAATTTAAGGCAAAAACGTCAAAAGTTCAAAGCACGTGAAGGTAGTTTAGCCGTATAGTTTACTGGACCAGTTGATGCACAACACCGAATCAACTTTTCCTGTGGGTTACTTTTTCTTCCGTTGCCGTCTCATGCTTGCTGGAACTGTTCACTTTGAAGCATAAAGCTACTCGAGTGGCATCAATAAAATTTCTGCGTTTGCACACATAACTTTGTTCTGCAAAACCAATTAAAGCCCTAATAAAAGCCACACAGATGCCATGATCGTGTTAGAACAAAGATGCCAAACGAGCGTTTAAGTCTGTACGCCCTTTCTTTTACCTCTTTTTTACCACGCCGCAATCAAGGCGTAAACGTGTAACATCATAATGATCCCAGGTACTTTTGTTAATTACATTCCTTATTACGTGCGCTTTTCGAATGGTCTACAAACCTGGAAATGAACTTCTTCACAAGCGTACACATGCAACGCGTGGTCCGGTATTTCCAAATCTGACCTCACTTGCGTTATTTATTATAACCTCACTGCACTCTCCTAAATGCAGAACCACTAAAAGGCACGTTTTGTCTGCGATATCTTATTTTCTCCCCAGAAGACGACCCCAAACAAAAGCGACTCTGCATGTGAGACGAGTGCTGAGAAGACAAAGCTATAATGGATGGCGCAGACCAAATTGAAGTAGCTCCTGCAAAAAGAAAAGTTCGACGCGATGACTGTGCTGCACTGCACTCGATGATAACTAAATAAACGTGGTGAGTTGGAAGCAGGTGCGCCGCCTTGTGGCGATAAAAGAGACCCTGCTCGTTAGAGCAGCGAGTCTCTTAATACTCCGCACGCATAATAATCCAATACTGCGCAACAAAACCACTGGAACCACAGCGATAGCAGCACTGACTGCCGAAAGCCGGAATTCTTAAGCAGCCAGGGCAAGCCAACGTGTCGGCGTGACCCGTCAGAGCTAATAGAAATGTAGCGCTTAATCTCTTTTCTGCAGTCCATGCATACTGCAGAAAGTATAGAAGATACAAAAAGAGAAAATGCAGAATGTCTACTGTGGTCACACGGCTGGCAGCATATAGTGCGTAGTCAAATGAATACCGGAGCCTTTTCTCTGTAGTTTCGTGACAGCTGCGACGACCTTCCTGCTACTGCTTAGGGAGCGACCGGAATGATTTAGAAGCTTAAGAGCATCATGTTGCCTTTTTTTTCCTTAGAAGAAGTTTCAATTAATGTTCAAGTGATGCCTTTCCTACATTTTTATACTATGTCTTTTACGTGGGATGGCTTACTGCTTGGGGTTTGTGTTCATAACATGAATATCACCCGCTCGAAGAGTTATAGGTGTCCTGTCCCAGAAATGACGTTTTTTTTAAAACTGTGATAGTCACGCCATGGAAATGCTATAATTACTATTTTGAATCACGTGAGAGAGCACTTCTGTGCAATACAGTAAATGTCTCCATAACTTAATCTTCAGGGCTGTTCATAATAATGCCTTATTTATAAGCTCATTTGCAGTTCATGAAAAAAAGTTTTGTTAGCCGATATGATTGGGACTACAATATACCCGTTAATATATGTATTGGGGTGTTTCATATGCATATTAAAACGGGGATACGATTATAACGAATGCCATAATAAATGTTCGCAAACATAGAGCGTCGGACATTCTGTAATGTGCACTGACAGTACAGAACACACGGACTTTACCATTTCGGCACTATCATATTACAACCGCCGTGGCTGGAATCATACCCGCGAGATCAGCAGCCGAGAGCCAAAAACTGTATCCTCGCTGTTAATAATAAGACCAGTTTCGAGGGGAAAGCTTTCAACCTATAGGACTTCCACATAACCATCTTATTGAGTCGAAAAAAAAAACATAATTCACGGTACTCTTTATCCTAATATTGCTATTTTCGTTATCAATTGTCGTTAGATAATAGAGCTAGCGCACGTAAGTAGCCTCCTGCGACACATTCCTTTTTATAACCCATCCTTTTTTTCGACGTCGTCTCTATAAATTTGCGAATTGGTAGCCAGATTTTTTCTTTCGCCGTTTGCCAAGTCTCTTTCTTGGCGAAGCGAAGCTATGAACGTTTGTATGACTTGCCTAGAAAGGAGGCTTTATTCAGCTACAGAAAAGTTCAGGGGTGGCAATGTCGAGTCAAGGACTACGAGGTCACTGAGGGTCCACGAACCGCAGTTTATACCTCGCACGTGGCAGTACCGATTCTGTATATAAGCTCTATTTTTTTTTTACCTTTGCAATCCTGCAAAACGTGTGTTACAGTCCGTGGCGGAGTGTTTTCGGCCGTGCAGTCAGCCGCACACTGGCCAGTTTACTGGGGCATTGTTGTAGCGGTATTAAGCCAATTTCCTCTTTTCGCCACCTGTTAGCTGTACGTAAATGCCAGGATCACATTAAGATTCTGCTGCACGAGCGCAGGGCAACTGGACTTTTCAAATAAATGTACTTGAAGAGATATAAGTGCCTGTGTGTGTTGCCGGCTACTTCTCTTGAATAATAGTAGTTGGCGTCGTTAAGTAGTGTGGACAATAAAACAATACAAGTGCACATATTGGCAAACACTAACGCAATTAGTCGAAGTACTTTAATAGACACAAATGAAAGTCACTCAGCAGGAAAATTCACAAAGCAGACGTGTTCACACAAGCGAAATGTTCACCCGAAACATAAAAGTTCGCCAATTTAATTTCCCAGTGGATCCTGCTGATTTTACCTCTTGTTTATGCCCAGATAAAACTGTCATTCAAAAGAATGTGGATATGACACCTTTCTTCGAAGAAATATAGAGTGTTTGGCAACAGTTTGTTATTCTGAAATCTAATTGAATTTTGAAAGGCCCTCAAGGTGCCGACGCCTTTGGTGTGACTCCAAAGTAATAGCGGGTTATGGGCGGCCCTACTAAATCAAATAAAAAATAGTTTAACCGACTCTGAAGTAAAACTCTATAAGTAACAGTCAATGATGATACGATTTCTTCATCAAGGAAATAAGATTTCGTCATCAAGGTCATCATAATTAAAATGCAGTATATTGTATTAGCGAATTCACATTATTTGACCTCTCAAACCACACATAACTTAAAGTTATCGATATACGATCAATTAGCCAGTTCTTGGTTAAATTTTGCTAAACAAGCTGCTTCATTGCTTGTGCATGAGTATGAAACAAATTTTATTATTACCAGCCATATTCTAGAGAATATGGCTGGTATTAAGACCTATGTTTACATGGTAAAGATTACAACATATTTAACATAGGTTAAAATATGGTATTAAAACTATATTTTAACCAATGTGTCAGTGGTTCCTTCTTATAACGCTAATATTTCTGGCTAATTTACATCGAAAGCTGTTATGAGATATTTCTAGCACTTTTACAGCGAATGCTGTTATGAGTTCACAACTCGGATCTCGCGCTGCGCCGTAGTTGTACGCCGCCGCCGCTGTTGTCCGTAACCACGTCGCGCGAAATTAGCAAAAAAAATAGTACCAATGATACAGTGGGTCTCGTACCAGTGTTCGCTGGGTGCCAGCCCAATATTCAACCATTGAACCACGCCGGTGCTTGTGACTTGTTGGCAAGCTTGCCTTAGGCAGGCTTGATGTCAGGAAAGCAATCGCGTGAATACGACTTATAAAGCGTTTTAAAAGAGCGAATGAACAAACCGGTCGCCGCACAATGAAAACAGCGTAACGAGAAGGTCGTCCAATGCTGCAACCCATTACAAAAGCTTGTTCTTGTTTCCCTATTAACTGCGGCGTATACCCACTTCAGGCATACTTCCTCATCGTCGTCAGCCACTGCTTGAACAATTGGCACAAAATTCCTCGCAATAGTTCAGCTGGTACCATGCTTCTCAGAATAATGAAGAAAAATAGCATAGCAAATGCTGGCCTACTACCCTAAAGCTTTTATTATTAATGCCGTAGTGGGCATCAAGCAAGTCTGCTTGCGGCCCCGCCACGGTGGTCTAGTGGCTAAGGTAACTCGGCTGCTGACACGCCGGTCACGGGATTGAATCCCGGCTGCGGCGGCTGCATTTCCGATGAAGGCGGAAATGTTGTAGGCCCGTGTGCTCAGATTTGAGTGCACGTTAAAGAACCCCAGGTGGTCGAAATTTCCGGAGCCCTCCACTACGGCGTCTCTCATAATCATATGGTGGTTCTGGGACGTCCCCAACATATGAATCAATAAAGTGTGCTTGCGGTAGTTACCCAATGACTGTTTAGAAAAAGGCTTGAGAGGCCACTCTTGTAGCTTTCGCTGAGACTGCGCAGCGCCTTCCGCGCAAGCCTGGCCTTTTTTTAGCTTAGCCAGTAATGGGAGCTTGGAATGGGCCACGTACGTTGTAAACGAGATCAGGTGGCCATGAGCCGCGTAAAATAATTCCAGCTTAAAATCAAACAACCAGTCACTATATACTGAACAGCGTCCTCGTAATATATATTGCAGGATGACATGAAACTTTTGCGCATGTACTAATAGCAAAAAAAAACTTTCCCTGTAACACAAAACATCCATACAGCTGAACGAAAAGTACGACTAACACAAAATAATAAACACCAAACAAGTGCACTGTTACGGCTGCGTAATTGTTCGCATTTGCCTGCTCAAAACATGCTTCGCAAAAGAGGAGCATATGCATGCTCAGTAATATGCCAACAATAAGCTAGGGCACATGAGGTGACGCCTAGCTTCATTGGCTGGTGATTCATATATTCATATGACAACGAGAACCATATTCGCGAATGCGTACGGTGGTCGCGTTGCCAAGTACATTCTGCAGTGTTCTGCAATGGATCCATGTGCCCTAGACTGTGTGACATAGCATCCTTTTATTTGAAGTGTACACACCGCGCGAAGGTGTATTATTTTAATTTCCCCTCTAATGAATCGATTCCAAAGTGTCACAGTTTTCTTCACAACAGCCCAATTTTGTAGCACCTGTTCCTCGCGACAGGCAGAAATCTATACGCGGCAATGTGAAGACGGCCAAAGGTAGTGTCAGAAAGGTAAACGCTTGATTTGATATAATTATAGTGCTTAAAATGAATAAAATTACGGGTAGCAAGAAGCCAACGGGATGCAACTAGGCCGGTTTCGTTATTAGAATAAAGTAACAAATGCAGGATAATGGCTGGAAATGCTACTTGATGATTTGATATGTGGCGTTTAACGTCCCGAAACCACCACATGATTATGAGAGACGCCGAAGTGGAGGGCTCCGGAAATTTTGAGCACCTGGCGTTCTTTACCGTGCACCCAAATCTGAGCACACGGGCCGAACACATTTCCGCCTTTATCGGAAATATAGCCGCAGCCGGGATTTGATCCCGTGACCTACGGGTCAGCAGCCGAGTACCTTAGCCACTAGACCACCACGGCAGGGCGAAATGCTACTTCCACATTACCAGAAAAGGTGCACGTTTATTTGCGCCTGCAGGAGTACGCCTCAGTGGTAAAGCTTAGTGCTGTTCTCACAAAACCAGGAATTCGAGTACTTCTGTTTGGTGCCATAGAAGTGCGCGGGGCTCTCCTTAATGGAAGAAAGGGGGATAGAAACAGCACTGTCCTCACCTACCAACGCTCTTCCCAAACTGCATACTCCGAGACCCCCCACAAGAAGTATAGAGTGCAAAGATGCGATACAGGGGTATAGCGCCAGTACCGTCCAGCCTGCCCGCAAGCCTGTGCTTGGCACTACCTGTCGTAGAGCAAGTATCACCGTGAACAGCATCAAATTGAAGGGAAATGAGCGCACAGATTGAAGTCTCACATAACTTTGCAATATTAGTGATAGAAAGAGTTGCTCAATGAACTCAAGGGCAGAGCCAGCAACGAAAACTACGTGAACCTAGAAGGCTTTCATGGTGGCACTACATTTCGCAGAGACGTGTGCACCGAGACATTATGCTAATTTTTTTCAGTGTTTTTTTATATTTAAAAGTCTTCACCACTGCACGCGAACTGCCAAAGCAAGTGGCCCGAGATAGTTCAGAGCCAATTCATGGTGCTTGACACCTTGGGCGTTCTTTCAGTCTATTTTAAATCTCATCGAAACCTTCGCCATGATCAGAAACAAATGCTGCGTTTCTAGCCTTGACCAAGCAACAAAATGCGGTAACTGGCCGCCCGATAACTTATACGCACGGTTCAGGTGCAGCGGCATGAAGAGGTGTCTCTTTTCGAGGGCTATTTGATTTCCAACGTTTTCCATCTGGGTTTTATACGTTTGCTTGCACTGCGTGTTGTCTACGTTGGACGCATGTGTCTGAACGGGTGTGCTAAAGCTCTTTGCTGGTCAGGAAGTCGTGTGCCTCTATACAAAGCAGTCTATACGGTGAGGTTGTTTACACACAGGGCTGCTATTTACAGGAAGAGAGAATGGGCTTGACCTCCAGAAACCATTGGAACACTACAGAGCCGCCAGAGCACACTGTTTGTCTTGTCGCCCAAGTCCATTATGGTCCTTGCTCGCCTTTTTTCGCTCATTCTTCTTATTTATGCCCCTAACGTCGTTTAGGATGCTCATGCGCTTGCTACCGGCGTTACTAAGACCAAGGTACTCTCTGTTTATTCCTGTCTCTCTTATTCCATACGTTACATTGTGTTTACTCGTGTTTCCTTTCCATGAAAGTAATTCCACGTCACTCGGAAATAGTCACCGTCTTAGAGGACTTCCCGCAAGATGCGTTAATGCAATATCCTCAGGCGTGTGGGCTTGAAAGCAAGTAACTTTGCCCCGTTATTCTTTTAACTTGTTTTCAGGGTGAGGTATGGGTAAGCTTGATTTTGATCCTCTATATAATGGCGTGTGTTCTCAAGCAAGCAAGTGGCGTGCTTCACTCACCGCCTAAAGCATTCAGGAAACCTCAATTAAATAAAAGGCACTTGTCATGAGCCTAAACCTCGGGAATTTGCGCGTTAGAGATACAGGAACAAATAATGAATCCGACAACACATAACGAATGATGCGCACACAACAGTAGATTTTGCACTTAATTTCGATATACATCAAGTACTCGCGTTCACAAAACCGTGGCAAGCCGGAAGTACTTGCGAGAGAATACTGCAATCAATACTGATTTGGGATTACTCATGTCAGACTTTAGAAAAGCGTGCTTTCGAAAGGAATTACAAGGCAGTTACGAAAGATAAGTTGCTGAATTCAACCCCATAATTGGATCGTAGCTACTCCAACCCCAGCTCCCTGCATCTTACGTGAATTTAATACAACGAAAACTGTTTAGATCACAACAAGGTTCGCGTGTGGCGCGGTAGTTGTCCGCGATGGACGTAACCACTCTCGCATGAAATAAGAAACACATAAAATTACAAAGGTCACAGCGGGATTCGAACCCGGCTCCCCTACATGCCAGCGCAGAATTCTACCAGAGCTTGAAATTCTGTACCAAAATATCTTTATAGAGAGGCTTGATGTCGTTAAAGAAATCGTGTTAGTATGAGTAATAAAGCATTTTAGAACAGCAAAGGAGCAACCAGGTGACACACAATGCGAATTGCATAACGAGTAAAATTTAGTAGAAGCGATGATAATAATGGAAGGTAGCAAAAGTCATCCAGCGATTAATAGTCCGTTAACAAGATACAGGAACGCACGAAGCCGCATGGCAACGCTGCATTTTTCGATAATAAAAATATAGGCATGTGGATAGTACATCACTAAAATTATAACAGCTAGAAAAATTGGCAGATCACGTACAGTGGGAATCGATGATATGCGAAGCACGAATGAGCAATGTTGATATGTCACTTTAAAATCAGTACAACGTTACGAGGTGGATGTAAATGATGCCATACATGACTTCCATATCATGATTATCATGTTTAGATGTGTCATTTACCTTCGTCATCTATTCACGTCACGTGATAGCAAATTTAGTATATGTGGAGCTTTCGAAACGGCCGCGAGCACGCTATAAGCGTGGTATGTCGTTATGCTCTTAAATGACACGCGTGTCAGGATTATCATGTTTGCACCAGTCATATACTTCGTCATCCATTCACGTCACGTAACCCCAAATTAGGTATATGTGGAGCTAGGAAGACGGCCACGAGCGCATCATGTAGGGCCTAATATACTCCAATGTGGCATTTACACGCAAGTATGTTGGGTACAGCGATGCTACGTTAGCAAAACGCGGGAACTGTATATTCTGACGTCAGGCGCTAACGGCGCGACCAGCGACCGCCGGCGAGGCCCGATGGCGACCGGCGCGAAAGGCGGCATGCTACGTTTCACGGCGATGCGTTACCCAGACCACACTGCGTGTCCCTCTTTTCTTAACGGAGGGATGCCGGACACACTGAAATGCGCATGCGTCATAGCAACGCAGCGTGGCGCGCGCCTGCGAGTATATGGCAGGACCGGCGCTCGGTAAGGCAACGCTGGCGTGACGCGACGAAATGAACGCTGGTGAGCACGCGCACCACGTCACGTCGAAATGTATTGGCTCCTTGACTGAGGCACGCAGTCATGTTCTCACATGACACGCATCTCATGATTATCATATCTGCACAAGTCACATACCTTCGTCATTCATTGGCGCCATGTAATACCAAAATTGGTATATGTGAAGCTGGCCAAACGGCCGCGAGGGCATCATCAGTGTGGCATCTAGTCATGTTGTTACATGAAACTCATATCCTGATTATCAAGCTTGCAACAGTATCATACCTTCGTCATCCATTCGCGTCCCATAATACTGAACTTGGTATAAGTGAAGCATGTATAAAGAGCCGCCAGCGCATCATGAGCATGGCAAGTAGTCATGTTGATACATGCCACGCATCTCATGATTATTATATTTGCACCAGTCGCATACCTTCGTCATCCATTCACGTACCGTAATACCAAATTTGGTATATGTGACGCGAGCGAAACGGCCGTGAGCGCGTCATGAGCATGGCATGTAGCCGTGTTGTTACATGACGCGCTTGTAATGATTTTCATGTTAGGGTCTGTCGCTTGTGTTCGCCATGCAATCATGTGATACCATACCGGTCTTGCAACATGCCACAACATGCAACATAGATATAGATAGATAGATAGATAGATAGATAGATAGATAGATAGATAGATAGATAGATAGACAGCTACGCTCAAAGTCACCGAAGTTCGCTAAGAAATGCTTCGCATTAAAAAAAAAAAAGCAGATGTTCCGACACGTGGCAGGAAACACGTTAAGATTAATGAGATCCTCACAGCTCGCAGTCGCGAGCTCTGATAAGCTGTATAAGGTCTCACTGGACTCGTTTCCGGCCAGCTCAGACAAAATGAAGTTCTTTAATTACGTTTGCAGTGCCGACTAGCCACCAGTCTTTCATGCCAACTGGTCGTTTGGGCTTCCAAATGCAAAAAAAAGAAGCTTCATACGTGGAAATTTAATTTAGAGCTGAATCACTAATAGATTGGCGCTTTCATTGCAATTGCCATTCTGAAAATAAATCAAAACTCCAGAAAAGTGACACACATCAAAGAAGAGCCATATTGAGATGAAGCAAATAAATGCGCCCTATTCAATTTGACGTACAGCCGATTACGCAGAAGCGAGTGAGCTCTAAATTATACCTGCGATATTGTCTTTTTAAATGTAGTGAGATAGTGAGATTAGGTTGAACTGATCCCCTGAAGCGCCTAATTTGTTCGCCTAGGTCAAACAGAAATTGAGTGAAGCCTTCACTGAAGTACGTGCAGGATTCACTGATATGTACGCATATCGATTCAATATCTGCATAAATACAGATGCAGCTTTACTTTGGTGTACTAACGTTGCGTTACTTTCCGGGGAGAACATAATACACTGTCCGCTGATAAAACTTCCCTAAAATTGTTAAGCTTGATCATAGGGCAACGGTGGACCGCTGAATCATTTTTACGTCATTGCTAGCACTGCGTAAAAATGTACGCAGCGTATCAATGTTGGACCTCGCAGGCCATCTTGTGAATTGTAAATGAAGGTGTTTACCCGGTAAATAAGAATAATTTCATTGTGACGCATTTCCTTCAAAGACGTTGTTTGGTTGTTTCCCCGCGCGCTGGTCCTTTTCGATTTTCAATGCGCCCCTAGGAAGGCTCGGAATTTAACCCACTTAACCAACCATTTTCGAATTCGTGAGGTAATCCTAAATGTTATGATCTCGTAAATGCGTTCAATATGCAGCAAATATAAGCAGCGAATTCACAAAAACACGGAAGAAAGTGATATCACCCTGTAAAAAATAGAACAGTCCTGAAATTACGTTCTCCGTTGAATCGTTACGTTATAGCAAGCGGTGATCTCTAATGTGCATGTGCAATTTGAAACATTAAGAATGCGTGGTCCGGAAACAATCGTTGTTCTGTTACAAATTTTGAAAACTGCGCCAGTGCCCTCACATGCATTGAAACCATATTAGCCCTTTTTCTTGTTTTTTCAATTGCCGAACACTTCAGCGGGCCAGGTTGTCCTATTCTGTCATGTGCTGTAATGGTCATGCACTCAGCGTAACGCCGTAAGTCACAAATATCATAGCCACTTTCAGCGCGTGATGACACCAAAGAGATAACTTCTTTTTGTTGTTCTTCCAGCGCCTTCATGACGATATTAACGCAGTCAAAACAGAAGAGATTTCGAACAATATGCTAGAGGTGACTGCGGCGCTATTGTCTATGGGAGCTCCAACGCACTGTACTTCTGGGAGCATGGAAATGATAAGTAGTACACGGATTTGTCTAATCTTCGTACATGTGACACCACGTGTGTTCGTGTGGCTTGGAGCTGTTTTGTCACGAAACAAAAATTAGCGAATGTTCGGTGGTTGCGCTTCACCACCTCATTATTTTATGCTTACCATTTACAATCGGGTCACGAAGTTAAAAAGATTTCATTTTTTTCCTTCGAAAAAAAAAAAATGGCAGCATATCCACGGAGTGAATGATGGAGAGTGGGGCGAAGAATTCGTCCGTTCATTCGTTCTTGCTTCCGTCCGTCCATGCGTCCATCAGCCCGTCCGTGCATGCGTCTGTTCGTGCGTCCGTCCCTGCGTTCGTCCATGCAGCCGCCCCTGCGTCCGTTCATGCGTCCATCCATGCATCTGTCTATGTGTCCGTTCGTCCATCTATTCAACACTCCAAGTACCACCATCTCGCATCTTTTCATCATATATTCCCCATATAGAAGCACCGCCAACCAGCGGACATTCCAAGGACTAAACGAGAGGTGGCACATGCACACTTTCTTACGGCTTGCGCTTCGGGTCCACTTCCCACCTTTAACCACCTCGAGTTCATGGTATATACTAGTTCACTGTATTCATGGCACTGCGGCCGAACGATCGCTAAACCTTTCGAAAACCAAGGAGGTTACGCCCAGCCAGTATGACGTAGCAAACTTTTTCAGTCAGATAGTGCTCAATGTACATGCCAATGGCTGCTAATGGGAAATGAGAGGTGGAGAATTCGCCTTTTACTTTCTTACGGCTGGCGCTTCGTATCTACTTCCCATTTTTAACCACCTCGAGTTCATTCATGGTATATACAAGTTCATTGTATTCATGACACTGCGGCTCAACGCTCGCTAAACCTTTCTAAAGCTAAGGAGGTCACACCCAGCGAGTATAACGTAGCAACCCTTTCTTGTCAGATAGTGCTCAATGTACATGCCAATCGCTGCTAATGGTGATCGCAGCCTGCGCAATAACTAAAAGCCGAATGCTCCTGTCTCTCATTCCCCATTATCAGCCATTGACATGTACATTGAGCACTACTTTACATTGTTCAACAACGCACAGAAGAAGTCTCTCACCGGCACAACCTTGGAGGTCAAAATGTTATACTTGTTACATGCTACGGGGGACGAACGGGTGCCACTATAAGAAGCTTCGCTCCTAAAACCGAAACACAGCAGTAAACGAAACCACAAGTGGTTTCGAGGCCCGCAAGCACGAAGACTGGGCACATCCGGGTCCGGCTTATCATTTCTATGGTAGGTGATCAATCGCAGCACCAGATTCGTCTCTAGTTAAATATAGAAAAGTCTATTGGTTAATGCCGAAAAAATGCAATGCGGCAACTGAATGATCGGCCTCTTTCTGTGCAGGTGCTATTACAGCAACGTCCACATGCCTCGACAGCCCACAAGGCAGTGAAAGCCCTGCTGTGTTTCCTGAGAAAGACAGGCTTGTGTGAACGCCTCTGACATGCGGTAGAGCTCTACAAGCTGCAGTGAAACTACTGTCAGTCTCTCCCCCACTTTTTTTTCTTTTCCCTCTCTTCCCTCTTTCTCGTCTTTCTTGTCCCCTTCCCTAATCGCCCAGTGTAGGGTAGCCAACAGGATGTCTTTCTGGTTGACCTCCCTGCCTTCTTCCTTTTGTTGCTTCCTCCTCCCTATGGGTTAAAGCCTGTATAGCAGAGCCATCTGAAGCATATTGAGCCTGCATTTGCACAGAAAAAAGGTCTTCTTCCTCTCGTTCTTCGAGCTCGGTAACGATAATATTAGGTGACCAGCACTGAAAATAAAACAGCGAACAGAAATGGAAAAGAACAGAAGAAACAAGTGCGACATTGAAAGATACAGAAATGAAGCGAGATAATACGAAGGATAGCGTAAATAAATAAAAATAAATGAAGGAAGACAAGAAAGCTGGAAAGAAATAAAGAACAAAAAGAAAAAAAACAGAAGAGAAACAATAAGGATGCCAAGATTCGCAATTCTTTCATGCTTTGTAGCGTTAGGGTGAAGCTGTGTTGAGTTGCTTTTCTGCCAGTTATGTGGTGTTTAAGAACCCAGCTTTTCCATCTATCATCGATATTTACAGTGCTTTACGAAGTTATTTACTTCGATGTCCTAACGAAAATACGAAATTGTAGTGGCTTGCTGTCATGCAAGAACAAAAGCAAATAGAAAGTTTTCACAGATGAGAGTTCAGAATGCCACTACCTTAGCCTTCAGAGGGCCCGTCCGTTCGGAGCAAATGTGATTCGAGTTGCACGTGCACTCCGAGTTCACTAATTTTCGTAAAGTTGTACTCCTCGTTAGCAATCAAAGAGAGCATTTGTGAACCGTTATATTGCCTTTTTCCCCGAAGTAGAGCTCCAACGACCAGATAACCTCTCGACGAGGGAACGTATGAGCAGTTCTCGTAAGAACGTCAATACCAAGAGGAAGAACCGCGAAGCACAAGACAGTGGATTCTCGAGTAATTGTTAAACAGAAAGTAATAGTACTGAACTTTTGTATTCATACAGCTTACATACTACATTCGCGTACGGAAAAAAACGAGAAAATACCAGAAAGGGGGAAGGAAGAATTGGCTGACATCAAATGTAATTTCGCTCTCGTCACAGATGCCATGAAAGCAACAGCTACACCGTCGTGAAAACAACAATACAAAAAAAGCTATTGGGGAGATAAGGAGAGAAATTCGGAATTGACGACAAGCCGGGTAACATCGGATCGCGCCAACACGCGACATTCGGCAATTACGCTGGCAAGCCAGATATTGTCCGCCCCGACTTGTTAGTCTGCCTTCTCTATTCTCCCGTACATTGAACACACTCTTTCTGTAGTCGTTCCTGACTGAGAAAAATGTGAATCAGGAAGGTAGTGCGGAAATGCAGAAGAGGCGAGAATACACTGCAGTGCCATCTTTCAGGCTTTAGTCGCTACCCCCTCGGCTATCGGATGAGAGGTATTGGAGACAACACCCGTACCTAATCCAAGCCGAACATTTTGTTCGTATTGAAAGACTTAGATTGATATGCGGAGTACAGCTTCTGTGCAGTGGTTAAGGGACCGGTGTTGACGTACACATGCCTACAAATGTTTACGGACCACGGGCGCCACTGCATATGCGAATTGATGCTTGGTCAGTGAACGGCGCGTCTAACTTATAACCGTTAACTGTATAGGCTGCAGACTCTACTACAGGCTTCAATTTTGATTGATTTAAATGGCAGAAATCTATCTGCTAGTTGTTTTTTTCCTTTTCTCCATGAGGGTTTTAACAGATCAGCCATGCTTCAGTTTCAAGAAAATTCCCAGAGAAGGTCAAAGTTATTCATACACAGAAAGTGTGACAGTCATGCACACGCGCGCTAGATTGGCGGCAACGCCCCTCGGCATAGAATGTATATATGAGAGCGCTATCGTTCAATAAACGTTTTTCGACGCACATGACCCGTGCAAGCCACATGGTGTCAGAAGTGGTCGGACCGCAGCCGATGCACGCAGCCGGCGAACGAACAGCGGACGAGTAGCAAGCCAACAGGGGCGGCTCGAAGGTCCCAACCAGCTACAAGCATGCAGAACGGGGAACAGCGCCAGCAGGCCAGCGGACCAGTCACCACGCTATTGCCACCGCCGAAAGCCCTGGACACCACAGGAGACGTATGGCGAAGCTGGAAGACATGGCGGCAAGAGTTCGAGCTCTTCGCAACGGCAACATACCTGAACCAGCAACCGAAAGAGGTACAGGCAGCCACCTTTCTTATGATTATTGGAGAGGACGCACGCAAGACGTACAGCACTCTTGATTTTGCAACTGACGAAGAGAAGTCGGACGTAGAAGTACTGAAAATGAAGTTTGAGGCATTTTACAAACCAGCTCTAAACTTAGCCTACCATGAGTTCCGCTTTGGAAAGTGCGACCAAAAGGACGGTGAAAGTTTCAATGACTGGCTGACAGACCTCAGAGTGCTAGCAAAAAGCTGCGAGTTTGGGCAGCTTGAAGAGCGTATGCTGAGAAGCCGTATTATTCTCGGAATTAGAGATAAAAAGCTGCAAGAAAAGCTAATCTCCGAAAATGCTTCTTTCACGAAGACCGTAGAAATGTGTCGCTCTCGTGAACATGGCAAAGAACAGTGTGAAGAGATACAGGCGCGCCCGAAAAGCGATTACGCAGCCGAGATGAACGCGCTATCTGAAGCGAAAGGTCAGCGTTGTACAAAGTGCGCAAAGGTTCATCAGACCGACCGTGTGTGCCCAGCAAAGGGACGCACGTGCAGGAAATGCGGTGGCAGAAATCACTTTGCGATAGCCTGCAAGAAGATGCAAAAAAGATTTCATTCGAAAGAGCACGCAGTAGCATCTGTCGATGCAGAAGAAGGCGATTTCTGGTTAGAAACGCTATCGCATGCCCGTGGGAAAGACGACCGCTGGACGGCTACCGTTGAGATAGAAGGAAAGCCTATTTTTTGCAAGTTAGACACAGGCGCAACATGCTCGGTTATAGCACGCAGCCAGCTGCAGAAAATAACAAACAAGCAGCCACTTGATTGCAACGTTGTTTTAAACACATTTTTTGGCTTCCAGAAAAAAGCGACGAAACAAGTTCGTCTTGAAGTGGCAACGAGAGAAAGCAAGATTCTGACAGAGTTTTTCGTCGTGGATGACGAAATCGCCGTGACCTTGAGCGGTACAGTTGCCGAAGAGCTTGGCTTGCTCCAACGTGTCTGCTCTGTCGACCAAATAGAGCTTTACGGCACTGCCAAGCCTTACGAAGACGTGTTTGAAGGTCTGGGTCAACTGGAGGGTATTGTCTACCATCTAAAGCTCAAGCCCGGGTCCCAGGGAGTAGTGAAACCAGCACGGCGGATTCCAATAGCATTGCAAAGCAAGGTGAAAGCTGAGCTCGACCGCATGGAGACTGCTGGAGTCATCGTGAAAGTGACCGAGCCGACAGAGTGGGCCAGCAACATGGTCGTTGTTACAAAAGGAGAGAAGGTACGCATTTGTCTTGATCCTTCCGACCTAAACAAAGCTCTGCTTCGCGAGCACTATCCAATGCCAACATTGGAAGACATAGCACCTTCGATAAGTGGGGCCCAGTACTTTACAACTTTGGACGCAGCCTCCGGTTTCTGGCAAATCAAGCTGGATAAAGAAAGCTCTAAGATTTGCACTATGTGCACTCCATACGGCCGTTATAGATTTTTGCGCATGCCCTTTGGAATCTCGTCGGCGCCGGAAATATTTCAGCGGGCCATGCACCGCGTGCTAGAAGGCCTCGAAGGCGTAGCGGTTGTCATGGACGACATTCTAGTGTGGGGCCGATCAAGAGAGCAGCATGATGCAAACCTTGAACACGTCCTACGACGTTGCCGAGAGTACAAACTGAAATTGAACAGAAAGAAATGCCGTTTTTTACAGGGGTCCGTCCGGTACTTGGGACACGTTTTGACGCGCGACGGCCTGAGCCTGGATCCACAACGGCTAGAAGACATCTTGCAAGTCCAGACGCCAAGCAACCAGAAAGAGCTGCAGACGTTCCTGGGCATGGTAAATTTTGTCTCTCGCTTTATTCCGAATATGTCGGACCTAACAGCACCACTTCGAGAATTACTAAAGAAGAATGTCGCGTGGCTTTGGGAGGACCGCCAAGATGCAAGCTTCAAGGCTCTGAAGGAAGCGCTTGCGACAGCCCCTGTACTAAGCTACTACGAGAAGGGGAAACCAATCAGGCTGTCGGTAGATGCCAGTCAGAACGGAGTTGGCGCAGTGATCATACAGGACGGGCATCCACTAGCGTATTCGTCGCGTTCCTTGACAGAAACACAGCAAAGGTATGCCCAGATCGAAAAGGAGATGCTGGCAATTGTCCACGGCTGTGAAAGATTCCGCGACTATCTTTTCGGGCAGCCTGAAGTTGTAGTAGAATCCGATCACAAGCCACTAGAAATTATATTTAAGAAGCCGTTATGCCAATGTCCTCTAAGGCTTCAGCGCATGCGCCTCAGCTTGCAGAGGTACCCGATAGTCGTCAAATACACACCTGGAAAACAGCTGTTTGTTGCTGACGCTTTATCACGGTCCCCGAGCCAAGCAATATTGAAAGAACAGTGCCTGAATTATCAGTTGAACACCATTGCTTGCCTGCAGGTTTCAGACAGACGGCTGAGCCAAGTTCTACAAGAGACCGACCAGGACCCTGTGATGGTGAAACTTCGACAGTACGCAAGCAGTCAGTGGCCGGAGAGCAAAGCTGACGTCAGCAGCGAGCTACGATGCTACTGGAGCTTCCGCGACGAGCTGCATACGCAAGATGGCCTAGTATTCAGGAGCAACCGCCTCATCATTCCGGCCAAGATGCGCAGCGAAGTTCTTGCCTGCCTTCATGCAGCGCATGGGGGAGCAGAAAAAATGAAAGCACGTGCTCGAGCTGTACTTTTTTGGCCTTCTATAAACAGCGATCTAGAAGAAGTTGCTCGACGCTGTGAGACCTGCCAAAAGCACAAGCCACGAAATCTGCGCTTGCCATTGATGAACCATGAAATTCCTAGCCTACCCTGGGAAGTTGTGGGAGCCGACATATGCTATCACAATGCTACCGAGTACTTGGTGGTTGTTGACTTTTATTCTTTCTTTTTCGAAATCAGGCCCGTGAAGACGACAGCCGACAAGGTGATTGCTGCCTTCGCAGACATATTCGCCACTCATGGCTTCCCGCAGCGCCTGTGCACGGACAATGGACCGCCATTCAGCAGCCAGGACTTTCGTGAATTTGTCGGTAAGATTAGCTTGCACCATGTTCGCTCCAGCCCCTATCACCCTCGATCAAACGGAATGGCTGAACGTGCGGTGCAAGAAGCCAAAAAATTGCTGAAGAGGTATCGGTACGGCACAGTGGATTTTTGTGCTGCATTGCTTGAATGGAGAAACACTCCTCGCGATTCCTATTTGAAATCTCCAATGCAGAGACTCATGGGCCGAAATGCGAGGACGCTGCTGCCAGTCACGGAAACCCACCTGCGACCGCAGACCATACCGCCGGAGGAGGTTCAACGGCGGCTCCACGTCATCAGAAGTAGACAACGTTCCTTCTACAACAGGGGTACAAGGCCGCTACCAGGACTTCCTGAGGGCTCCCGCGTCACAGTGTACAACGTACCATCAAAGACCTGGTCCCCTGCTACGGTTGTCAAGCCTGCCAACAGTCCGAGAGCCTACATTGTTGAGACCGAAGATGGGCTCCAGTTGCAGCGCACCAGAGAACATCTCCGTCTGGCCCCCACTCCACTGGTGCCCCCCACACAAGAACATCAAGCTGACGTGGGCCCCGCCGAGCCACAACTACGCAGAAGCGAACGCAATCGCCGGCCACCGCAAAGATACCCCATGCCGGAACTTTAGTCTTTTTGTTTGTTTAAGAAGGGAGATGTGACAGTCATGCACACGCGCGCTAGATTGGCGGCAACGCCCCTCGGCATAGAATGTATATATGAGAGCGCTATCGTTCAATAAACGTTTTTCGACGCACATGACCCGTGCAAGCCACAGAAAGATATCCCAGTAGCTCCAAAACAAACAAATGGGGCTCGAAAGAAACAAACATATGAAAATAACATGATTTTGTTCTTTCACTCACTTTTCTGTCGAGTGTTTGTTGTGCGTCTTACAACGAAAGCTGTTGTGAGATAGCAACAACAGCCATTTTTGGTGCCGTAGTTGTCCTCCCCCGCCACTACCGCGACTGCCGGTTCCAGTAGCCGCTATAACTCGAAATAAGACAAAATAGAATTGAGAAAAGATTATCTAGGGTGGGATTTAAGCCTGAGATTTTTGCGGGGAAGTTCAGAATTCTACTACATAGCCATGCTGTTGCTTGTAACTCCTACGCAAAAAAGACTCCATACAAGCATACTGCGCGAGAAAAGATCCCCTTACCCTTTGTAATATAGCGTCGTAGACGATTAAAATAACAACCAGGTTTCACGCGATGTGAATTGCGCTATAATTTGGTCGATGAATCAAGGTAAGAAAGTGGGCTTGTCGTCGAGTGCTGCCAATCCATTAAAAATGCTGCCAGGCCTGCGCTGAACGCGCAGCACAGTCACAGCGAAAGCTAGAAGAGCGGCCTCTAATTACCACTATTTTGGTATCTGCTGCAAGCACACGTACAGGGTACCCACAACGCCATTAATCACGGTGTAGTAGGCAGGCAATTTCTGTGCCATCCTTCGTCATTCTTTCTGGAATCGTGGTATACCTGCTGCGCACTACCAAATAACTTTGTGCAATTTTTGAGTTCTGGGGCTGACGACGATAAAGAATTATGCCAGAACCTTTTGTAATCCCGACAATCCCCACAGTGAGTATGCGCCATAGTTTATAGGTGAAGAAGATCAAGCTTTTGTAAAGAGTTGGAGCATTCGACGACCCACTCATTGCGCAATTTGAATGATCTGACACCTGGTTGTTCTTTTGCTGTTCTATAATGCTTTATTACTCGTATTATTGCAATTTTTTTCCCGACATCAGTGTGTGTGTGGGTGAGAATTTATTAGAAGGCAGAGAGGGCGGCTTGAACTAGTTGGTCTAGCCTGCTACTCTACACAGGGGATAAGAGAAGGGGGAAGAAAAGAAGGATGAAGAATGATCATGGGGACGAGAAGAGATGGTTAATTACTCTTTGGTTAATTACTCTTTGAAAACTTCTTGGATACCGGCGGATTGGAAACTTTCCAAAATAATTCCGATACTTAAAAAACAGGCGCTTGGGTATACACTTGACAATGTGAGGCCAATTTCTCTTACATCTAATTTGGTTAAACTAACTGAAAGAGTTTTGAATGCACGTGTAATAAAATACATTGAGGAGAAATCAATATTGAACCCCAGTCAAATTGGCTTTAAATCGGGATGCTCCATATGGTGTGCGCACGCGGATTTGGAGAGTCGTATACAGTTGGCTAGGCGTAGAAGAGAGTATTGTGCATTAGTTACTCTGGATTTGGCCAAGGCGTATGACAAAGTGGAGCATAAATTACTAATAGAGCAGATGGAAAGGTCACACTTACCAAAATACATGACATCATGGGTAGCAGAGTTTTTAAAGGAGAGAGAGTTTTATTGTTTTCAAAGGAGTTGTTTTTCTAACAGATATCGACAATACCGTGGCGTACCACAAGGTGCAGTGCTCTCACCGGTGTTGTTTAACATCTTCCTCAGTTCTATTCCAACACATAGCGATATTCATTTATATGTTTATGCAGATGACATTGCTTTCTTTGCGACAAACAGTGATCTGCAATTACTTTATCAGACATTACAGAATTACCTAAACATGATAGAGGAATGGCTTCAAAAAATTGGAATGTCTCTAAATGTAAACAAAAGCGCGCTTCTAGCGTTCTCGTTCAGGGATCCTGTCAACATCTCCTTGATGTATGGCACAGAGCAGATTCCCCAGGTGGATTCACTTAAATACTTAGGCATCATATATAACAGCTCGTTAAATTGGAAAAGCCACATCGATCACATTGCGTCCAAAGCAACACGAGCCATGGGGTGGTTACGCAAGCTCAGCAACATAAAAAGGGGGTTGCGAAGAAATACATTGGTAATGGTCTATAAAATGTACATTCGTCCTATAATGGAATTCGGCTGCGTCTTATTTTCGGGCAGTGCGACATATAAAATTAGACCGCTAATACTGTTAGAAAGGGAGGCTTTACGACTGTGCCTTGGACTGCCCAAGTTTGTTGCTAACAATGTGCTATACATGGAAGCGCGTCTACCGTCATTGTTGAATAGATTCAAAATGCTTACTATTCAAACATTTTTAAAACTATACACTGTGCCCCAGAGAGCATCATTTTATGCTTTTATTAAAGAACCAAGTTTATTTTTTGAAACTTGGTGGTCACGATTCCACTGCCCACAGATCTTGTTCGTTCAAGCGCTGCTAGAACCACTGAACGTCAAAATCAAACATATTTTCACAACAAGAGACGTTAACTTAGGTCTTAAGATAGAATTTGAGAATATTTATCCCTCTAACGCAAAGCAAATGCCATTTCAATATTTAAATGATCGGCTGCAGGATTACTTGGCGCATGTGAACTTGAACAACATAATTGCAACCGATGCATCCGTATCAAATGAAAAGGCTGGGGCAGGTATCTTCTCACGTTCCCTTGACTGGTCCTTTTCGGTTAGACTCCCAGATTACACACCAATATTCATGGCAGAATTATTTGCTATTGTACTGGCACTACGGAAACTTCCTTTGGGCGAATCGGAAGCAGTCGTAATTACAGATTCTTTTTCAGTATGTGCTGCTCTGTCTTCAGGAGCCAACTTAACACTTATGCACATGTTTCGACAACTCATACCGACAAACGTGAAAAAACTGCAGCTCTTATGGGTACCAGGTCATCGTGGCATATATCTCAATGAGATGGCGGATGCACTAGCCACAGTATCTCTTAGCGGTCCCATTATCCCGGTTTTGCCTGATACGGCTTACGTGACAGCAATAAGGTTTAGAAACCTCTGTTTGCGTGAATACGACTGCTACTCATTGGATAAATATCGAGATTTCGCACATCTAAGATGCCGCTGGAATAGACAGTGGTGTGCAACACGGCACTTGGAAGTTACTTTTACAAGATTGCGTTGCAGAATTCCTCAACTGAATTATTATTTGCATAAAGTTGGTCTAAAGGCGTCACCTTTATGTCAGACTTGCGAAACAATGGAAACGATAGATCACTTCTTTTTGTTCTGTCGCCGGTATTCTCATCAGCGGAAAAGATACCTGAAAGCTCCACTTGAAAAATTGGGATTAGAATTAAATGTGGCAGTAATTTTGTCGTTTGGCAGCATTAAATTCGGTTATAGCCACAGGGACGTCTGCTCTGCGGTATTTGAATACATAATTGAAACAAAGCGATTGCCATGTTAATCTGCCTATACATATATATATATATATATATATATATATATATATATATATATATATATATATATATATATATATATATATATACACCATTTTAGACCCACCATTACCTCTGTCTCAAATCGCATCTGATGGCCTGCATCGTTCCCTGCTCAGATATACTCCTTTTTCGATTTTCGGCTTTTCTTTCTATATTTTTTTTCAGCCCAAAATTACGTTTTCTTTGAAAAACCATTAGCCTTTTAGTTAAGATCCTGCCGCCCGGTTCTTGGCCGATCCCCCTTTGTGGGTGTGCGCCAGAGTGTCAAGGATCATCATCATCATCATCATCATCAAGAGATGGTGCGTATTTACAGTAGCCACTTAGCGTAGCACCCTACATCAGTGCCTGTGTGTATCGCTGTAATATGACTTTCTGTTCGCCAGCCACAAGTTCGGCCGAATCAACAGTTTCATTTTGAGCAAGTCGTCTCTGCCTTCGCTAGCGTCATAACCCCGTGACAATATTTAAAGCTCATTACATATGTAGCAAGACATTGCTGACGAAAAGATTGGCTAGTAATCTTTCATTTTTCTCCTTAGTGTCCACAAATGCCGAGCATATCCGTAGTAATGATTGTTTGTGTCGTTGAAAGATATATGGTAAATTCTGGTGACTTTATGAGCCTTGACGTTTGGAACCAATTACTTTAAGTACGGGACTTGAATAATACAGCAAACTAACAACTAAACTGCATTTCTTAGCCTACAGGATATCTCATCGGGACATTGTGACTTCAATTTTTGACAAGGTGTAAGAGTGTTGAATGAAATGAACATCTGTTATGAACCAAGCTCACATGGCGAACATTGCTCTTAGTTTTTTGCGTTTTTCTTTTCCGAACAGATGGTGAGGTTAGCTTATTCAAAACAACGCCCCTCTTATTGCAATCTACTTTTACAGCATGTATTTTTGTGGTTGTTCTGATAAGCGCATAAAAAACGTGATCAGCAAAGAAGGTCTTTTACGTTCTACTAAACGTCGTGAACAAAGAGCAAGAGAATGCTACCGAAAGAATTATATTTATATGACTGCAGTAGCAATGGGTGCCATCATCATCTGAAATGTTGCTCAACGATGCACCCATCATTCATAAATCCACCCATAAAATGTTTCGCAACGTCATCTAAGAGCACCTTTCCACCTCTCTCTAAGAGAGTTCTCAGTGAAAAAAAAAAGCGAGCCACTAAGACTTAGTTGTGCGCTTTTCAACAGCTCCAGCAGCAAACGATCTGCCGGTAATGGACGCTTTCTTCGAAAGAATGCATCACGTCAAGCACTTCATTTCGTGCGTGGTGTGCCCATCGCGGTGGTCGTTATCTTGTTTTGCTCCCGCAAAGCTTACTGATTCTCAAAGTGGGTGGAAAAACAGGATTTCTGTGGCCTGTGATTTACCCCTTCACGTTTATTGCTGATCTTTCTTAGACGATAGTCCTTCTTAGCATACTTCAATGCAGAAACTTTGGTTAGTCTGCTTGTGTGTTAATCTGTCTCTCCATCGATTCAGCCACCCGGCGAAAGTGTAACCCCTCGCTCAACGCCCACTCATCTTGATCTCCTGGCTGCGTTCTTGTAAACATTGTCAATCAAAAAGCAACTATTACGCATATTGTGGGGAAACATCAATACGTGATTATACTAAGAAGTGTTTATCTTTATTTAGAAAATGCATAGATACGTAATTATAAACACTGCAGTGTTTATATCGCTGCGTTGATAATGCCACGCTATAACCGAAACAGCGGTTGTTTCCTACGCTTGGCTACAAACAAGGATGTTTAAAAAAATTAAACCTCATTGGCTAGAACGGTGTAATGCTTCCAGCTAGTAGTTGCTCTGGATTCTAAAAACTTTCGTTTCTCGACATTCCTTGCAGGTGGTGTCGTCATCTCACGCGCCGCCTCCAGACAGAAGACTCTCACCTTTCGACGTCCTTTGCAGTGAAGCATGCAGATACGCAGCCAATTTTTTGTCTTGTGTGACTCTTTCAATGCATTTTGAAGATTTTCTTTTACATCTCACCTGTTCGCTACCATGCTGTTTCTCACCTCGAAGTTAGTTTTGCACTTCTGACCACTGAATACTCATTATACACAAATAACTCTGAGCAGCATAACCACAACTTTGACGAAAAAGAAAGAGTACAAGACATTAGAGACAGATGTATTTCCCATCAGTGATCGCGTATCAGTGTATTCTCTACTCGAATTGAGTGTAGTTCAATAACAAGCTGCTCTAGGCTCTTATATATGTAAGAGCATAAAAAACATAACTACAGGAAGAAAATGGAACACCTAGACATTTTTTCGCTGTTCTTAGAAATATTTTCGAAGCCAGATCTTTCGTTTTTAATGTGGCTTGAAGTAAGCACACTGAATTAAAACGATGAAAAAACGAGAATTCTGTGGTTCGCAACCCAGGCTAAACAACCTTTGGATGAGAAGCAGTCAGATATCAGCGGATGCTATTATTTCTTGGTCGCCATTTTTCTCGGTTTATGTGTGCCTGTTGAATTAGGTTCCAAGGTTATGCGCAAGAATGAATCGTTATAAATTGTTTGCAAGTCGTTCCCGCGTGAGCAAACATCGTAAAGTCATTAAAGAAATAGCTCAACTAGCTTTATCCCCTCATTTCTTCAACTCGATTGTACACCCGTGCAGATCTCCACATTTGCAGTTGCTGTATATGGTAACACTTAAGCACAATTGCGCTTGTCATCATTACAGTTCCAAAGCTAATTCAAGCATGGCGCTTGTTATTGCTCTTCAGTGTAGTAGTTGTCCCAATGCTTCTGTAACACCCGACAGAAGCCAGCGACCTAAATTTTTAGGATTATGCTATCATCAAAATTCCTCAATCAAGCTCATTACACGCACCTGCACTTCGGCCTCTCCTATTATCGCCTCTATCGTTGTACAGGCACATTAAGGTACGGGCGACATTCTCAAAGGATTCATATAGTATCGGGTGGAACACGGAAAGAGCGCTTATTGAATCTAATCCAGCAGAAGACATTCACTGTCTTCTGCTGAGTTGAGAAAGATTTCTCGGATTTGAATGTGACATTGTCCATCTCAATAGCGTTGTTCCGCCATCTCGATAGCGTTGTTACGCAATTTTTACTTATTGTGGTTACGTTAACTGCGATGACAACTAGGCTACATGGACACCCCAGCCGCATTTCCACCTTCGGCATGAAGTTTCGTACAAAGATCAAGAAAGCGAAGTATTCGCTCGCTGCGGCTCAAGCGTTGAAAAAAAGCGCTGGTCCTCATGGAGCAAAAGTCCATGGGACTCGCATATGAAGATGGAGGGGGGGGGGGTAGGGGAGGAAGAGGGGACTTCGTGTGGCTCCTGCAACAACTGCTTTCCTTGAAGTACTTGATGTGGTCTTTGATACCTCATACCTTTGTACGTGCTGTGTTAATGGCGCTGAGCATGCGTTAAGGTGTCTATCAAGTGTCTATCACCATTACATGACCATCACGTGTCTATCACCGTTAAGGTGATAGACACCGTGGCAGCGGCCACGTTTCCTTGCCCCATGTCACATGCTAGAGAAGTTAGTTGCTGGCTTTGTGTCAGGCAGCATCCGAAATAGTTGCTGTAGAGCTCACTGCTGCACCTTCGCGATAAAACCTTAAATTTTTATTTCCAAATTGTTCTCGGTGTTTACAAGCAGTGGCGTAATTTTCATTTCTATTCAGCGCCGTAAATATTTCCACCTGTCAAATCAATGCAAGGAGTGCTGATGAGTATGTGCGATTAAGCTGTTTATGCCTACAAACACATTCTTCCGACATTACAGCCGGCTGTCACGACATTTACGAAGTTGAGCAATTGCTTTCTCTGCTGCATTCCATGTACTTAGGTGTGTCCACACCAGTCCCTGCTACAAGACTGCTTCACGACTTTTATTTCGTCCAGCGCTGCTGCCATCACGGCTTTTTCTGCATCCTACTTTTACCCTGGCTGACTTTCGATCTTTCGTAGCCTCCTGCTGTAAGCGACAGTCGTTTTTTTTAGGGAACAAAAAATAAATCGCATGAACGAAATTTACCCAGCAAAAATAATGGGTCGCGTATTTAGACGGTTATGCGTGCATAATTAATTATGTTAATGAGAAAGCCAGGCCAGCTTAACGACCGCTTGATGCCTGCTGGCTCAGACATTGTACAATATTTTGCTGTTTTATTGCTTTAGTAAACCGCGGAGCATTTAATTGTATTGTCGTAGTTGCAGGAACGACCTCTCCACTGTGGTGATATTTTAGCAGGACGCCTTTGCCGAGGCAAACACGCCAATTCTGTAATAGTTATGCGCGAAGTATGGAGCGTGTAAAGTTAGTTGTTCGAGAGCTTTTGGCAGTAGGTAGCCCCTTGATAAAGGGCTACGTATAGAGTGAAATTAGAGGATATTTAAGCTTAGCCTTTAGGGTTTGAGCGCGGTAGCGATATCCCCTACATCCCCTTCAAGCACTTTGTGCATACTTTTATATTGTATGATGCTACTCGAGAACATTAAATTGTCAATTACTTCATTGTAACAAATGCATCGCCGTGGTGGTCTAGTGGCTAAGGCGCTCGGCTGCTGAACCACAGGTCGCTGTATCGAATCCCGGCTGCGGCGGCTGCATTTTCGATGGATGCGAAAATGCTGTAGGCCCAAGTGCTCAGATTTGGGTGCAGGTAAAAGTACCCCAGGTGGTCAAAATTCTTGAAGCCGTCCATTACGGCGTCTCTCATAATTATATGGTGGGTTTGGGACGTAAAATTTCTGATAATAATAATATTATCCATTGTTAGTGACAAAGTTGAAAGTGGCTTGGGTCAGTGAAGCTTTAGCAATGGCTGTATTCTGTGTAATGAGTAGCATGCTTAAAACCAAGAGCAATTGTACGCGTAAACTATTTTACAACTTGCTACGAACCCACTATGTGGTCTTGAAGAAATGCGTGCAGTAACGTGTGTGCCTTCTGTAATGGGTGACCGGCTTTAAAACACTAAGTAGTTTTGATAATCACATTCTGTAACGCCAGATGACAACGTATGCTTGCAATACACATTATTATCGCCATAATAGTTGTATTGTGAAGCCTGCGTGCAAAACCGTGTGTTTGTAAACCATAAACATTTTTTCTACTGCATTTGGAAGCAGAGCAAGTTATTTCTACTGTATTTAGAGGCAGACGATAATGAAAAACCAATCACTGCTTCAAGTATGGATTTCATGCGTATGGCTATCCACCCGAAGGACATTTACGAAGAACTTGACTTCAACCCAGACTGGCACTGCAACTTGATGAGGAGCTTATCCTTGCCACCCTCTCTCGGCGACGGGTTTTGAAGAACGCTTGCTCTTTTTCAGGACTTCCACTGTATATACGTATGTTAGCATTTGAATGATTGCGCAATGCGTATGTGATTATTGTCACTCAGTGAATGGCATCACTATGCCAAAGCAGTTGTTATAGTTTAGAATGTGCATCAGAATAAATATTACGAAAAAAAAGAAAGCAGACGCGTGGCTGTGCGATGAAAAAAACTTGATCAGCTCTGTGTGGCTGCATAGATGGGGCTTGTTTTTTATTGCGTTCTAAATCAGCTTCTTGAGTGACCCCTTAAAGAAAGTATCCCGTCACTATGAGAACGGCACCAAATTTTCGTAAAGCCGTAATTTTCCTGACGCGTAGGGTTCTTTATGTCAGCTTCAGATCTTGACCTTTGAATATTTCTTATGACTCAATAAATTTTCAAAAATTGACGAGAAGTGACGAAGCTTCGTGAAAATTGCCGAGATTTTTTACCACTACATCAAAACTTCGATTGAAATCCGAGTAACATATATAAACGTTTACGGTGTCTTTCATCAGAGTTCCCTCGAGAACCACACTAAGCGTTGAAAAGGACGAAGTCACGCAGAGGCGGCTGCAGCTCAACGCTAACTGTTGTAACACATGTTGTTAAACAAAATTAAGATCAAGGAATACCCCAATGCTGATTAATAGAAAAACTTCATCCATGCAAAACTTCAGCCAATATTGACTGGGCTATTATGCCTAATTGGGAACTATCGACCCGCACGGGGTTCACAGCTCTCCGCACAGCACCGATTCGTCGCCAAGTCTGGCACACCTGCAAAGAACAAATCCGCAGTTCCTCTTTTGCACGGCAAGCTCATTTCCGTTCCGGCCAATTTGGCCGACACACACGATACTTCTTTTTTTCACTTGCTTGTAGCGTTCAATAGATACCGAGTTCAGGTTGCAAATTAGCGGCGCTAGTTTTGTCTTCGTTCTGCTAGTGTTTAACACTTTTCTTCTAAATTAGGAACAACATTTGAATGTTCCTGTGAGGTGGTGGATCGATAATGGTCTTGACGAAACGGGTCTCGAAAACTATCAGAAGTATCACCCTCTAATTAATTCATCAGAATAGGGGGGGGGGCCATTGCGGTGGTAGACATTTGTTCCGGAGTTGGACGTGACATGTTTGTGCTGATATAAATGCCTGTATCGAATAACAACTGCAACACTAAGATTGTTCTCATGCCCCTTCGCTCTCCCCCCTCCCCCCAACAGAAAAATAAATTGGACAGATCCCTAGTGCTTTGGGAATCGACGTTATGCGAAGCATGCGGAGGGAGGGAAGGTGACCGAGTCGTAATATTTTCATTGAGCGATACGTCATGAAGTCAGGCTAAATATATGAACAAATATTACACGCAGACACCTAAGTTGAAGAGTTGCATACGTGTATATTTATTTATTTATTTATTTATTTATTATACCCTCAGGGCCAGAGGCATTACAGAGGGGAGTGGTACAGAACAAAGGCATAACATGAGGTAGCATGGTTACAAAAAACGTTGTGTACATAAAAAGGAAAAGGAAAGACAAAACAAATTAGTATTTTCGCAACAATGTGGTCACACAAACACAGATTAAACATCAGATATTTCTGCATATACAATATTGGCTGAGGCAGCACGGAACAGTCGGTTATCGGTGATACCCGCAATTTCAGCGGGAAGGTGGTTCCATTCCCGGGACGAACGGGGCAAGAATGACTGAGTGGCGGATTTTGTATGATAATAGTTAATGCCAACCTTGTGACGGTGGTCAATGCGATGGGAAATGTATAGTGGTTGGGGTGAGAGTTCGTTGCGCAGGAAGGAATGATAATATATTTTATGTAGCATGGTTAACCGAAAAAGTTTCCTGCGTGATGATAAAGAGGGAAGGGAAAGGCTGCTTTTCATTGAAGATATGCTGGCATTACGGTTATAGTTTGACAGGATAAAGCGAGCGGAATTATTTTGAACAAGCTCGAGAGAAGCGATTAGATTTTCTTGGCTTGGATCCCATACTGATGCTGCGTACTCTAACTTGGGGCGTATTAAGGATTTGTAAAGCGATAATTTTAGTGACGATGGGGCTCTAGAAAAATTGCGGCGTAAATACCCTAACATGCTATTAGCGTTGTTGATGATATGTTCAATATGTGTTGACCAGCTGAGATTAGTTGTAATGTGCACTCCAAGGTACTTATATGATGCAACTAGTTCTAAAGCTATGTTGTTTAGGTAATAAGTTGACTGATGCTTGGGGTTGCGGGATACATGCATAACCTTACATTTGTTAATGTTTAACTCCATCAGCCAAGTTTGGCACCAGTTAGTATATACCTAGTTATTTTCACTTGCGCAAAGATTACAACCGGAACAAGAGTATTAGCAACACCAGAAGCGGTAACCTGATATGAGGCACTGGTGCTAGCGAGAATAGTACCTTGGATTCTGCTACATACAAACACTTCGCTCATGGCACCTAACTAGAATGGACGTTAACCCGACCTGACAGCTGTATCCCAGGAGTGCATATGTGTTGTTTATAAAATTAAATAGCCAGCACTGCAACCGTAGTTAACGTTTTACAAATATTAGGCTCTTTTTGAAAAGTACTTCCGAGACATTTTGTGGGTTTGTGGCAGATTGCTTGACTGCTTCGCAGAATGCTTAGGTTAGATTCGTGCTGGGACGCTGACATTTATTTTTTGAATTTGTCTGGTCAACGCTGCCGATGTCAGGTTTTTCGTAACACTGACGCGTTGAAGTTGGCCATGTGTGTTCTAGTCGTTCCTGAACGGAGACTAAGTGTCAATCACCCGTGGCACATACCTGCATATATAGCAGCGGCACATATTAGGCTGTTGGTATATGTCACTGTCTGGCGGGAAGTGTTTGGCGGCGTACGTGACGGTATTGCGACATTATTATTGTCTCATCTCACCCAATCATCTCAGCTTATCATACCGATTTTGCTTCCCGCCAAATTTATGGGTTGATCACGAGAGCACCCAGACGTAATCGACTAGATAGATAAATAAATAGCTATGCAGATAGACGCCACAAGTGCTTGCTACTAGTAGGCAAAGAAATGCTTCGAAATAAAAATACAATCTAAAGAATCGATAAGTCTGCTCGCCTCAATATTCATGTCTGATTATGCGCAATGCCAGCGTGCCTAGTTCTCGTTCGACCAGAATCGCCGTATTTGTCGATCAACAAACCAGCTCAGCAGTCTGACTTGCCTTGATTACCAATCCATTGATTTATTGATCACCCATCTATAAGTTAATAGATGATCAGTTGATCATTTTCTAATTGTTATATCTACTTATTGATTGATTGATGGGCTGATTGACTGATTGGTTGATTGATTGGCTGCGGCTTGGCATCGAGCCTCTGGCTTGTCATCGGAATGTCATAAGCGGAACCATGCAAGTCCGTCGCTTGTCATCAGTAGAATGTAATCGATTCTGTTTGTCCGACTTCGAACACATGTACACGCACGTACGGATCTCCTCGCCTCGCAACGAATTTCAAGAAAAGTCAAAATTTTTTGCTGTTAGCATTGGACTCACGAAATTTTGATATTTCTCCAAAGTGTTATCTTTAGAGGGAAGGGGGGCATCAAGCTCGGGCGTATTTCTGAGATGCCGGCAATAGAAGCATACCTGAATTCTCTCACGCTATCTGAATTTCAGTAAATAGTAATGCACGTACGGGTGTAAACATTATCTCCATACGTGAGGCCACTGCGCGAAATTTAAGTTTGTTGCTGTGCTGCAGTGCCCTTTCGCGTTATTCATTTTTTTTGTATAGGTAGTATATTTTCGATGCTACGAATTTTAGTAGCGTCTGTTCTTCGTTCATTTCTTACGAGTGGTCGCTTCTGATTACATGAATACGACGGCCATCGAGATGTGTAAGGCTGTCAGCGCTTCTCTATAACGGGAAACGGTCTTGCATTTTGGGAAGCAGCGGTTGCGGGAATGCTAGCGGAATTCATTCGCTGCCGTGCACGTATGCCCCCATAGAAGTGTTCACAATGCGACGCTGCTCTGACAAGTGCTTGAGCCCGTGCAACCACTGAGGACGCCGTTCCATAAATATTTATGACGACAAAATTCATTTTCCCGGGCATAAAAGGCCCCCTCCATTCCAGACATTTTCTTTTTTTTTACAATTTGAATGCAATTTTGTGTGTAGCGTATTTACCCTATTCCATCAAAGATCTTTTTTTCGCCGATATTTTAACACCCCTTCCATTGCCCGTTGTTTTTTTACCGCGAATGCTTGTTTAAAAATGTACTACTGTTTGTTCGTGAGATAGAAATTCTGGCATCTTTTTCTTTCTATTATCTTTGCGCTATGTAGACGGAGGAGTTTATAATGGGGAGAACTGAAACTAATATTATTTGTTGTGGTTCGCTAGGTTTCCCAGGGGAAGGGAGAAATAGAGAAATAGAGAGAAATGAGAAATGTTGGTCACCGGCTGACCACCTGCGGCCATATTACTTTACCAAGCGCTGGTTGCTTGGACCGCTTTTAACAAAATACATTACAGTACACGAATCACTTTGTAAATGCGAGGCCTGGAAATTGTAATCCTATATTTGCTAGTATTTTTCGTAAGATAGAATGTATTATAGGTAGTCTTAACAGCAGCCACTGTGTTACAGGAGACGCCGATGGCAAATAGTTTTTACAAGTCAAAACTTTGCAAGTTCATACAGCTCTATATAAATAAAAAAAGTTACAATTAGCATGCCGCCAATTTGTCAATATCGGACACAAAACAGGTTGGATTACTAACTGTTGGAATATTGTGACTCACCTAGATTTTTGTATGTGAATAGAACTGTTTTTAACGAGGTTGATAGCTGTACGAGTTCTAGATTAAACACCTGCATATTGAACGATTTTAGATTAAATAATTGTAGATTAAACGATTGTAGAATAAAAAAAAACAGCAAAGAACAGAGGACACGGAAAATAAAAGTGAGGGCACGAAACTTTTGAGGTTGAAAACCGCGTTCACAGTAATTGTCTTTCGTAAAAGCTTAGTTTGATACATTGAACACTTCCGGTATTACTATCTGTAAACCAACATCTAAGCGAGCTTTTCTTAAGCAGTTCTTCGAATCTTCGGAATATTGGTGTACTTCATGTTGTTTTGGGTCTTGAAACTTTATTCGTGAAGCTTTTCTTGTTCCTTTGCATTTGTTTCTGACCATGGTCGCGAGCCGTTGCTATAGCATCAAGCTCACTACCTAAGTAGATTCGCGTTATCTTTAGAGTCTCTAATGTAAGAAAACAGTTCGTTTAATGCTTGTCCATTAAATGAACTCCAATGCCTTGTAGGAGCTCGTTTATTGCCATGGCTTCAGCTGCTTCGTGACTCTTTTGGATTGCGTCAACGCCGACCCGAGGCAGCCAGTGAACGCGTGTTGGGAGCGCAACAACTCTACTCACTTTGACTGCAGCTCAGAGACAGCTGACGGCTTTTCTAGCACTTTACCTTTAACTGCCTTAGCGTAATATTGCCTCTGCGTGAATCGTTAAAGCTTGACGCGTCCAAACGAGCTCTAATTAGTGGCGGTCGCAGGCTATGGTGCTGCCTCAGAGTCGCCTATGTTTTCACAAGTTGGCTCTGAGCAAAAAATATAAAGAACGGCTGCGCAAAGCGAGTCTAATATGAGCATGCATCCCAGCTGAGACTAAGGAGCGACACGTCGGGCCTGACTATCACAATAACGCCTAGTGTTTCTCTTCGTAAAAATTCCGCCATATCCACGAAGTGAATGATGATGAGTGGGCGAAGCTCCGGAGGTAAACCTGGTAAACCATGAATCCTCTTTACATTTTGCCCACTCGATTTTATTACATCGCTCCCCCTAGCGTACGTCGCCGCACTAAATCGAACGATTGCCTTCAACCAATGACACGCGCCATATGTGACATCATTCCTATTTTATGAGATCTCGCGTCTTTCATCAACTACAAGTACCGCTTTCTAGTTTATAACATCTTGCATCTTTTCATCATCAGCTACAAGTACCACCATCTAGTAAACACTACAAGAACTAAACGAGAGGTGGCTACATACAGGCTACAGGGGACGCACAGCCCACGCCCTAAGGAGCTTCGCCCCTAAAAATTTGCAACACAGCGACAGCTACGTCACATGGCTGAGCACATAACAGCTGGAGTTTCCTCTCGGTGTTCCGCTGTTACCACAGCCAATTTTTCAATAGTGAGAGCTCTTGAACTGGTGAAAAAAAAAGCACCACGCCAGCGCAGTACACGCAGCACAGTCACAGCGAAAGCGGGAAGCGCAGCCCTTGCAGAGCCCAATCTAAACTATTTTGCGGCAACCAATACATGAACACTTACAAGGTACCCACCATGTCATAAACCATCATAATATTTTTGAGGTACATAGAGAAGTGCCCACTTTGCCGTCACTCGTCTTCCTGTGGAGAAGCCTTGCACTCGCTACAAATCAGTGAGGCGTTATATGAACTTTTTTGATGCTGTGGACAATGAAGATGAAGAATTATAGCTGGACCATTTGTAGTGAGATGGAAGCTTTAAAAGCCCCACTCGTTGCCCCATTGGCATTGTGTGATGACTGGCTATTGATATTTTACACTTTTACGACATAATATTACATGTATGTTTGCGCAATTTCTTAGCTAACCAGACACCTGTATAAGGTATCCTGCCAAAAAGTTTGAAGCAGCGGTGAGGCTACGTGGTACTAAATTCCACTGCCACTGTCAAATCCCATTCAACTCTTGTTTTTGTTTCTTTTTGTCATTGGTGTTTTTTTATTTCGTGCGATAGCAGGTATACGGACGCCGGCAGCGGCTGCGGACAACTACGCCGTCCAAAACGGTTGTTGTTGAGACATAATACAAGCCTTGACTGTAAAACACCCCCCATAAAACATTTAATCTCGCTTCTGCTTGAATGTAAACGCCATAAGTGATTCCGAGCCCGCATAGCAGGCGTCAGTTGAATATTCATGTGATCCCAAAGCGAACTGCGCTAAGTGGTAATAGAAAACTGACACGTGGTAGTACAAATATCACGTAAGCAGGAAAAGCATTTTCAAACATTTTCATTGGTTACCCGTTGCGCGTTGTCTTTTTGGCACGCCTGTGCTCTTGTGTTGCACAGACAGGGCGGCTCCGCAGGTAGCATGTCAAGAAATGAACTAACTGCTACGGGGCAGTCAAATGATGGCTCGATCTGTTCTAGTGACTTTATGCTTTTATCATCATAATAACGTGCGGGAAGCGCCACTCAGACGATCAACTATGTTCCCGAATATAGGTTACCTGAAAAATGATTAATTGTGATATTGCAACCCATGGCGTCTACCTTGAGTCAGGTATTAGTTTTATGGTAGGTCAGTAAGAATAAGCACGCACACGATGTTACGTTTCGTCAAAAAGGAAAGAAGAAAGTTGACCTAGATCGACGGTGTACTACATTCTTTCTTTTGTTTATAAATGCGTGCAGCTTTCTTGCAAAAATCACCACAGATCCCTTAGTGACTACCGCTTTGCTTCGTGCTGCGACAGCCTCAACACCACTGCAGTGCTTTAATGAAACTGCGTAAGCGCTCGAGTGCTTAAAAAGCTAACAACACCCACAAGCTATTTCTCGGTGAACGAGTACCACTGAGCGACGACTAACTGCATCATTCTCGACTTCGTGTTGCGCCAGCGGGAGTTCACAAGATTTGTTTTGTGTTTCTCTCGCTGTTTCGCCGTACAAAAACGGAATTGGGCGCCGTTGTTTAATTACTCCTGACTTGCAGTTTCGTGCACACATCGGTTGTGATAGCGCACCTTTTCTTCTCTCGGCGTGAGCACAAAGTAAGAGGAGAGAATGAAAGTCTAGTGTGAGGTCGCATAGTGTAAATCCACCTGACCAGACTCTATAAAAACTTGTGCAAAAGTAATGGTAGCGGGAAGAGTATAAATAAATGCACGCTCATCGCAATCTGCCTCAACTTTCCCGGACAGTTACAAAATCTACAAGTACATGTGTGAATGGTCAGGCAGGTTAGGATAACTTCAACAGTGACTCCTCCATGCACTATGTGCAATATATGCCGTTCATTTATTTCAATTCACATGTCCCACACGTGATCGTGGTCTGTGGTCTGGCAGACCCGATCTTTACACGCTTCAGCGATCTAGCTACAGGAAAGTTGATAAAATACGTACAACTACGTATTTCATAAGAAGCGTCATGTTTAGGTTAGCTATCTTGTGAATGTTTTCTTAAAAAACAAAAAATACAAAATAAACAAGGATAGTATTTCAACATCAAATTGTAGTTTTCCAGTAAATTAAATAACTTTTCCTTTTTGTAACGTTTTCTAACAGTTGAGAATGCTCGCAGTTCATGTGCTTTGCTTGCTATTCTTGCGCGGGAACTTGAAGGTACGCTCACATTTCAGCACGTGCGCCACAGGTGAAGTGATGCATTTTTTATCGGGTCTTTTCACCTTCCCGCGTTGGAAACAGCTCTGCGATTTTCGCAGAAAGAAGAACTGTGCTGGTGAAAGCCATGGCAATGAAGTTACAGCTGCGCCGTTGTGGCCACCACCTGCAATGTAGTGCGCCGGGTGCCAGTCCTGCACCCCATCCAGCTTCATACCACTCTGCCGTCACGGCAGTCAGGTAGACGGCGATCGCGTGCCTGTCCACGAGATCGCCGCTTCCTCCATGGCTCGAGCTTCACCTGCCAATTCTTTGAGTAGCACGACGCGCTATAGAGTCTAGGCTAAGCGAACACCCAACACTGCCAGTTTAGGCACACTGAAACTCCTAGAGACGCGCATAAAGCTGCGAGAAATAGAGAAAGACACTGAGGTCTGAGGAACTTGTCGCGATAATAAATGACGAATCACGTTGCACGTACTACAAAATCATTGCGTGCACAACAAGGCAAAGCTAAACCAATATACAGGCAGCACTGTCTACCTAAATGACATCTCATTTATGAATGTGGTCGCTTGCAGTAACCTCGAACTACTCCGTTTGGCCCAGCTGCCCACATACTGCATTGTCACTAGTTCACCAAATTGTTTGCTCCTTCTCGCGTTTTTTTATCCCATCCTCGTCGCCAGTGATGTATTTAGGTGAGATACTGACAGGCCAGGGTTCCAACGAGGAACACAGCATTTTTTCTGAAGCCTATGGGCCGATGGGTTCATAACGAATTAGGAAATAGCGCATTGAGCAAGGCCATTTAGGCACTGGCGAAGACATGTGCACGTACGCTATCCCGAACACAGAAACAAATGTAACATTTTTCCCTGATTCATACTCATTTGAGACAATAAGCAGGACTGCACCACAAAACAGAGAAGGTACATCTTTATTGTGCCTGGAAACGTACGAAGCGGCAGACCGCAGTGCAATATACATCTGCTGCGCATTTAGGCAGATTGACTCTATACATGCAACGTTGAGAATCCCGAATCTCAATACGCATGACGTCTCGTGAAGGATGATTCGAAAGAAGCAGTCACCGCGAGCGTGGCAAAATGAGTGGCCGCGGCTTTACAGGCAGATACTTCGCAGTGCGCCATCAATTCTGACGACGGCAGGCGGCAAGGAAGTGGCGTCGAATTCCATAAACAAAAGGTTGATGGTCCACACGACCGCCATTTCTTTTAATCATCAATGTAGCGATGACTATGAAATTTGAGCGTGAACATCAAAGTTTAAAAGACCAGCCATATCGCTGTAAGCTCAGTCGCGTAACAATATGCACTATTATCATCATATGCTGCCGAATTTTCTAGTTAATGTCCAACGCAGACTTCGCAACAGAGAATACCTCAAAAAGGCGAATGAGTTACTCATAGTTCAGATTATTTTACCGCCATAATTTGCATGCACACTGCGAGACACCAAGAAGAATTCATGCATTTTCTTATAAAGCAAGATAACGTAAGTGATTACTCGTAAAGTATAGAATATTACATTAACTGTCGTACAGGATTGTGCGGATAAAACTATTCACCATATTCACGTCATTATTATTTCTTTTTCACAGATGTGCACATCTATGTGTGCACGGTGACTGCTACCTGAATAAATTTCAACCACTACCTGGGGTGCACGTTAAAGAACCCCAGGTGGTCTAAATTTCCGGAGTCCTCCACTACGGCGTCTCTCATAATCATATAGTGGTTTTGGGACGTTAAACCCCACATATCAATCAATCAATCAACCACTATTTGCCTATTGCACGGTGTCAGTCAGTAGGTTGCAGATTTTTGTTGTTTTAGAGCACACAAAGTTAAACAAGTCCATCGGCCACAATATTTCGGTGATGCTCTCATCTCAGCCGCAGACGTCAGATGCAGTACTACTCGCTGGGCGTTAACAATAGTGCCGAATGAGCTCTCGTGAAGGTAACTCTTAACCACAACGGACACGTAAGTTATGCTTGGATTGGATTGGATAAACTTTTATCTATTGGATAAACTTTTATCTATTGAATAAACTTTTATCACGTAAGTTATGCTTGACTTCATTAAAGTTCGGGCGGGAATCTGAGTTGCAAGGAATGCTACGCAAGCAGCATGCTTTGCCATATACTGTGTATACTCAAGTCAACTAACAGAAATGTGGTTGTCAGCAAATTCTAATGCATGGGAGTGTCTGCGGCAGACAGTAATAAAGCTGAGATGGGGTGTGATTTTTTGTACGTGTCTTCAAAAAAATTGTCTGAAAGCATCTGAAAAGAAAATGTGGCGTGCGTACAAAATATAACCTTCGTAACTTAATCATGATCAAAAGGCCCAAGGGCGTTATGTAGCACAAAAAGTTGCTGTAGAACTTCCTTAGCCACAGTCGACTGTCATCGGCCCTAACCTGATATGCGAAGTGGCACGCATTGATAGATTGATATAAGGGGTTTACCGTCCCAAAACCTCCATTTGATTAGGAGAGACGGATTAGTGGAGGGCTCCGAAAATTTCGACCACCTGGGGTTCCTTAACGTGCACTGAAATCTGAGCACACGGGCCTACAGAATTTTCACCTTCATCGCAAATGTAGCAGCCGCCGCCTCCGGGATTCGATCCCGTGACCCGCGGGTCAACAGCCGAGTACCGTAGACCTCCGCGGCGGGGCAGGGACACGCATGTTTTGCATTGATATGTCCTCTTCCTCTCGTCTTTTTAGTTTATTGTTCAGTCCTTTATGTTGGTGGGTGCAGTGTGCCACGACTGCTGCAAATGATACAGGGCGTATTTCCTTCTAGCTTGCAGACTGCTGATATGTTTTCCCACAGGTCTTTAACAGAAGAACATGTTGCGGTAGTAGCTTACGCCTTATGTGCAGGCAGCTCGGGCACTAGAAAATAGATGTGTTGGGTTCTTCATTGACAGGATTATCTTTCTATCACTGTGTGAAGCTTGCCAACAACATAAAGCGAAATCAGAATGCCACTGGCGAGGGACATGTGTGCTGAGATCTAGACTAATGACAACGTGACACGCACGCCTGTGTGTTAAAAAACAAACAAACACGAAAGCACAGTGGCATTGAAATATATTTGATATATTTGAAGTGTAATGCGTCATATTTTGTTTTCCTTCTTCAGTTTCTCTTTTCTTTTGCGCGCTATATACTTCAACATACTGGGATAATTTGAAAATGCGTCACGTGATTTCGCTGTATTTCAGGCTGCACTCAGGAACCAGCTTCCAAAGGCCACAAGTTATAGATCATTTGGAATTCCTGTTAAATCGTACGTTCCCATATTTCATGAAGTATTAGTGAGCCCATAATTAGGACCCACATTAGTAGTTGACAAATATCATTATTCTGATGGAACAAATACCTTGAGTAGAGCGAAAACATGGAATGTTTGGGTTTGCTGAATTCTTGTTCCATAGAGAAAAACAATAAAAACATCTCATTAAAAGCAGTGTCTTTCGCAAAAGTTTAAAGTGTCTACTGAGATGAACCAGTGGCGGCAGCGTCTGCGGCAAAGTTCGCAGCTTGTGGTGGAACCATTACTGTTTCTTGGTGAAAAAGTGCGCGCAATGTTACTCGCCATATAATTCGGATGGAACAACAAGGTGGCCTGTCCTAGATGAAAGTAATTTCTATAAAATGCACCAAAAACAAAACTTATAAATAATTTACTAACCACACTTTGCCAGATTTAAAACATGTCGAAACTAAGAAACATTACAAGCGTTGAAATGAAAAGGGAACTTCTTAACGACCACACACTTGCTGACGATCTATATATCAACCGAAGAGTCCATTTAGCTTCGGAAAACGCTTTTAGTGCTCAACTACGCCTGTGGTTCACGAACAACTCGTCTCGCTTAGTGGTGGAACAAAAAAAAAATTGTCTTTGTATCACAGAAGTGAATCGTTGTTTGCTTTGTATAAAGTGTCTTCTTGCGGGCGCGTATGTAGATTACAAAAAAAAAAGAGAAGACCCATAGACTTCGTACTGAATTCATACAAGCACACACATGTGCAGTGAGCCTAATATAGTGGTGACTTGGGATCGTGACCTCTATTCTGCCAATGGCCTCCTTGAATGGGTGAAAGATGTTCCCTTTTTGCCTCGTTGGCCATAATGACACAGCTGTGCTGCTGCTAAAGACTAAAACTAATGGAGTAAGCTCGCGTAATGGCGCCTTTTACATTTTCTTGATTATTTCATTCTTTCCCGCTCGCTTACGTTTTTATGATCTTTTCTATTACTTATCTTCGCGACCAACGAGCGTAAACGTCATTGATGAAAAATGCGAGCAGAGCGAGGAAGTAAAATTGTCAAATACGACACAAAAGCATCCATTAGTCCAAAGAAACTGAGCTGAGTAGTCTACTCAAGCACATACGAAACTCAAATCATTACTGTATTACATTATACTCCTCGGTTTAACTTTTTGTGCAAGCAAGAAACAAACACGCAAGATCTTCTTTCTCTAATACCCTTGTTACATGGGCAAAAAAAGACAGTTACGGCCAAACATGTTAGCCACGTAAAACTGCGGTTAGTGCTAACCGCGGATCATCAATGCTGCAATGCGCGAACCATTCCAAACATCATGGATGCCGCTATTTCCTCGGTTCACCGCAAAACTAAGGTTGCCAGCTCCGTTTTCTACAACCATGGTATGGTGTACCGTGTGACATACGAGGACCGCGGTTACACATAACCGTGGTGTACGTTAACCGCGATTTAGGATGCCTGTGGAACAATGGTTTAGGTGATGTGGGGGAGTAATGTTTTATTAAAGGGTTGGAGCCTTCTGTGAAACGTTGTTTTCGGGTAGCACTGACACGGCGTCCTGTGTCTTGTTTGAAGCGTTCGTCAGCATCTGGACCAACCCGAGAGAAGAACCACACCGCGACATTCAATATCAGTCGTTATCAATAAATCTTTGCAAATTTGATATATTGGCGAAATTTAAAACTATCTACGGTGGCATCAAAAACGCATCAAAAATAAGTGCATAAAACGACGCAAACATTCTGTGTGGTCCGGTTCTGCGAACCGACCGCAAACCAATTGCAGACGTCTTCAACACTGGACTACACACCTCCTCTTGAAGACCGAATATTTCGACGCTCGCTTATGAAGTTTATTTTGACGTAATAAGATTTCACCCTAAAGTACCATTAGCAACGCTTACCACAGCTGCAATGAAAAGCTTCGCGATTATTTGTGAGCATTGTGTCAAGATGACGCGCAGGACGTGAATAGTCAAGTTTATTGGAGAGTTTACACGAGAAGCAGCAACAACGCTGGCAGGTTAGATAACTGCGTTATAGAAGACGACGTGCTCCACCGATGATCAGATTACTGCGCTGTCGACGACTGCTCATGCCGCTATCAGTTTACAGTACGAATCTCTTGCACTTTTTGTTTGCATTGTCCAGGCACAAGCTTCCCCGAATAAGAAGTTTTGTCTTGAACTAGCCAACTGTGGCCTTCGTCAACGTCACGACCACATGACATCTGGTGGAGGTGTGGTTCGAATACATCGACTGCTGCCCGGAAAACTAAGTGCAGCAGCCGGTGGAGGTGGAGCTCCTGTACGACGAACTACCGAAGTTCTTCCGCCACCGAAGACACCACCGCAACAAAAACCTTAAGAACACGCCAAAAACGAGACGGTGCCTCAACCACAAAACCTCGTGGCCTGATTAGAACCTCACAACGTGAGGTAGAAGCAGTGGGAGAAGCCGACCTAGCAGTGACCCATGACCGTAACCATTCCGTCACGCCAGACGACAATCGGGCGACCTCGACGCACAAGTCGACGGCCACAACGTCACCGCTCTTGCAGACACTGGAGTCGACTATTCCTTCGTCAGTAGACCGTTCGCCTCGAAGTGACGTGAAAGTAACATTACGTGAAATAATCGAGTCTGAATAACGTTGATTATAATCAAGTTGCAACTCAATCGATGAAGTGGTCCGTCCGGAAGCAGTAGCCGTTCTACAATTTCTTTCATGGCAGCATCAAGATCTCTCCATTTTTGGCGTGATTACGTTATACGCCAGAACTACAAAATCAAACCAATACCACCGTAAAAAACAGAATAAAAGCTAAACAAATGTTAAGACTGCTAAAAAGAGACAAAATGTAAAAGTTTCGCTTCACTAGTGAAGTAATGAATGGGACAGCAAGAAATTAAAGTGTCACAACAATGGCAAGCAGCTAGAAACTTTCAGTGTGCTGACCAAACGAAAACAAAGATGAACGGAAAGAACGCACAGGCATACACAAGGTGAGCGCGAACTGTCGCAGTTGTTACTTCAGTTAGCCTCTGCTATGGCTGCTCTAGCCGGCCATTCATTCCTTCTCCAAACGGAACCGGTGCAGTCAAGAAAGGGGTCTTCATAAAGATTGTGGCATTCGGACAAGACGGATCGCGAAGTTTGAGTGACAAAACGAGATGCGAAAAAGGCCCCCTCAAAGATAAGCACGCGCTTACGCCCTGTATGCCGAGATACAAGTCGGATGCGCAAGCTCTCATTTCGATGAAACACTTTCTTAGAAAGGTTTAAAAAGTCGTACCCAAGAAATTGACAGTGGCACGTGAAGCACAGTTTCCGGTTCTTTCCGGTGTCGAATATGGTCACTAAAATGAAACTTAATTTGGATCTAGTTCGTAAATATTCCGGAGGCTGGAAATTACCTCACAAAGACGCTTATTTGTTCTTTTTTTTTCTTTGTCCCTGAACTCATGTGAATATAAATTCATGTCTTCAGGCAACAAATACACTATAGTCCTTGTTACGCGTTTTAGTGTTTTGCTATTGCTGTGTGCGTAGGTGTGGTAAGGTTTACCGGGGCGTATATATGCACTGAAAAAACAGTTGTTAGACAGTACTTGTGCCATACGTTCTCTCTCTCTGCCCAGGTGTCTTGTGCGTTTGCGCTGCAATTTTAGCCTAAAGGTTCTTGTCACGGTGTAAGCTATAATACTGTGATTCTTAATCAGCCGTCTCGTTTATTCTCTCTTGTGGCATAAGCCTACAAGCGACGAATCGTTCCCGTGGCCTTGTGGCAATATAGGCCGCAGGGCGTTTTTTTTTGCCTTGCCGACCGAACACGAGTGGTTCAGCACTAAGGCCCCAAAATGAAAAAAAAAAAAAACAGGCGTGTGCCATGGGCGATAAGAGAAAAATGCCGCGCGGGCAGAGAGGCAGCATAAGCCGTGTCTCGCATAATTTCCATTTCACCACGTGCAGCATGCCGCCAGTTTCACCCAGTAACACCTGCGTTTGTATTAGGCCATGAATGTAAGGGAGAAACGGCGCATATTGTGGCTGCCCAATACAGTGCATTATTCGGAACGAGGGACCGCAGTTCCGCGGTGTATGCCGATGATGTAACCGTGTGGACGCATCAAGGATCCGTCGGTGAGCAGGAGGATGTCTTACAACGAGCCCTCAACATTATTCACGACTACGCAATGGAAGCAGGTTTACACACCGCTCCAGACAAAACAGAGTTTGTCGTCATTCATGGTGGCCGAACCACGTTTGCCAAGCAGGAAGAAAAGAGGTGTTTTAAACTTCACATTGGCAATCAACCTATAATGAGGAAATCCACTATCCGAATATTAGGAATGCACTTAGACGAGAATTGCACAGCGAGCACTTGGTTCCAACGCGTTACGAAGACTAGCAAACAAATCCTTCATGCTTTACGCAGAATCTCTAATCGCACTCGTGGAGTAAACGAACGCGAAATGCGGCAGTTTGTTCAAGCTTTTCTCGTCTCACGTATCATGTATGGACTGCCGTATCATCCGGTCAACCGTACGCAGATAATCAAACTCGACCGGCTGCTTAACGAGGCCAAACGCATGGTTACCGGACTACCAAGGTACACACGCCTGGATGCGCTCAAGAGCTGCAGCAAGCTCAATAATCTGACCGAGCTCGTCGACATGCACATCCACACACAGGAAACGAGGCTTCGCGCAACAAATGCTGGGCGATACACGCTTATGCTTCTCGGGTATGACATCAACACACTGCCCATGCTGCCTAACAAAACGCCGCCTTGGGAAATCACGGTACTCACCGACGGCAAGCCACTTCCGTTGAATATGGACCCTAATCAGCGAGCACGGCGCCTTAACTACGCCAAGAGACATGCTAGGGCCACGAGTTCACTCCCCATGACTGAACGCGTCGTATACACTGACGCTGCACTTCCTGCAGACGGTACCAGTAACACTTGTTATGCCACTGCGTGGTACGACCAGACAAACAGAAATCAGAGCCGACGTTATCATGCTTCAGCAGATGCGATGTATAGCACTCGAGCAGAGCTAGTGGGCATCTCAGATTATTTGGAGTGGGCCCTCGAAATGTCACCTCAAACTGACCCTGTTCACCATCGTGTGTACACTGATTCCCAGGCTGCCCATCGGGCATGCGCTAATGTTCTTTACACAGATCCTGTTACTCCAGAAGATCCGACACCAGACGCGCCTGCTCCGCGAATGTGGTCATGACGTTACCATCCACTGGGTCCCCGGGCATTGCGGTATCCCCGGAAACGAGAAGGCTCACAGATTAGCGCGCGCTCATCTCCTCACCGCGCTAGCCAGAGCTTCCGATACTCCTTCCACTTTTCTGGCTACCCCACCCGAGCTAGCAGATCCGATAGCAGATAAGCACATTACCAAACAACGTCGCGCCGCCTACCTCACAGCAGTGGGTAATCCACTCTCGATACCATTGCTTCCTTCGAAGATATTCACACGGAGAGAGTCTGTCCTGCTTCGGAGAATTCAGGCAGGAACACTCCTTACTCCTTTCTTGCTGAACCGTTTCCACAGGGGTGACACGCCACCACCCGTGACAGGTCTCTGCTCCACGTGCAACTGCCGGGCTGATCTCAACCACCTGTGCTGGGAGTGCCCTGTGTACAACCCGCCTAGGCTCCGTGCCCTGGCCACCATAAAACGGGGACCCTGGCCTTCTTCTCTCCGGACATGGGCCTGCCCGGAGCCTTCGCCCCCTGATCGCGCCATCGAGTTCTGGCGAGCACTCATCATGTTCCTCCAGGACCCGGCCGCGCCACCGGTTGGCGACCGGCTCCGCGACAGCCACAAGATTCAAGCCATTCAAGCGGCCCCCACTTAGCTGCCTCCATGACGTCCGGTAATAAAACGGAGGCAGCTCTACCCCCCCCCCCCCCTGCTATAGTGCCCTGACTGTCCACCGCAGCGCCCTCGGCGCGAACAAAGTGGAATAAACATGGTTTCATTCATTCGCAGTTTCGAATCGCGCACTTCGGAAACTTTTTGGACTGAATTTTTATTTTTCATTTATGGCTTTAATGCGTATACATGACATATTCATACGCGAAACGTGACGATGACGGCAAGAATTCACTGAAAGTGTCCATATAACTGTTTTTGCAATCAAAGTTTTGTCATATATCACAGATAGAAAATCACCTCGCAGCTCGGCCATTGTGCTGGCAGCTTCAACTTGTGGTCACACGAAATGAAAGCGGTCATTGCAACGTAATTGATTTCGGGGGCTTCTCGTCTGGTAATGAAGATTCAGAGGCGCGAATGTCAGTAAAAGGTACTGGTTGTCGGAATGCTGTAAATTAAGCTAAACCAGTTCAGTGAACAAGTGTTTAGGCATATTCAGTGAAACTAATCTGCAAGCTTTCATCTCGTGGGAAAATAATTATACCAACGACTTACGCGACCATCTGCGCAGCTACATGTCCGTCTGCGATTCAGCTAGCCCCGATTGGCTCACGAAAACATTTTCGAGAAGTATCTTCCCATGCTTACAGCATTGCTGAAGAATTTGCAGTGACAAACAAATAAAACTAATAAAATATTCACCTTAAAGCAAGAGAAAAAAACTTTTCGGTTGGCCATGAAGCTTTCTTTAGGCATAACGCTCGCTTTTTTGTAACAATCAAGTAATATCTGTGCTTACCTGTCAACAACTGGGCAGCCAAAAAAAGTGGCTGTGCCTTTTCTTCTCGAGTTGTCACATCATATAGCAGTGCAGCTCACCTTGAGCACTTCCGTAGTTTTTCTGACTTTTCGTACTTGCCGGAACGCGCTAAAACCAGAACTTTCACCTCCTGGGTATACTGGAAAAATTCTACACGTGCACACTGAGTAAACGGCAGAGGGGAGACGAACGGAATCGCAGCAGAATAGATAAGACTGAGAGCGCCTCCCGTCGGCGTAACGAATAAAGCGTCTAAATAAATAAAAGTACATAGAATGTTACGGAAAGGAAGTAGCAAGAACAGATTTCGCATTTTCCAGACGCCGAGAACTTCCTGAGGCGGCGAGCCTCAGGAAGTTCTTGCATATGAGTTCACGTAAGCACAAACGTGCCACCAAGAAATGGTTGCTCATTTTCTCTATCAGGAAGTTCTGGACATTTTATTACTATTTGTATTCCCCACCACAACTCCCACCCTTTTATTTAGTTTCTACTTCCCTTAGCCGATATACCACCCAATTATTTAGGTAATTCCTCTGAGCTGGCCGCCTACATAAATGTCTCCGATTGAACGGGCCTTTTGACACGTGTGTCAGGCAATGACTTCTCATTTAACACGTGTTTTCAGACATCCCATTCAGTATGAATTACCATCGACATCTTGACCTTTAAATGTACGCCACACACTCATTCCCTCTCTCTTTTTGTAATCTGTCTTTTTGTACTTCCAATGCATATGCGTTTTTTTTCTTTTTTTTCTGAAGATAGATAGACACCACTATCATCTAAACCTTTGTGGTAGCTGGACGCGTTTCTCACCGCCGGTTTTCGAAATTCATAATCAGCTGTTTTTTTTTGTTCGTGTCTGTAATGACTCTCGTTTGTTGCACCATTTCCACCTTCCTCTTTTTTAATCTTTTGCTCCCCCCCCCCTCTTGTTTTTAGAGCTCTCCTCACCTCAAGGAAGAGATTCCTCAGAATCATTGCAACCTTGCTTGAAATGAGGCAGGCGCTAGACTCATCTGCTTTACATACTGTTTTTTTTAATATCCAGACGGCGATTGGCCCCAGGGACACGCGCCACCACAGGAGATGACGTCCACACTTACCTCGTTAAATCTAACACGCCAAAGATTACAAGGCGCCTTTGAAAAAGATAGGTCTTTCTATTGAAACAGCGGCCAGACTGTCTGACGCCTTTTACAGTTCATCCTGATTATCCATTCTGGCGGCTCCCATCTTAATTTTGAAATAAGGCATCCTAGGTTGTGCAAACATCACTCATGCCTGTAGCAAATAAGTATTATAGACATTAAATGACCACGAAATTGAGAGTGAACTAAACATAAAATAATTGTTTTGGAACTCCGGTTGAATATTTGAAATGGGCATTTTTATTACACATACATACAATTTCTTGCATGCGTGGTAGTCTATTGTAAACACAATGTAGAAGCCCCAAGTGATGAACACTGCTTTATAAGAAGGAAGTAAAGCAGTTATGCGGATAGAAGAAAATAGGACTGATTTTCTTGTCCTTGTCTGTACAAATTTCTTCCACGCCAACTCGGCCAACTATCCTTGCCCACGATGCTTCCAGATGTCATGACAGTGGTATAAATATCCTTCCAATGTTCATACCATGCTGTTCATCAGCGCAGCCACCAGTTCAAGATGGCGTAGTGTTGAGCAGGTGCCTAAAGTTTGTCCTGTTGGCTGAATCATGTGACAGACAGACGTTAAGCAGACGTGATTTCTGTCTCATAAGGGCAAACACGTAATGTTGATAAAATAGATAGCCAGCACTTCAACCATAATTCAAGTGTCACCAAAGTTACGACGGCTTGGAGAGTTTTTTTCAAAGCAGTTTTGAGACCAGGAGTGGCTGTGTGGTAGCGAAAAAGAAGTTTTTTTGTACACCTAACTTGTACTATCAGCGTCAAATGAAACTCGAAGAGCGGCAAGCCTTCGCGATAGTATCGTGCATGCCGTCCACTTATCACTACAAACAGGCACGCATATATGAGCAAAGCTGTCGAACAGGATGCGGGCGCCTCTCAGTGGTTTTGATTGATTGATTGATTAATTGATTGATATGTGGTGTTTAACGTCCCAAAACCACTATATGATTATGAGAGACGCCGCAGTGGAGGGCTCCGGAAATTTCGACCACCTGGGGTTCTTTAACGTGCACCCTAATCTGCCTGTCAATGGTGATAACATGACGGCACGTATTAGACTATCGCAAAGGCTTGCCTCTGTTCGGGTTTCATTTGACGCTGATAGTACATACAACGAAACGTCGAAAACAAGTAAAGACAGTGTATGCATCTTACAAATGAGTACCAAAACCCAATTTATCACTGTCTATCTTAATGTTGCAAGTTGCATCCTAGTACGTGGCATTGCATCCTAATGTTGCAGTACCACGTATCCATACGTACTGGGGTGGGCGCATGACTAGTACGGAACAACTGGAAACTCTAGCTCTTCTTACCTTACTCTGAATAAATGTGCGTGCCATGATTGCAACGCAGAATTCTTAGATTCATTTCCTGGTGGGACCCTGTCAATTACTATTTGCATTGGTCGGGTCAACACTGCCTATGTCAGATTTTTCTTAACGCTCTCGCGTTAGAACTGCCGATATATCTTCTTGCTGTTCTTGGGTAGACATCAAAATTCACTTACTTGTCGCCCATATCTGTATACCTGTGGCACATACCCACCCATGGTATGCGGGTATGTGCCACATGTGTCTGTGAGAAAGGGTTTGAGGACGTACACGAAGTAATTGTTACATTAGTCATATATGTGAAACATGTCACCGAGTCATATATGTGAAACTCAGATTTGGGTGCACGTTAAAGAACCCCAGGTGGTCGAAATTTCCGGAGCCCTCTACTACGGCGTTTCTCACAATCATATGGTTGTTTTTGGACGTAAAACTCCACAATTACATCTGTATTACGAAAAGAAATGCTTTCCATTTATTAAGTGCAATCATCAAGGACGCAGAACAAGGCCTTCGTCGTGAAATAAACGTAGTGCATCTACGTCAAGACGGCTGTGTGGCACACACGCTTTCACGTAGATCCGAGAAAAATCTAACAAAGACCGGGAAGGGTCGTTTGCAAAGCGAGAGAAAAAAAACGTGACAGAGTGTACAAGAAACCAACAATGAAAAGCGATGGTTGGCGGAAAAAGAGTTAATATTCCCGCTACTAGTTTCCTCGCGCCCATAGACTGCGGTGCGCCACCAGTGAGGACTACGGAGGAAATCGAGTGCTTCCATCTCTATCCATCACGGAAGTGGCGTGTTCCACGGGCTGGAACGACCTGCAGTGTTTCCGCAAGGCTAAGATGTGTGGTAGAAGACACATATGACTGACAATGAGGCGCAGTGAACGTTTCTCTTATCGCCCAATTTCGGGATGTTTAGTTCATTCCCTTGCTTCGCATGCTTTATTCGTGCTTTTCTTTCATCTGTACAACGTTGGAACACCAAGATGCTTCCGCAATGTGGACATCATGCGCTTTTTCACAAGTGAGCGAGTCAATTTCTTGGCGGAGGACGCATCCTACTTTTCGAGGGAAGGGTGATAAATTAGAAAAAAAAGCTCTGTTTTGTTGGGGATTGCATTATTGTCAAACAATTGAACATAAGATGATGTCCTGAAACTAAGCCTATACGGACAGCTGCCGTCTACGTCTTTTATTTCATTTATTTTTCTAAATGTTGGATTTCCCGTAAATTATGGCTTCCGTTTTTAAAGCCAACGCTCGTAGAGAAAGATTTTACGAAGAAGTAGAGTGGGAACGGGTCTAATTAACTAAGTAATGTTTCAATGTTTTGTGATGGTCTTGCTTTTGAAAGAAGGTACTGCTTTTCAATTTATGACCTTGTTCCACGAGCGAATAATGATGATTCTAGCAGAGAGAGAGAGAGAGAGACAAATATAAAATGAAAAGCTTGCGATGTTAACCTGGCTATTAACGCGACATTCCTCTTTAGGTACTGTGTGCTGGTTACGATAGATACACTACTACTCCCTCTCCCCCCCCCCCCCCCCCCTACACGTACTAATATACTAATGAGACTATTTTATCGCAGTAAGTAAATGAGAGCAGTAAAAAGTTCACAAAAAATGAAATCACGCTAGTATCCCATGGTCTAGAGAAAGAAAAAAAAACAATTGCCATTTCCAAAAAAAAAAAAGCTGGCCTGCATGTAGAGTTTTAGACACGCACAGATCGAAACTTTCTGTGGAAACATAGAAAGTTTCAATCACAAAGTTCAGCTTGTTTCTGAAGTTTCTACCACAAAGTTCAGTTTGAAATTATAATGAAAGCTAAAACATTCTCTGTGAGACAGAGCCCGTTTACTAATGAAATGCTCAAACTTCGAGATTACGTGCTCAGAAAACCTAAACTCGATGTCAGTGGATTAGAATCGATCAATGAGGCTTCGGTATTGAAAGCAGAGTGAGTTGGTCTCCGAAAAAAGCTATCTGAAAGAATGAACACTATATGTGAAGCACATGGAGAGGTCGATAAGTAATCGAAAAACCTCCAGGTCTGCGCGGAAGGCGCAGCGCAATCCCAGCGAATGCTGGAAGAGCGGCCTTTCAGAGCCTTTTCTGAACACTCGCTGGATAACTGCTTCAAGCACGCTCGATGGGTACTTGCTAAGTCATAAATAACAATTTCTGTGAAGTGGCTCGGCATTCACTATGCTATCCTTCATCATTCTTCGGAGAAGCGTGGTATCCGCTACACACTTGCAAAAAACTTTGTGCCAAATTTTTATGCAGTGGCTGACGACGACGAAGAGTTAGCCCTGAAGTGGGTATGCGCCCCATTTAATAGGTGAGCTTTTGTAATGGGTTGGAGCGTTGGACGACCCACTCGTTACGCAATTCGCATTGTGTGAAGCCTGATTGTTTCTTTGCTCTTCTAAAACGTTTTATTACTCACATCACCACGATTTCTTTCGCGACATCAAGCCTGCCTAAGGCAAGTTTGCAAGCGAGTTCCAAGCACAATTGGCTTAGGGGTAGAATACAGGGCTGGCATGCAGGGAACCCGGGTTCTAATCTCCCTTTGTCTTTACCTTTTTTATTTACTAAGTTATTTTCTTATTTCGCGCGATAGTCGTGATGCACAGCGGTGGCGGCGGGCAACTACGGCACGCGACCCACGTGTGATTTCTTGAGAGAATTCGCTGCAAAAAGCTGCTGACGTAGAAAGAAAGTTGACATAGGGTTAAATGATAAAGCAGCAGCGCGCAATTAATTACGAAGGGCGTGTGTAAGAATAGAGTGACCACAACTCTTATATGAAAATAAGCGTGTGAAGCACGATTCTTTCAAAACCGCCTGATTGGTTTTTGTTTAGAAAAAGTTTATTTACAGCATGTACAGAACACAAAGCTTCATACCATTCCAGTAACAGGGCACATACACTTCTGCACATCTATATTTCACGACTAACATCACTACGTTACAGTGAAGACATTTGCTCTAATATACATGATTATGTTGGCATACATGTACACAAAAATTCAATGTGATATAACGATACAAGGGTATAACGATACAATAGAGCCAAATGAAACACAATTTGTAACAAATGAAATCATATATAACAACTCAACGGGCGCTGCTTAGCACCAAGTCGGTCGAAAAATGAGTTGTATCCTTTCGTGTTCCACCTTGACGAAAGGGCACGACCAATGCCGCAGAAACTCTTGCTCCCCGAGGAAGAAAAGCTCTTCGGAGAGGAACGCGAGGATCTCTCGTCTCAATCTCCCCAGTATCGGCCACAAGGCACGCCGTCGGCAATTGGCAGCTACGGCCTCACATCGGTTTCTCCAAAGGCTGAACAGCCCCGCAACTATTAAGAGAGCGGAGAAGCGGCTACGCGGAAATCAGCCGTTGGACACGAAAGTTCGCACACCCTGTCCCCGAAAACCAGCACTAACCGCACGCCAAAAAAGGCGGGAAACCACACATTCAAACGTCGCATGTCGATTGGTCTCTACCATGACGCAGTTGGGGCAAGTGGAAGTGTGAACCACCTGCCATCGCTGCAAGCGATCTCGCGTGGGGAGCAAGCCCCAGCCCAACCTCCAAACAAAGTCTCTGAGATGCCCTGGCAACACTGCGGCAGTTATTGGTTTCCAAGCGCGGTTCAATATAGATTGACGATGCTGGGGTACCAAGGGCCGTAGAAGGGCGGCCATTGTGTCCACCACTTTAGAATCGGCCACCTCTATCTCTGGGCACGTAACTTCCAAACGTCGGTGAAGTGCCAGGAGGGCTCGATACAAAGATGGTAATTCAGTTGATTGGGGACCTTTGTTTAATTGGCTATCCGGCAAGAAGACACGTAGTGATGGCCCCAGATGGTAACGAGCCAGTGTCTGAGCGGGCATGTCATCATTGCTTAGTATTCGCAATAGAGTGCGGAGGCACAATGTAGAAGCCGTGACGGAAACGTCGGGGAATGCAAAACCGCCTTGATCTCGCGGTTGAGCTAACGCTGGACGCGATAACAATTCTGTGCCACCAGACCAAAAAAATGAACTGATGCAGCTTTGCACTTTCCTGCAGACGTGGAGCGGTGGTTTAACAGAATGGCAAAGGTACCAAAATTTTCCTAGGTACACCGTTTGAGTTAAGTATCGGCGTTCCAAGAGGGGGAATTCGAAGTACCTGGCTGCTTCGATATCATTTAGAAGAGTTTGTACAACGGATGACCAGATGCTATCCTGTATACCGAATACAGTGAAAGTAACTCCGAGTATTGAAATCTCAGGAGACCACTGTAAAGGCGACGTGATGTTGATACGACCGCTGGGGTTGCCAATGAAAAAATACTGGCTTTTAGAAAAGTTTAACCTTGCACCGGAGATAATAGCGAAATCATGGAATGTATCAAGAGCATGCTGCAGCGACTGTTCATTATGTACATATAGAGTGATATCATCTGCATATGCAGCGACTTTTACTTGAGTGTTACCGGGTAGAGGTAAGCCACGAATCTGCGGGTGATGTTCAACGGCCCTTAAGAAGGGCTCTAATGGAAGGATAAACAACACTGGGGAGAGGGGACACCCTTGACGGACCCCACGCGTGACTCTAAATGCGTGACTCTCACGGGAATCTAAGTAAAGGGTACTTTCTAAATTGGTGTACATCGCGTTGATAAGGTCAATGAACTTATCCGGGAATCCGTATGCATGTAAAACATTTAGTATGTAGCCATGTTCTATGAAATCGAAAGCTTTCTCTTGATCTAATGAAACCAACAGTCCTTGCGCACATCGGCTAATGGTGTATTGGATGATGTCACGCGTTAACCACGTATGGGTGTGTATTTCTCGGCCCGGAACAGAACAGACCTGGTGGGGAGCGGTTAATGTTGCAAGAAATGGACTGATTCGGCGCACCAAAATGTTAGCCAAGAGCTTGTAATCTACATTGAGTAGGGTAATAGGGCGCCAATGTTCTGGTCGCGTGGACATTGGGTCTTTCTTGGGAACTAGTGTTATACGGCCTTTGTGGAAAGAAGTTGGAAGTGTAATATCTTGGAAACACTTGCGAATGACGCGTGACATAGTTGGACCAATGATAGGCCAGAACTGTACATAAAACTCTGCAGGCAGTCCGTCAGGCCCTGGGGCCGATCCCTTTTTCATTGCGTCTAATGCGCCTTTGATTTCGTCATCGGATGGCGGTGATAGGAGGACGTCATTTGACATGTTGGAATCATGAGGTAAATTTGCTAGTAGAGGATGCGAAGAAACGGATCCTGGGTAACAGACATTAGCACCAGATTTAGCTATTGACTCAAAGTGTTGAGTGAATTCCTGAAAGTCGCGCGTACCCGCAGCAGCTGGGGTGATAGAGTTCAGCGAGTGGGCAGGCGAGCCTGGTGGACGAAGCAGAGCTCTGCGTGCATACCTTAGCACCTCAGGGTGCACACAGGGTGCACGTCTACAGCGCCAAGCTGCAGCCGAGAGTGAAGAAATGCGCATAATACGCTGGTACCGTTCAACGAGCTCCTCTTGCCATGCCCACATTACAGTGGAAGGACTGGGATCTCGATTGGCAATGCGTATCTTCTGGATTAACAATGACGCATCTTTCGACATACGGGTGCAAAGTCCTCTGCCCGACGCACTGCAATGATGCCGCCACTGTTCTTTGAGGCGATCCCAATCAGCTACATCGGTCCCAATAAGCGATGCGCGTAACGCTCGGGATAATTTTTCCGTAGCCTGAGAGTCCTGGAGGACGCGGCAATCGAGACGCCATGGTCTGTGAACCGTTGGCGTCCCCGCTGGCAGGCGGAGAGATAACATAACCGGCCGATGGTCGCTAATGTACACCGGTGTCGGTGGCAATGACATTACCCCAATGTCGTGAACGTAGGTAATGAGACTGGGGGATGCATACACGCGATCAATTCGGCTGCTCGACGTTGCTCGACGCCAAGTATAGGCATAATTACTGCCATGCACAAATTGATGAATGTCACTCAATGCCAATTGCTGCACTAGACGTTCGAGTTCTCTGGCATTCCAGTTTGACCGGCCGCGACCCGGACCTCGAACGTCTGCGTGTGAGTCTAAGACACAATTGAAATCCCCTAAAAGTACCACATGTCGGGAATTTAAAAGGAACGCATCAAGAGATTGGAAGAACGCGTTTGAGTTTTCGCGTGCCGCTGGGGCATACACGGCAACAAATCTTATTCTTAACGAAAAAAAGGTGCAGTCGAACGCCAGCACGCGTCCGAAGGCATCGAAGGAAACATGATGGTCACGTAAAAGACCTCGGTTAAAAATAACGACTTCGACGCCAGTTGAATGCGTGCTGGCGTACGAAAAGAAACAATCAAAATTGAACGCGCGCTTGAAAGCGAGTACATCAGAAAGCTTGAAAAAATTTGTTTCTTGCACGAACAGCAAATCACAGTGCACTGAACGTGCAAAAGCCAATACCTCAGCCTGTTTTTGTGGATTTCGGAAACCTTGAACGTTAAAAGTTATAACTTTTAGAGTAAGAGCCATGGGGAAAATGAAAACATAGTATCGGATCACGCAAATGCAGGGGTACCTTTATCAGGTGCGGGAGCCAATGCCCCGCAAGTGGCTGAGTCATTTTTTCCGGCCAGGCGATCCACCGGAGGCTCGGGGCTTCCGGGATCGCGTCGAAGTCCGTAGGGGACTTCTGTCTCTGGTGGGGGCTTCTAAGTCACGAGTAGTTATCCGGGGGCGTTTGGTGTCCGGGTGTTTGAGCGAGGATGGTACAAAGACGTCTCCACTGTCCTGGCTTATGTCACTGGGGCTGGTGTCTTCGTCAATTTGTAGGGGCGCCTCACTCGCGGTGCTGTTGGAGTCCTCGTAGATGCAGGCGTCGTCGTCTTGAGATGTAGACTCCTCGATGACACCTGAACTTGTTGTTGATAGAGCAGCAACGCGAGGAGCCTCAGATGCAATATTCCCATCCGAGACGCCGTCCTCACGAGGCGCTTCGTCTGACGAGGGCTTGGCCTGCGATTCCTCAGAAATGGCCACGGGACGCGGGGAACTTAAGTTTTCAGTACCTGGAGGGATTAACAGGCCCGGAATCGTTGGGAACGCAGTCGGCGTCTGGTGCAGCGCCGCGATTGGCACGCCCTGGTCGTGGTCGGCCACCACGGCTCGCGCCGACGAATTGTCGCACTTGTTCTTAGATGGCGTTCCTGGTTGAAGTGGAGGGAAATCCTTGGATGCCGCCTCGGAATACGATGGCCTGATGGTGCAGGCCACGGTGGCATGCGGGTCCCCACAACGGCGACACGGCAGCGAGCAGCCTTTCCCGTCGTGGCCATAAACGCCGCACCTTCCACAAAATGGAGCTGTGCAGTTCATGCGGAAGTGCCCACTGTCTCCACATCGACGACACACTCGCTGGATGCCTTTATAGTCACAAGTCACTCGATGGCCCGCGACCTTGAGGTAGTTGGGCACCGGTGACGAAGCCTTCATTTCCATGCGGACGTATCGCGTCCCAGTGGTCACGGTTGGTCGCGATCCCATGAGTCCTCTGGTGATGTGCAGCACCTTCCCGTAGGGAGAGAGTGCTTGTGCGAGGACTTCGCTGGGTACGCGGCACGGCAGGAACAGGACGGTCACTTGGGTCACTTGGGGTCCCAGGGGTACGATGGCGACGCGCTCTCCTCGGATGATAAGGTGCGACGCGTCTACGATTTGGGCCAGTGCGGCCTCACTGTTGACGGTAACTTGGTAGTTCCGGCCTCCAAAGTGCTGAACGCAGTACACTTCTTCGATTCCTACTATTGAAGACGTCGCGTCAACGACGTCTTCGGAACTAGTCCCCTCGGGGACGACTACGTCGAAGGCTAGCGCCTTCTTCGGGGGCTGGCTTGCCATGACGGGCGTCCGCCAGCCCAGGGACGCCGTGAGACGCTATCGACAACGTGAGACGCTAAGACGCTCCTTATGGCGTGGCTTGGGCGTCCCTCGTATGTCTCATTATAACGGCACCCGTTTGTCCCTCATAGCAGTTGTAGTGTGTAACAAGTATAATATTTTTACCTCCAAGGTGGTGCTGGTGAGAGATTTCTTCTGTGCATTGTTGAACAATAAAATATAGTGCTCAATGTACATGCCAATGGCTGCTAAGGGGGATTGAGAGACAGGAGCATTCGGCTTTTAGTTAACGCGCACGCTGCGATCCCATGAGCAGCCATTGGCATGTACATTAAGCACTATCTGACAAGGAAGGGTTGCTACGTTATACTCGCTGGGTGTAACCTCCTTAGTTTTAGAAAGGTTTAGCGAGCGTTGAGCAGCAGTGCCATGAATAACATGAACTAGCATATATACCATGAACTCGAGTTGGTTAAAGGTGGGAAGTAGATACGAAGCGCAAGCCGTAAGAAAGTGTGCGTGTGCCACCTCTCTTTAGTCCTTGGAATGTCCGCTGGATGACGGTGCTTTTATATGGGGAATATATGATAAAAAGATGCGAAATGGTGGTACTTGGAGTGTTGAATAGATTGAAGAACGGACACGCAGATAGATGCATGGATGGACGCATGAACAGACGCAGGGTCGGATGCATGGATGAACGCAGGGACGGACGCACGAACAGACGCACGCACGAATGGGCGGATGGACGCATGGATGGTCATACACATGGACGCATGGACGGATGGAAGCAAGAACAAATGGACGGACGAATGCTTCGCCCCACTCTCCATCATTCACTCCGTAGATATGCTGCCATTTTTTTAAAATATGATAGTTTTTCTTGGGGACCTTCGACGCCAAAATTTTCGTCCGTGTGTACACTTGTATGTTTGTCCACGCTAATGATATCCTGAACGGCTTCTGTTTAGTAAAAGTTGTTAACGATTTAGAGTACGAGGTACTCTACTATGGGAGAGCTTAAAGCCGCCCCGTGCTCACGCTAATGTGTTTAGAAAAAGTTTATTCTCTCATGGGACGCAACAAACCTCATGAACAAGCGCCTGTATAACAGGCACAATAACGAACAAAGGACAAAGCACAACATACATTACACATTTAAACAAAAGTGTCCAAGTCCGTGGGATGTCCACAGTCCATTGTACTAATAACTATACATACACTGCATAAGTGCACTAATAACAATATGGACAATGTACATGATGATATATGTACAGAATTTACAAGACTTGGTGAAGATGTTAGAAAATATGTACAACAGGTATCAATATTCATAAAGGTTACACAACTTACAGCGTTAGAATGAAGTGCATATATGGAAGAGCTCACCCCCATATGGGACATACACAAACACATAAAAATAGTAAACACATACTGATTACATGCACCGATCAGACATTGACAGGTGACCTGGCTATAGGAACCAGGCCAGTTGGAAGACTAATCGAACGCGTCTGTCAACTACGGACAGAAAGCGGCACGACCATTGTCGCAGAAATTCTTCCTCCCCAAGGAAGAACGATTCCTACGACAGAAACGATAAGAGTTCAGTGTAAAGGCGTTCCAGAATCAGAAAAAGAGCACGACGACGATGACCTGCCGCAACAGCTTCGCACCTATTACACCATGAACAAAAAGCTCCCGCAGCTATTAGAAGGCGTGCAAAGCGACTACGCGAGCAGCGACCAGATGTTACAAAGCGATTAACACCTAGGCCACGAAAACTAATGTTAACTGACTTCCAAAACACCTTTGCAATGACACATTGCTGCAGCATATGCTGGTTAGACTCCTGTAACGGGAAGTTTGGACAAGTGGAAGATGGGACCAGGCCCCACCTCTCCAGTCTGTCCCGTGTTGGGAGTACTCTCCATCCAAGACGCCACATAAAGTCTCGGAGGTGACCAGGCAAAAACGATGCCGTTATCGCGCTCCACGAGACATGTCTCGATCGTGCTAGACGGGCTGAAGGAACGAGAGGAAGCAGAAGAGCCGCCGTTGTATCTACAATGCGGCTTTCAAGAATGTCCACATCGGGACAAACCTGCTGCGCGTGTCAATAAAATGCTACTGCCGTTGAGTAAAATGCAGGCACGTTAAGTGTTTGTGGTGCAGAATTAAACCGTGCATCTGGTAGTAAATAGCGTAACTTGGTGCCTAAGAAATAGCAGGCAAGATCACGCGCGGGGCACTGATCACCATGCAACAACCGAAGTAAGAATCGTAGGGCAAGCAGCCGGCAGCGAACAGAGACGGATGGGAATGCGAATCCACCGCAGTTTCTCGGTTTCCCAAGAGCTGCTCGGAAAACCAGCTCTGTTCCACCTGACCAGAAAAAAGAGCCAATGAGGGATTGCAACGACCTGGTGATTCGTAATGGGGGCTGTAAGACATGAGATATGTACCATGCACGGCCGCAAAACACCGTCTGTGCTAAATACCTTCTTTCGAGCATAGGTAAATCATACTCTTGTGCTTCCCGGACGTGTCGTTTTACATCTTCGATTACTTAATTCCAAAAGGAGGCTGATATGCCGTAGCAAGGATAATCAAGCCCCAGAATGCGAATAGCGTCACTTTTTTGAAGACCGAAAAAGGAACTTAGACATGCGTCTGGGGAACCAATGAATAAATATCGACATCTGGAAAAATTTAACGCAGCACCTGAAACCATGCCGTACGTAGTAAAAAAGTCGTAGGCTACGGGTAAACTGTCCTCATTCTTCAAATACAGCGTGATGTCATCAGCTGTCATGATATGCGCGGTAGGTTCATCTGGTGCGCGATGTTTGTGAGTTTGTGCTGTGCCGTACGCCGACGAAGATGACGATGAGACAAAAAGGCGGAATCGTGTCGTCAAAGTCATGCCAAGCCATGGGGAGAGAGAAGAGGAAGAGGACGACGGGGCGTTCGAGAAGAAGAATCCGAACGAAACAGTGGCAGGCTGAAGCGCTCGTCGGGTCGTGGTCCCGAAGCCTACCTGTGCCTGTGGTCCGCACGAGCCTGGCTCCCTTCTACCGTGTGATCCAGCAGCCGGCGCCGGTCCGTTGTACTCGGATCCGGGCGTATTCCAGACCTGGGCCTACTACTGGCTGTCCGGGACGTGCTTGCCACACATCGACTCTGCCTCACGCTCCGCTCCGACCATGCCTGAGTCATCGCTGATGTCGGCGTAAGACGCAACGCAACGCATCGACTCATCTGCCTTCGACGTCACACGGTGAAGTGTTTCAAACCTTGTGTAGTGCAGTGGGGGACTACGCTAAGCGTCAGACCTTGTCTTTCGAGAACGTACGTCGTGCTCGTACCTAAGGCAGTTCTTCGCTGTTGCCATGTAACACGCCAAGCTTCATTATCGTTTTTTTTGTGTGGCATTAAAGCCTTATAACTCAAGTTGCAAATGTCTTCGTCAGTCTCGGCAACGATTATTTAAGTTGCCGTGATTACCCGAACCTTATCCCTCACAATTGGCGTCCGCGACAGGACGAAGCCGTTTGCACTGGGTTGAAATCTGTAGGGAAGATGAGTGAGCAAGAGCTTATAACGCTAGCGGAACGCATGGGGCTTCAAGGAGCCGAGCTAAAGACGTGGGTAGACGCGCGGTTAGAGCGGGCTCATGAGGAATCTGTGCAAGCGCGTGAAGAGCGTTCCGCGGAAAGGCAGGCGGCGAAGGAACGTTTGGAGATAGAAGAGAGAACTCTTCAACTGCGAATTCGACTAGCTGAGGTTGAAGGTAGCCGAGAGCCAACAGCGCGGGACCGCGAACCTGAGAGGAGTCAAAGCCGCCCGTGCTTGATCAATCCTTACAACCTGATTCCAGGGTTTGACGAGGGGCGTGACGATCTCGATGCGTATCTCAAGAGGTTCGAACGCGTAGCAGTTGGTCAAGAGTGGCCTGAGGAGAAGTGGGCGACAGCGCTTAGTTTATGCCTCAGTGGGGAAGCATTGAAAGTCTTCGGTCGTCTGTCGCCAGAAGACTCAATGGATTACCAGAGTACGAAAATGGCCTTGCTCCAGAGGTTTCGTTTCACAGCCGAAGGCTATCGCGAAAAGTTTCGGCAAAGCAAGCCTGAAGACGGCGAAACTGGTAAACAGTACGCCACGAGATTACAGAGTTACTTCGATAGATGGCTGGAAATGTCGGAAACGGACGAGGACTTTGCATCCGTGCGCAACCTCATTGTAGCTGAGCAGTTTCTGAATAACTGCCACGATCGCCTGGCACTTTTTCTAAGGGAGAAGAAATGCAGGACGGTAAAAGAAATGGCAGAAGCAGCTGATACCTTCTTGGAAGCCCAGCGGCAAACAAACTTGTTGGTATTTCGTACCAAGTCTGCAAACAACATTCCCAAGGAGCAAGAAGGATTTACTTATACCCAGCCTCCTCTTAGATGTTTCGTCTGTGATCGACCCGGCCACAGAGCATCTGATTGCCGCACGAAACCCCAACGAGTCTTCTGTGGGCACTGTCGGAAGCCCGGCCACGATGCAAGAGCATGCCCAAGCAACGGCGGGTCAAAGAAAATGACATCTTGCATCGTGTCTACTGACCAGAAGTCCGAGACGCCCCGATGTGCCGATGATTCATCACAAGATGAATATGTTGCTAGTGCACTCCGAACGCGCACCGCAACAGCTACACGAAACTTGCCGGTGTTACAGGGAGAAGTGTTTGGACATACTGTATCAGTCTTGAGGGATACTGGAAGCAACACCCTGGTCGTGCGACGTTCCCTCGTTCCCGATGATGCGCTGACGGGTACTACCGCCACTATTTTATTGGCCGATGGTAGTTGCATTGAGGTACCGGAAGCAGAAGTACGGATTCTATCGCCCTATTTCACCGGAAATGCGATAGTCAAATGCATGACGTCGCCACTTTACGATGTCATCGTAGGAAATGTTCCCGGCGCCCGTGACGCTAATGACCCCGACTCAACGTGGAAGGAGTCAGCGAGCCTGAAGTCGGAAACTAATCAGGCATTGAATTCTGAAGAGAAATCCAAGGATGGATGCGGGACGAATAGCACAGTCATGGTTGGTGTTTCAAGCAAAGGACATCGCCGGAAGCTCACGACTGCTAAATTTGGAAACTTAGAGGTGACACAGGAGTCATTTCGCCAAAAACAAGAGGAAGACTGGTCGCTGGATGTTTGTAGGGCGAGAGTCGACACCCTCATCCGCGGCAAAGGAGCCACATACCACTCATTTATGTTCGAGAAAGGAATCTTGTACCGCGTTTACCACTTGACTCCGGGTAAATCAGTTCAACAAGCGGTGGTTCCAAAGGCGTTGCGTGTCCATGTGTTGCACTTGGCACATGAATCACCGATATCTGGTCACCAGGGTATCAAGAAGACGAAGGACCAAGTTTTGGAGTCGTTTTATTGGCCCGGTGTACAGGAGGAGGTACGAAGATTCGTAAAATCATGCGACGCATGCCAAAGGACATATCCCAAAGGCAAAGTAGGCAAGGCGCCTCTTGGACGAATGCCTTTGATTGACACGCCATTCGAACGTGTGGCCGTTGATATCATTGGACCTCTGACGCCGATTTCAAAGAAGGGTAATCGGTACATTCTTACCCTTGTGGATTTCGCCACTCGGTACCCGGACGCGGTGGCTTTGCCCGCAATTGATTCGGCAACAGTAGCAGATGGACTACTGGAGATGTTCTCTCGAATAGGATTTCCACGGGAGATCCTCTGTGATCAAGCATCCTGCTTCACGTCAGGCCTGATGGAAGAGGTGAATGCTCTGCTTGCTATTCGACATTTGAGGTCGACGCCTTACCACCCGATATGCAATGGCTTGGTCGAAAGGTTCAACGGCACTTTGAAACAGATGTTGCGCAAGTTGTGCCAAGAGAAGCCGAAGTCATGGGACCGATTTCTTGCGCCTCTGTTATTCGCCTATCGAGAAGTACCTCAGGCCAGTATGGGCTTCTCGCCGTTTGAACTGATCTACGGCCGGCACGTCCGAGGACCCCTGGATATACTGAAGGAACTCTGGACAGGGGAAGACCTAGAGGAAGATATCAAGACTACTTACGGATACGTGCTTGATCTGAGAGAACGTCTTGAACGCACCTTGAAGCTGGCTCAAGAGAATCTCTCCCGAGCTCAACACTCGCAAAAGAAGTATTATGACCGAACCTCCAAAACCCGACAGCTCAAAGTTGGTGACCGGGCTCTTATATTGCTCCCAACCAAGGAAAACAAGCTTCTTATGCACTGGAAGGGGCCATTTCCGGTTACAGGAAAAAAGAATGACCACGACTATTGGTTGGACCTTGGGCACACCACGAAAATGTTTCACATAAACATGCTCAAGCGCTACGAAGAACGTCAACCAGAAGTCACTAGTCAAGCTTCATCGTTCGTTGTAGTCGAAGAAGGAGAATCGGATTCACCCCTCCCTACATTTAAAGTAAATGAAGGGAAAGGTATTGAGTCGGTCACACTCGGAAGTAATTTAGACGAAGCACAACGCGATGATATGTGCAATCTCTTGGAGGAATTCCGAGACATATTTTCCGAAGTTCCTGGGAAGACGAACCTCCTAGAGTGCCGGCTAGAGCTTACTACAACAAAACCAATCAGCACGTCACAGTATCCGTTGCCGTTTGCAATGAAGGAAATAGTAGAGAAGGAGGTTCAAGATATGCTGAAGTTGGGAGTTATTGAACGATCCCATTCGCCGTATAACTCACCCTTGGTCCTGGTTAAGAAACCGGACAACAGCTTTCGCGCGTGCATTGACTTCCGTCACATTAATGAGGTTCTGGTGTCCGATGCTGAACGCATACCCAGAACTGACATTATGTTTGCTGAAGTCGGCACGAAGTCGGTTTTCTCAAAGTTAGATCTTACAAAGGGCTATTGGCAAGTACCCTTAGAGGAAAGTTCTCGTCCGAAAACAGCTTTTTCAACGCAATCTGGACACTACCATTTTCTCTATATGCCTTTTGGGATTAAGACAGCCTCGGCCATATTCACACGATTGATGAGGACATTACTGCACGGTATTCCAAACACAGTGCATTACATAGACGATGTTCTAATTGCCACAGCTACGTGGGAGGAACATCTAGTGACATTGAAACAGTTGTTTCAGAGGATCCGAGAAGCAGGCCTACGGATCAAACCTCAAAAATGTGAGATCGGAATGACTTCTGTCATCTTCCTTGGGCATCACCTCGGCGATGGTACAATCCGCCCAGTAGAAATCATGATAGCGAAGATCGCTAAAGCCCCAAGACCGGAAACGAAGAAGCAGCTTCGCTCTTTTCTCGGCTTGGCGGGATATTACCGAGACCTCATACCTCACTATGCCCAGAAAGCGAAACCACTGACTGAAATGACAAGAAAGATGGAAAAGAACAAGTTAGCGTGGAATACCGAAAGAGAAGAGGCATTTGAAACCCTCAAACAAGCTCTAGCATCTATGCCAGTAGTCAGGGCTGCTGACATAAAGAAACCCTTCGTATTACGTACAGATGCATCTGATAGGTGTATAGGCGCTGTGCTTATGCAGGAACACGAGGGTCTTCTTCACCCGGTGTCATATGCCAGCCGCCAACTTATGCCCCGGGAAGAGAGATACTCTGCAATTGAAAGAGAGTGTTTAGCGTTAGTTTGGGCGATCGCGAAATTTCATATCTTCCTTTATGGAACCTCCTTCGTCGTTCAGACTGACCATCAACCGCTACGATACCTCTCTCAAGCCAAGCATTTGAACAGCCGGATCTTGCGCTGGAGTCTCGCATTGCAAGAGTACACCTTTCGCGTTGAGCATATCAAAGGATCAGAGAACGTAGGTGCTGATTATATGAGCAGGCTACAGGTGTAGGTGCTAGCTATACAACATTAATGTAATAATGTACCATATGCCTAGGGACTCTCACATACAGACTATTCTCTTGGTGCAACAGTTCTGTACATTTGTTTGTCGTAAGTCTTGTCTCCCGCGCACTTTGGACAGTTTTTTGTTTTTTTGAAAAAAAAAGAAAAAAAACTTTTTGAAAGGGGGGACTTTTGTCATGATATGCGCGGTAGGTTCATCTGGTGCGCGATGTTTATGAGTTTGTGCTGTGCCGTACGCCGACGAAGATGACGATGAGACAAAAAAGGCGGAATCGTGTCGTCAAAGTCATGCCAAGCCATGGGGAGAGAGAAGAGGAAGAGGACGACGGGGCGTTCGAGAAGAAGAATCCGAACGAAACAGTGGCAGGCTGAAGCGCTCGTCGGGTCGTGGTCCCGAAGCCTACCTGTGCCTGTGGTCCGCACGAGCCTGGCTCCCTTCTACCGTGTGATCCAGCAGCCGGCGCCGGTCCGTTGTACTCGGATCCGGGCGTATTCCAGACCTGGGCCTACTACTGGCTGTCCGGGACGTGCTTGCCACACATCGACTCTGCCTTACGCTCCGCTCCGACCATGCGTGAGTCATCGCTGATGTCGGCGTAAGACGCAACGCAACGCATCGACTCATCTGCCTTCGACGTCACACGGTGAAGTGTTTCAAACCTTGTGTAGTGCAGTGGGAGACTACGCTAAGCGTCAGACCTTGTCTTTCGAGAACGTACGTCGTGCTCGTACCTAAGGCAGTTCTTCGCTGTTGCCATGTAACACGCCAAGCTTCATTATCGTTTTTTTTGTGTGGCATTAAAGCCTTATAACTCAAGTTGCAAATGTCTTCGTCAGTCTCGGCAATGATTATTTAAGTTGCCGTGATTACCCGAACCTTATCCCTCACATCAGCAAATGCTGTCACTGTCACGGTACCACTACCTGGAAGAGGAAGGCCTCTAACGTAAGGATTAGCAATTAGCGATTGAAGGAATGGTTCGAGGCTGAGTACAAAAAGTGCAGGAGATAAAGGACACCCCTGGCGAACACCACGGGTAACCAGAAATGGCGCACTCTCTAAACCATCAAGAAACAACGTGCTGCGGATATTTTGGTATGCGTTTCTGAGAAGCTCAACGAAGTTTTGTGAGAAGCCAAATGCTGTCATTACGCTAGATATAAAGCTATGTTCGAGGCGATCGATTGCCTTTTCCTGGTCAAGTGAAACCAAGAGTCCCCGAGCTGATCTTGTTAACGTGTACGCAACTATATCGCGCGTAACAAAGGAGAGACTGTGGATTTCTCTTCCAGGAATAGAGCATGCCTGATGATGACCTATTAAGAAGGGCATTAGGCTTCTCAAACACCGAGTGATAACTGCCGCGAAAGTTTGATAATCAACGTTGAGGAGCATTATTGGTCGCCACTTCTCTGGGCGAACTGACTGTGGGTCATGTTTAGGTATTAAAACAATTGGACCATCGCGAAAGCTATCAGGAAAATCAAAGTTCTCGAAACAGCGGCAAATAACAGAGGTGAAAAGAGCACCAATGTCGTCCCAAAACGTTAAATAAAACTCAACAGGCAACCCATCCGGCCCGGGGGCCGAGCCACGCTTCATGGAAGACAGTCCCTCTTTCACTTCGTCAGCTGACGGATTTGTGCACAGTTGTTCAGCTACTTCAGATGAAATTTGAGGCAGCCTACATAACATTGTGGCTGTCTTGGTGGTACCGCGATGTGATGATATTGTCGTACGAGCCATGTTGGCAAAGTGAGCTAGGAAAACTGATTGATCACGTGTCAGTGGTAAGGCAGTGTGTAAGAATATGGGAGCCGGAGTACCTAGTCGACTCGACGGGTTGAGAAGCGAGCTTTTCGCAAAGCGTGGAACCTCAGGATGAGCACAAGGATTACGTCTGCAACGCCAAGCAGCCGCCGTCAATGACGAAGCTGCAATAAGGCGTTGAAAACGACCCCCTTAACTCTCGCTGCCATGCGCGCATCAAGGGAGTTAGTCGATCAACCCGAAGAGCAATACGCAGCTTTGTGGCAGTGTCCGCTAGTTCTTCGGACGTACGGCGTCTAAGGGCCCGCCCTGCTACTGATCAGTGTAAATGCCACTGTGTCTTGAGCGCGTCCCACACCTCCGGACCGCATCCCAAAAGAGAGGCGCGCAAGATTCTAGATAAACTGGAGCGTGTAGGCGCGTCGTGCAGAATGCGGATGTCAAGACGCCAAGGTTTCACTGATGATGAAAAGGGAAAGTGAGCCTCGAGCGTCAATGGTCGGTGGTCTGATATATAAACAGGCGATGATGGTAATAATACTACATCAGAGTGTGATACGTAAGAAGCTAGCGCGCTCGGCACATAGAAACGATCCAAACGACTAGACGACGTGCTACGCCGCCAAGTCCAGGCATACTGTGGTCCATGCACTAGTCTGTACGTATCTATCAAAGAGAAATGTTGCACTAGGCGACGCAGCTCTCGTGCGTTCCAATCAGAGCGACCCCATCCTGGACCTTGCACGTCAGCTCGCGTGTCTAATACACAATTAAAGTCTCCAGTGAGTATTACATGGCGACCGTCTAGAAAATACATGTCCAGGTCACGGAAAAAATCGTTAGACATCGCTGCTTGAGCTGGCCCGTAAATACACAAAACACGCAGCTTGAAGGATGATAGGACGCAGTCAAAAGCCAATACCCGTGCAAACCCGTCATAGAAAACATGATGATTGCGCAGAAGAGCACGGTTAAAAATAATAATTCCAACTCCAGAGAGGCGAGCTACCGCCACGAACTGGTAGTGTATAGGTGTTCGGTGAAGATACGTCAAACAGCAACGCCATGCGCAGCATCCACCAATATAGCTCAAGTTTCAGCGTTCATATTTGTGTGATTGTCAATTCAAAAGCCATGATTGCGCATATCTGAGGCACCATAACGACACGTCGACATTTTATATCTGTGGCTTTATACTAGAAAAGGCACTCATAAGTAATTCCAAGGACCGTAGCGTTTATCACGCTGCGCTGACAGTGCAACGCGACGCTCAAAAAGGCTGGTGTTTCCAATGCTTTGCTAACACGACATGGTGGTGGCACCTGCTTGTCGCTTTGCGTTCTACACCTTATCGCCTCCGAGACAGGCGGGCATCTTTCTTCGTGGGCGCTTGCGCCTTCCTTCGTTTTGTACGATAACTGACAGATGGCGCTCGTGTCTAACGTGCCGCGATGCGCTCGTTTGTCTTTGCTGCATGGATCGAGCCTCTATAACGCAGGGCTTCCAGAATACATTTCACCAGTTTTCTCGCGCGGAACATCGAATAAACGTTTTGTGCACTCTCTACACACTTAAGACTATCGTCTTTCGACGACATTTGCAGTGAAACATGAAGATACAGGGCCAAACTTTTTCAGCTTGTGTTACCTTATCTAAAGAACACATCTGCTGGTTGGGCGACGAATAACTTTGATCTTTTTGCTGGACTTCCATATACGGCTTCGGGTGAAAGGGAACCACGTGGGTTGACTCGTTGAGGGGAAAGCAGAACGTGGCTTGGGGTCAGCGCATTTGCTTTCGATGCAGCGAAGTCGATACACAAGCCCTTAAAGTTACGCAGTCGCACTCTAAACTAGAACTTAATGCTAAGAGCAGCCCTCCTCACTTTAACGCTTTTGGCTAATAAGGCAAACAAGTCTGGGAAAAAAATGTTACGTATCACTTTGCTAGCGTTATTTGGAAGAATAGGCCAAGTACGCGGATGCGTGGTTAACGAGCACCTTTTGATTCTACACGGTGTCCCTCGTTTTATATTTCTACCCGCATTTCTTATTTTCACTTTTGCCCCGCCTCGGTGGTTTAGTGGCTAAGGTACTCGGCTGCTGACCCGCAGGTCGCGGGATCAAATCCCGGCTGTGGCGGCTGCATTTCCGATGGAAGCGGAAATGTTGTAGGCCCGTGTACACAGATTTGGGTGCACGTTAAAGAACCCCAGGTGGTCAAAATTTCCGGAGCCCTCCACTACGGCGTTTCTCATAATCAGTTCGTATCCCGGCTGTGGCGGATGCATTTCCGATGGAGGCGGAAATGTTGTAGGCCCGTGTACTCAGATTTGGGTGCACGTTAAAGAACCCCAGGTGGTCAAAATTTCCGGAGCCCTCCACTACGGCGTCTCTTATAATCAAAATGGTGGTTTTGGGACGTTAAACCCCACATATCAATCAATCAATCTCATAATCAAATAGTGGTTTTGGGACGTTAAACCCCACAAAGCAATCAATCAATCAATCTTATTATCACTTTTGTTTGATTCGTCTTTCGCCCACAATGTCTGGGTGAAAAATGCTCACCGGAAGCTGCACCTCATTGCTCGAGAAGGTTCGCGATCATTGTAGGTAGTTCTTTTAAGATTGCCCACAAGACACGAACACTGGAAATAATTCTAGCGCTTGCGAGAAGACCAGTGATAAGGCTGGAACATTGGACGACACGTATAATAATTCCGTCGCGCTTCGGCGCTCGTCAGTTGATCGACAGCCGACGCTCTGTGCGCTGCTATCAGTGCAAGCGTCTCGCTCCAATCTGACTTTCCTTTTAGGTGGCCGCAAGTTCGGCCCAATAAAGTGTTCAACCTAAACGCCCAGTCTGCTCCCTTCGTATGCGTCACGACACCGTGACAATATATGCTACCGCTGTTATGGCCCCATATTGCTTCCTTTTTGCATATTTAGTAATTTAACGTGAAAGAGGCACATTTGCTGTTGTAATAATTTTGCTAACAACCAACCAACAGATTTAGCGCCATTTTGAGAGAATCAAAGACTACCGTTGTTTTGAATACTGTTGTTTGCTGGTTGCGTGACCGTATCTCTTCATACAAATTACCAATCAACACAGGATGCCGTACTGGTTTCAAATTATGAATATGTAATCCCATTTAAAAGTAGTAATGACTGGCAAAGCCTCAGCACTATGGACATAAGATACCAACATGTTGATACATTGGACACAGAGAACAAAAAAAAAACTCCCACGCATTTCTCCGAGGGGGAACATGGTTAAGTGCGAATACAAGGGGTGATGCTATGAAGGGTATTTATTAATTCGCACTATTATATTTATTAATCACACTATGGTGCCTTTATGGTGTAATGGTTCCTGGGAATCGCAATTCGATCACACGGGGGAGTTTACGTTAACTCACTGGCGAATGCCAACGGATTTTGACTTTACTCCCCCTCACGACCCGCTCTCGACGGGAGACTGAAAGAGAAGGCGGGCGCGCGAGAGAGAGGGGTGCGCGCGCAGCTGCAGCGAGCGAGGAGAGCGGAGGAGCGAGCGAAGGGGGAGGGGGGACTATCAGCGTCGCGTCCGTGGCTTATTCGGTAGAGCGTCGCGTTGCGGCCCGCCAAGTCCTCTTTCTTTTAAAGATAGAGAGAAGACTGCGGACGCTGCCGACGGCGGTGGATGGTTTGGGGTCACTTATAAAGTGTATCCACACTTAAAAAAAAGAGCTAAAATCACTGATGTTTAAACAGTGAACGGCAAAACGAAGAAAGCTTTATTAGGACAGGTTGACTTGTTTACATCAAAGAATGAGGACTTAGTATCAGTTCCAAAGTTGGACAGAATTTATTTTCGACTAGATGCGAAAACCTCTACTTCATACCCATGTTGTACATACTTCCAGAATACCAGAAATATGTGCTCAATAGGAGATGCTTTGGAGAGAAACGGGATTTTCACCGATCACTCATACCAGCATAATAGAAATAGGTACGGCTGAAAACTCAAAGTAGTATAATAAAATTAATACAATTGTGACATACTCCTGAAAGGAAAATAAAACAGTTAGCCTATATTTTTTACATCTAAACATGTTCTCATAATAATGGGATATTAATCTTACATGTGTATATTGAAAGCGTGCCCCGCCGCGGTGGTCTAGTGGCTAAGGTACTCGGCTGCGGACCCGCAGGGCGCGGGTTCGAATCCCGGCTGCGGCGGCTGCGTTTCCGATGGAGGCGGAAATGTTGTAGGCCCGTGTGCTCAGATTTGGGTGCACGTTAAAGAACCCCAGGTGGTCTAAATTTCCGGAGCCCTCCACTACGGCGTCTCTCATAATCATATAGTGGTTTTGGGACGTTAAACCCCACATATCAATCAATATTGAAAGCGTGAATTTTGTCAGAAAACTGCAAAAGTTATTTAATATTCTTAAGTTACGCACTTGTTGTTCTTTGTAGGCATCACTTTCGCATTAATTAAACTGTAAAAGAGGTACTATATTTGAGCATTATAAATACATTGTACCAAGTGTTAGACAATGCTTACACGGATATGCAAATGTTTGTAAATTTAGCAAATGTAAGATAGATGTAGTGTTAGAGCGAAATGGAAAACGTTTCGACAGAATGTATGTGCTACATATACTAATAGTAATCCTAAAGTCCCGAAAAGTTAAAATGTTAGCTAAAATGGGCCGCAAGAACGCCGACGAATGGTAATGGGACCGATGAGATAATGATTGTTGGAAGCAAAATGAATGATTAGATTAGCGAATGTGCCTGTTTTCCTTCTCGCATTTGAGATGTCTACCATGACTTCCAAGACACAATTTCAGCCCATAACGCGTCGCCCTAACTGTCTGTATACAAGTTACGTTCGGCTAGGAGAGTTTAAAGTGGTGTAAGGAAAGCATACATAGACTATATACTGGAAGTGTGATAGTATAGTCCTTTACGCTTGTGTGTTAAAACTTTTTTTCAAGAGTAGACATGATAAGCGGACGAAGTAACTGTAGAACACTTCGCTTTCGCTCTTTAGGTGCTTTTGAGATGGATAAAACATAAATAACAAGGAAATATAAGTAATACCCGGAGCCAACACAAAATACATTCAGCTCAACGAGTTCCGCTTTCTCATGAGCTCTAAAAAGTTTCTCTACACAATTTCATGATGGGAGATTGTGAAGAAAAAGAAGTATTTTTCTTGTAAAAGTGCAGACACCCTAAGGAATTGATGAACTCAGCTAAAAAAATTTATAAATTTTATCGCCACTGTGCTAGAAAGGGTTGGGTTGTGAAGTGAAACTGATAACTCCTTTAGAACTCGGAGAATAAGCACCGAAACCAGAATTCTCAGTGCTTATTGGCTGAAACATTGTACATTGACTTTAGAGCACGCATTGCCGACAAAGAATTTCTCGACGCACCCATTGTTGTTGCCATGGCTCTAGGGAGCCGAACATAAAATTTCATAGGTTAGGTTCCCTCGCAGCTTTTCTCTATGCCGCTTTGGGCTGCTTCAGATCAAGGCCGTTTCAGTTCAGAAAAGCAGTATTCAGAATCGACCATCAAAAAGTATCCAGTTGGTACAAAAAGAAAAAAGAAATAGCTGAGATGAACTTGGGCCCACGAAATAGAGATTGTGGGTGAGCTGTCAAGGTACCTGCTTTTGCGTTGGTTGCGCCGGGACATAGTGACTCTATTTTATTTTTGCATTTTGCAGTTCTTTACGTTTCAGTATACGTTCTTTTGATACCTTGTGGCTGTATGAGCTCACGCAAGCACAAAATAATCAAACGAGAACGCAGGTGGCAAGGCGAGTGAGTCGACACCGCTTGCCTTTCACTATTTATCGCTCACCGTATCGTGTCATGGCGAAAGAACACACACACACACACACACAAACAAAGAAAAAAAAAGCATTCGTAACGTGGAGTATTAAAAACAGAAGTAGGGTGCCAAGACTCGTACATGGTGGTGTCGGAACTTTTTTTTTTCTTAACAATGGTGGGAATGCGATAAGCTGAAATGGCAACAGGCTGTTACATCGGCCAAAGTTTGGTGGTTCCTAGATTGGGAGTCGAAACATTGTCAGAATATTTTTGATAATAACAGAGTACATGATAGGTAGGCACCACTGCTTTGTTCCGCACTGCCTCTACGAAACACGGAAACGCAGCTCACGAGGACGTATTTGCTCTGCAGCAGCCTTTGATGAAGCACAGAAAATACACTGCCCAGCAGTCATTTAAAGCTTCGGCGTTATTGAAAAAGCAATACTCCCGTGCTGTAAAAACAAATGATGTATTCATTTATGCTATCTAAGTGACTCGCTATTCGCACATGTCTTGAGCATCTTAGTGGTCATTAATAAACCACTGATTCAATAAAGAATGTTCACAATCCAAAGTTGACCATAAAAAAACGAAATACTCCCCGCCGAGGTTCACTTTATTACGCAACCATTTAGAAGCACAACCAGAATATGTGCGCAACTCCTCTCCCCTTTCCCTTACGCCACCTCCTGTTTGACCATTTTTGCAAGAGGTGTGCTGACAGTGACACGCCTGAGACAGTATTACGCGTATGAAAATGGCAGCTTCATTTTAAGCTTACTGCTGTTCTCGTAAATGTCTCATTTTTTTTCTCCAATAGTACCTATTACCCATGATCATATAAAAAAGTTTCGTTTACCTTTGTACTGCACACGTTGGCCTGGATAATTTGAAAACCAGGAAAGGAGAGAGATGAGATGAGGATGAGGAGGAAGAACCGAAAGGATAGGCAGAAACGCCAACCAGACTGGTATCCCCTTTGTTATCCTACGATGAGCGAAGAGGATTAAGGCATGAAAAGGTAGATAGATAGAAGGAAGGATAACATACAAAAGGTATACGTGAGCTTTAAGAACACTGCTGTTGACGATAGTAGTGGACGCAGGACAAACAAATCCTGATAGTTCTTCAGTCACTTTTAGACTTAATTCGAGTGTTCATCGGCCGGCTGAAGTCACCATCAGTCAGGCACCGAGGCCGTACAAGAGGTGCTTGATGTAACCGACGATCTACAGTAGAAAGGGATTCAAGAGAGAGGAGGAGGAATATTATAGGAGTAGTGAGATAAACTATACACGTCTTATTCTCTACACGTGGGGATGGAAATAAAAAGTGAAAGAAAAAGAGAGAGAGAGAGAAAGGGTACAGGGTTTCAGATTGCAGGGCTTTGCAGGCCGTCGCTGAATGCTGTTGCCTTCAAGCACTGAAAAGGGTTCTTGTGATTTTTTCTGGCTGCTGTTCTGTAAGATTGAGGAATTCCTCGAAACGATCGCGAATTCGTCAGTGTGAGAGCAAAGTTGCAATGAAATTTCAGGCCTGCCTAAGAGTAAGCACTAGCCGATAATTTTTAGAGCACAGTATATCAGCACATCGCACTTCTCGTAAGGACTGTTGCTTTATCAGCGCAGCTTCAAACTCTACTCTCATCACTAGATTTACACTAATAACTTACTTGAAAATTGAGTTATTTAGTACACATAAGCATAGCGTGAAAAGATTATACGTGGTGAAGTGCTCGCCCCAGCACTGCAAAGCCATTTTATTCTTTTCCGTATAGATAGATAGATAGATAGATAGATAGATAGATAGATAGATAGATACATTTGTCGGGTTTAACGTCCCAAAACCACCATATCATTATGAGAGACCACGTAGTGGAGGGCTCAGGAAATTTGGACCACCTGGGGCACTCAGGCCTACAGCAATCTGAGCGCACGGGCCTACAGTGTTTCGCCTCTATCGGAAATGCTACCACAACAGCCGGGATTCGATCCCATGACCTGCGGGTCAGCAGCCGAGTACCTTAGGCACTAGACCACCGTGGCAAGGCCATATAGATAGACAGATAGATAGATAGATAGATAGAAAGATAGAAACGATCAAAGTGCCACAGTTTGCTAAGAAACTTTTCAATTTAAAAAAGGTGGAGAAAAAAAAACGTAGGTTAAAAAAGAGACAGAGAAAGCGAAGAAAGAGAGAAATATAAAACGAGAGAAAATGAGCACTAAATAGGGTGAGAGAGAAAGACATAGAATGAAACATAAAAAGAAACCGGCATACATGAAACGAAGCCGCCATATGTTTTTTTTGTTTACTCAACGAATTGGCTGAAGTGCATTTAAGTAAAACATTGGTAGATCCCACGTACAGTGGGAATCAATGATATGCGAAGCACGAATGAGAAATGTTGACATGTCACTTTAAAATCAGCACAACGCTACGAGGTGGAGGTAAATGATGCCGTATATGACATCCGTGTCATGATTATTATGTTTGGATATGTCGTTTACCTTCGTTATCCATTCACGTCACGTGATACCAAATTTAGTATATGGTGAGCTAGCAAAACGGCCGCGAGCATGCTATGAGCGTGATATGTTGTCATGTTCTTACATGACACGCGTGTCAATATTACCATGTTTCCATCAGTCATTTATTTTGTCATCCATTGAGGTCACGTAGCACCAAATTTGGTAAATGTGGAGCTAGTGAAATGGCCGCGAGAGCATAATAAAGGGCCCAATATACTCCAATGTAGCGTTGACGCGCGTGCACGCTGGGTACAGCGACGCTACGTTAGCAAAACGCGAGCACTCTATAGTCTGACGCCAGGCGCGACCAGCGTCCGTCGGCACGGCCTGACTGCCACCGGCGCTAAATGTGACATGCTGCGTTTCGCGCCGATGTGTTACCCAGGCTATAGTGCCTAGAAAGTATATTCTATGCACTGTACCCAGACAAAACTGCGTCTCGCTTCTTTTGAGACGGACGGACGCCGGACGCGCTGAAACGCACATGCGTCCAAGCAACGCAGCGCGGCGTGCGCCTGCGAGTATATATGACAGGTCCGGCGCCTGGCGTGGCAACGCCAGCGTGACGTGACGAAACAAACGCCAGCGAGCACGCAACCGCGTCACGTCAAAATGTATTGGCGCCTTGACTGTGGCATGTAGTCATGTTCTCACATGACACGCATCTCATGATTATCATCTTTGCACCTGTCACATACCTTCGTCATCTATTGGCGTCCCGTAATACCAAATTACCGAATTTGGCATATGTAAAGCTAGCGAAACAGCCGTGAGCGCATCATCCGTGTGGCATGTAGTAATGTTGTTGCATGACGCGCATCTCTTGATTATCATGTTTGGATGTGTCATTTACCTATGTTGTCCGTTCGCGTCAAGTAATACCGAGTTTTTTACATGTGAAGCTAGCGAAACGGCCGTAAGCGCATCATGAGCGTGGCACGTAGTGATGTTGTTACATGAGACGTATGTCATGATTTTTATGTTAGGGTCTGTCTCTTGTGTTCGCCATGCAATCGTGGCATACCATACCAGTTTTGCAACATGTCATGTGAACGAAACCATCGCAAGAGCTGCAGGATCATGAAATGTAAATCATTACATTCATGACAGGCGTGTCAAGATTTTCATATTATGACAAGTTAAATATGCTCCTCACATAGTCATGTTATGTCATACCAAGTTTGGTATTGATACCATTATCGAAACGGCCAGGAGAGCTAGAAGTCCTAGGTGACTAGATAGATAGATAGATAGATAGATAGATAGATAGATAGATAGATAGATAGATAGATAGATAGATAGATAGATAGATAGATAGATAGATAGATAGACAGACAGACAGACAGACAGACAGACAGACAGACAGACAGACAGACAGATAGATAGATAGATAGATAGATAGATAGATAGATAGATAGATAGAAACGCTCAAAGTTGCCGAAGTTTGCTAAGAAATGTGTAGCATTTAAAATGTACTAAGGAAGACAACAGAGATACAGGCAGTGATGCAGAAGTGCACGAGGTACAGGAGGGCTGTTCGCTTGTTTCCCAGCAGTTTGCAAGCAACGAGTTGCTGTCCGAAACTAACCGGGAACACGAAGAACTATGCTAGGCACTCAAGAGTCAGATGCCGAAGTGCTCGGCGTGGTATATCACCCGCGGAAAACGTCCATCTTGAAGTGCATGCTGGCCCCCACTAGTTTGTTCGTAGAACAGCGGTTCACTTTGGGGTCAGGCACTAATTTGGCTGGGAATTCTTTGTGGCTGGCTACGTGCCGTTTCACGAGAGAAGTCACAACGCAGCAGAGATTTTCGGCACAAGCTGGAATGAAAGCATTGCAAGGTAGGCTAGTGGTCCGCTCGCAAGTGCGCATGCATTGATATTTTGTTCTCCTGATACCCTCATCACTGAACAAAATAGATAGGTTCTTAGTGGCAGCTGTTAGAGACACATTAGGTACTACTTTATTTATTTATTTATTTATTTATTTATTTTATGGAACAGGCATGCTGTTTTTTGAACGACTTCATTTAAAGGAGAGATAACTTAAAATTCGACAAAAACCAAGCAATATCTAACTCTCGTTTACTATACCCAAATGTAAAAGTAAAGATTTGCGACACAATTGGAGCGAAAACAAAAACATCATCACACGTGCGTCGCAATGATTTGGTTGATTTACTTTTGCGCTTTAAAGTTGAGTCTTACTTGATTATAAATTCAAGACTACGAACTGGGCACGCACCGCGGTGTGCTAATGAATACAGTGCTCGACTGCGGATTTGACGGTCGTGGGATCAAATCCCGGCTGCGGGAGTCATATTTTCGATGGAGTTTTAAAATGCTGTAAACGCACGCACGTAGACTTAGGTGCAGCTTAAAGAACCCCTGCTGGTCGAAATCTGAAAAGGTATGCCCATATACATAAATTTTTTGCATTTTACTTCACATTCTTCACAGGTGAGAGATAGACGGACGGAAATGCATTTCGTTTGTGGACTCTCAATTTTTGTATGAAAAGCAAACAAGTTCTGAAACTCTTATAAATTATTTTTTTGTTTGCCGGTAAAAAAAGAAATGAACTACACTCGCTTCTCACAAACTCGAAATAGTACTTGGAATTGGAATGGAATGAAAAAAACTTTATTTCAGTCCTACAGGACGCGCTTAGCGCGTAGCGGGCGTCTCCCACGTAGGAACCGACAAGGAGTACCTGGCGGCCGCTTCGTTGGCCTACTAGACGGCCCATTTCTGGTCAGCGAGAAGTGAGCTTCTGAGAAACCTCTCCCACTTGTTTGAGGTAGAGTCGGCAGGAGTGTTTCTACACTCCCAAAGCATGTGTGCGAGTGTCAGCATGTGTATACACGAGGGGTATGTGTCACTGGGTTATAAACTGGGTTATAAACGGTCACTGGGTTATAAACGTGAAGCTTGACAAGGTTTGGGTACGTGTGTGTCTGTAATAGGCATAGGGTTCATTCCTGCGGTCTTTTAAGTTTCGGATGTGGAGGTGGAAAAATGCGGCGTTCAAGGTAAAAGTGCTTTGTTATGTCATTGTACGTAATGGGTGCATCCCGATTGGTCTCTAAATCAGCAAGATTGTATTGCCCTGTGGCAGTGCTGTAGGTAAGTGCGCACGCTGCACCATGGGCGATCTTGTTGAGGTTGGATAGGGCACCCGGCACCTGGCCGAGATGGGCGGGCAACCAGATGACAGTGTGGTGCTTCAGGGTAGTCGGGTCTGCTCTGCGCAGGATACGTAACGCCTGGTCGGAGATGACTCCGCGTTCGAAGGCTTTGATGGCCCGTCTGGAGTCGCTATAGATGAGTTCCCGTTTTCTGTCGAGCATAGCTATAGCTATAGCTACTTGCTCAGCTACTTCGGGTTTTCGGGTGAGGATTGTGGCAGAGTCAAGAGTCTGCAGCGCGGATGATACCACGACCACGGCGGAGGCTCGGTTGTTGTGATGGGCAGCGGCGTCCACGAACGAGACGTTGTCCGCTTCCATGTCTATGCGCTTGCAAATGGAGGTCGCCCGCGCAAGGCGCCTGCCTCTGTTGTATTCGGGGTGCACATTTCGCGGAATGGGAGAAATCGTGATAAGGTCGCGGATTTCACGGAGAATCAGAGTCAACTCTGAGGGGTCCCTGGCCCTCGAAGAGAAGAAGCCTAGCTCGCGCAGAATATGGCGGCCCGCCTTGGTGTTGGTGAGTCGGGTCAATTGCACGCGTTCCTGAGCTTCGGCGATCTCTTCTAGCGTGTTATGTACGCCAAGCTCGAGGAGTTTGTTCACCGATAAAATTGAAAGCGCAAAGAACTTGTCATGTACCAATCAAATGGCATACCACTTTCTCGCAACCTCCATTTACACTCGTTAGTTGCCTCACCTTGGCATAGCCAAAAACACGTGCAAGTTAATTTATTCTTTCTTTATTTCATATTGTTACGTGATTTCGTCTGACTGAAAGAGGGCATAGTGGGGCATACCCAAGAAAAGGTGCCTCAGACTGATAGTAAAGAAGTGGACGTTGTTGGTGAGCTGCGTTGTGGCTGCGGACTGACAGCTGTTATTTTCCACGTAACATTTTGGTGGAAGTGCTGGGTGCTCTTCTGACAACGGAGCTACGCAGTGGACGCCTCCTTAAGTCTGCTACCATGGCTCCGGGTGAGGATGCGGCTTCGCCACCTACCTCAGCAACGACAGCAACCAGGTACGTCACCCTAACGCAACCCCGTGATCCCGGTACCTTTACTGGAGAGGACAACGCGAATGTGGACAAGTGGCTTAGCATGTACGAGCGCGTCAGCAAGCAATATGGCTGGGACCCAACCGTTATGCTTGCGAATGTCATTTTCTATCTTGACAAGACTCCTCGCATCTGGTTTGAGACCCACGAGCACGAAATCACAAGCTGGGAAATGTTTAAACAACAGCTCCGCGACCTCTTTGGCAACCCGTTTGGTCAACAGCTTGATGCCCGAAAGCAATTGGCCGTACGTACACAGACGTCCACTGAGCCCTACTTGACTTATATTCAAGACGTCTTAGCGTTGTGTCAAAGGGCCGATCCCAACATGACGGAGGCCGACAAGATTTCGCACGTTTTAAAAGGAATCGCCGACGATGCGTTCAGCCTGCTTGTATTTATCAACGTAACGACCATCGACACCGTGATCAAAGAGTGCCGCCGTCTCGAGCAGGCGAAGAGTCGACGCATTTTGCAGCAGTTTCAGCGCCTATCCAACACCGCGGCAACGTCGTCTTGCGAAGCCACTCCTTGTCATCTGTCTACAACCGAAGACGTGACGCGCATCGTCCGACGTGAACTCGAGGCCGCTTACCCGGCTGCCAACAAACCGACGTTGTCCGACGCCTCAACGCCAGCTGTCGCCTTGATCCAGGCTGTTGTCCGCCAGGAATTCGCTAACCTTGGTATTCTGTCCACTGCACCCACCCTGGATAATACTGGTCCCTCGATAGCTTCTGTGGACATGAGACGTCGCCGTCCGTAATCTATTCGAACCAGGAACCCGTCTGAATGGTGAACAGCTGATGATAAGCCGATCTGCTTCCGCTGTGATCGCGCTGGACACATCGCTCGTTACTGCCGCAGCCAATGGCCATCTATGTGTTCTGGCTCGTACCCCGCTTACAGTAACTCATTCCATCCACCATACCACCGTTTTCCGACCCGCACTGAGTCTACAGTATTTACTGCCCCTGAGGATTACGGCCACCCTGTCCCGTCGTCGCCACCGCCTCAAAGCCGCCCTTCTCGTTCAAATACGCGTCGCCGCTCTCCCTCACCATCGTTTAACCGCCGCATGTCCCCGGAAAACTAGGCTGCGCAGCTTCTGGAGGTGAAGCTGCCCTGTCGACCTTACCCAAAAATCCTCTGTTGCCCTTACGTTTGAACCGGAACACCCTAGAAGTATATGTTGATGGCACACTTGTTGAAGCTTTGATAGATACGGGCGCTCACATCTGTATTATGAGTTCGCGTTTTCGTCGTCGCATGAAGAAGGTTCTCACGCCCCCATTGACCAGTGTCTTCCAAGTTGCAGATGGTGCAACAGTCCCTGTCGTCGGTATGTGCACAGCTCAACTTACCGTAGCCGGTCATCAAGTGGTCGTCCTTTTTACCGTGCTTGCAACATGTCCCCACGACCTCATACTAGGCCTCGATTTTCTTGCCGCCAATTCTGCTCTAATTGATTGCTCCGCTGGTGTGCTCCGCCTTGAACTGCCACAAATCAGTGCCGCCCCGTACCAACCTACATGCCGATTACAATACAGCGACTTTGTTCGCCTGCCCTGCAAAACTGTGACGTATGTACGTCAATTTACTGTGCTCACCAGCTGTGCCCGATGGTGACTATTACGCTACGCCTCTCACCGACGTACTTCTTGCACACAATGTTGCAGTGCCCTTTACGGTGCTCAGCATCACAGATAACAAAACTTGTCTACCTCTTGTCAATTTCGGCTACATGATTCAGGTGCTTCCACAAGGCATTTCTGTGGCCCACGTGTGTCCGTTGCTCGATTCACAAATTGAAGTGCTTGCCTTAGACACACTTGTTTCACCGCATCTCACATCACTCGCAACAAATTCGGGCAGCCGTCAAATTGTAGACATGATCGCCACTGATCTTCCGCCTCCGCAAGTTGAAGCCCTACAACATCTTCTCGAGGCCTACCAGGATATTTTCGATTTTGGCGACCGACCTCTTGGGCAGACGTCCTTTGTCCAGCATCGCATACACACAGGTGATGTCAACCCTGTTCACCGCCGTCCCTACAGAGTGTCTGCTTTTGAGCGGAGCATAATTCAGAAGGAGGTGAACAAGATGCTAGCAAAGGACATTATTGAACCATCCTCCAGTCCCTGGGCATCCCCGGTTGTATTAGTTAAAAAGAAGGACGGATCGTGGCAATTTTGTGTGGACTATCGCCACCTTAACAACATCACCAAGAAAGACGTATACCCTCTGCCCCGCATTGACGACGCCCTTGATTGCCTCCATGGTGCCGCCTACTTTTCTTTCATCGATCTTCGTTCTGGTTATTGGCAGATTGCCGTGGACCCCATGGACCGAGAGAAGACGGCTTTTGTAACACCCGATGGCCTCTACCAATTCAAAGTCATGTTTTTCGGCCTATGTAATGCCCCCGCCACCTTTGAACGAATGATGGACTCCCTGCTCCATGGATTCAAGTGGTCTACGTGTCTTTGTTACCTGGATGACGTGATTGTGTTTGCTCCCACTTTTGAAGCGCACTTTGAGAGACTGTCGAAAATTCTTGATGTATTCCGTCTTGCCGGCCTTCAGCTGAATTCATCCAAGTGCTGGTTTGGTCGCCGTCGCATTACAATACTTGGACATGTTGTTGACGCTTACGGCGTACAGCCTGACCCAGAAAAAGTTCGAGCTGTGAAGGACTTTCCTGTGCCAAAAACCGCCAAAGATGTCCGCAGCTTTGTGGGGCTCTGCTCCTATTTTCGTTGGTTCATCGAGAACTTCGCGGAAATCGCTCGGCCCCTAACAGATTTACTCCAACCAGATGAGACGTTTACCTGGGGTCCCTCGCAAGCAGCAGCATTTTCCGACTTGACCACTTTGCTCACTTCTTCTCCTGTCCTGGCTCACTTCGACCCTACGGCACCGACAGAAGTGCGCACCGATGCCAGCGGTTACGGAATAGGCGCTGTGTTGGCTCAGCGACAACGTGGGCAGCATCGCGTGATAGCTTATGCCAGCAGGCTGCTGTCCACCTCGGAGCGTAATTATTCCATCACAGAGCGCGAATGCCTAGCGCTGGAGTGGGCAGTCGCGAAATTTCACCCTTACTTATACGGCCGACCATTTATAGTTCTCACCGACCACCACGCTCTCTGCTGGCTCGCCTCCCTCAAAGATCCCACAGGTCGTCTCGCCCGCTGGGCACTCCGCCTTCAGGAGTATTCTTACACCGTAGTGTATAAATCAGGAAAACTGCACAAAGATGTGGATTGTCTGTCACGCTACCCTGTGACCGACTGCGATCCTACGAGCACTGATTCTGTGGGCTGCATCCTTTCCATCTCCCAGCTGCTTCATCTCGGGGACAAGCAGCGCCGCGATCCGGATATCAGCCGCTTAATACAACAGCTCGAATCTTCACCGCAAGACGCTTCTGTTCGCATGTTTACCTTAAAGGACCACACCTTATATCGGCGTAATTTATCGCCCAATGGTCATGACCTACTTCTGGTTATACCAAAGCACCTGCGTTCTACAGTCCTACGTGAGCTCCATGACGCGCCAACCGCAGGTCACCTTGGTGTTTCTCGCACATATGACCGTGTCCGCCGCCGCTTCTACTGGCCTGGCCTTTCACGCTCTGTACGTCGTTATGTTAACGCTTGTGAAATTTGCCAACGTCGCAAAAAGCCGACGGGACTCCCTTCCGGATATCTTCAGCCCATCGACATCCCATCAGAGCCATTCTTCCGTGTTGGTTTGGACCTCCTCGGTCCCTTCCCAACATCCGCCTCCGGAAACAAGTGGGTCGCGGTGGCTACGGATTACACAACCCGTTATGCAGTTACGCGAGCCATGTCCACAAGCTGCGCTACAGATGCCGCTGATTTTCTACTACGCGATCTCATTTTAGTGCATGGAGCCCCTCGTCAACTGCTGACAGACCGAGGCCGTACGTTCCTATCGAAAGTGGTTGACGATATCCTGCGTTCCTGCTCTACCCAGCATAAGCTCACGACATCGCACTACCCCCAGACAAACGGGCTTACAGAACGTTTAAACCGCACCCTGACAGACATGCTATCAAAATACGTCTCGGCCGACCATCGTTATTGGGACCTTGCACTACCCTATGTGACGTTCGCACACAATTCCTCCCGGCATGACACTGCTGGGTACTCGCCATTTTACCTTCTGTTTGGACGCGAACCAACATTGCCGTTGGATACCTTCCTGCCAGCCGCTGCGCAGTCTACTTCTGAATATGCACGCGATGCTATTACCCGAGCTGCCCACGCTCGTCAGCTTGCCCGCAGCAGATTAATGGCGTCCCAAGACTCACAGAAGCATCGTTACGACGAGCGGCATCGCGACGAACACTTTCCAACAGGTTCCCTCGTTCTTCTTTGGTCCCCTACGCAACATGCAGGCCTTTCAGAAAAACTTCTCTCTCGTTTCACGGGCCCATACCGTGTGCTTAGACGAGTGACCGACAATACATATGAAATTGTCAATGATAATCCATCAACCTCTTCCGCTCTGCTGTCAAGGGACATCGTCCACGTATCAAGGCTCAAGCGTTACCACACTGCTCCTGCTGTGGACCCGTAAACTCGCCGGGTCGGCGCTTTTTCCGCCGGGGGTCGTGTTACGTGATTTCGTCTGACTGAAAGAGGGCATAGTGGGGCATACCCAAGAAAAGGTGCCTCAGACTGATAGTAAAGAAGTGGACGTTGTTGGTGAGCTGCGTTGTGGCTGCGGACTGACAGCTGTTATTTTCCACGTAACAATATATTTTGAACGACTTACCATCATCATTATCATCATCATCATCATCATCATCATCATCATCATCAGCGTGACTAAACTCACTGCAGGGCAAAGACCTCTCCCGTGATCAACCAATTAACCCGGTCTTTTGGTTTCCGTTTCCATGTCATACCTGGGAACTTTTAATCTCATCGGCCCACCTAACTTTCTGTCTCCCCTTCGTGCATTTGGCTTTTCTGGGAATTGAGTCAGTTACCCTCACTGAGAAGCGCTTATCCTGCCCGGCCCATGTCCCTTTCTTCTTAATTTGAACTGTGACATCCTTAACTCCGGTTTGTTCCCTGACCCAATCTGTTCTCTTCTTGTCTCTTAAGCTTTGTGGTGAATGCAGTGTGTGGGTGATGTGAGTGCTTTCGAAAAGTGCGCGACATCGAAACTGAGAAGGCAAGCAGTCCCCGTGGAAAGATAAACTCGGCGAAGACGACACTGATGAACGCAGGCACTGTGGCGCTACGTCAACAACTCTTCGCCAAACGATAAAATTATTGCCACATTTAATTCTAATCCTATTTTTTCAAGTGGAGCTACCAGGTATTTTTCCGCTGATATATATATATATATATATATATATATATATATATATATATATATATATATATATATATATATATATATATATATATATATATATATATATATATAGCAGAAACATAGCTGGCAACATAGAAGAATACTATAGCATTAATGAAAGGGTGGTAGGTACCGTAATCAAACTGAATAAAAGATACAAGATGAAGGTAGTACAGGCTTACGCGCCTACATCCAGCCATGATGACGCTTCAGTTGAAAGCTTCTATGAAGACGTCAAATCAGCAAGGAGTAAGGTAAAAACACAGTATACTATAGTGATGGGCGACTTCAATGCAAAGATAGGAAAGAAGCAGGCTGGAGACCAGGCAGTAGGAGATTACGGCATCGGTACTAGAAACGCCAGAGGAGAGCTACTAGTAGAATTCGCAGAACGCAATAATTTACGGATTTTGAATACCTTATACCGAAAACGAGAAAACCGCAAGTGGACATGGAGGAGCCCTAATGGTGAAAATAAGAATGAAATACACTTTATAATGAATGTCCACCCAGGCATTGTGCAGAATGTGGAAGTGGTTGGCAAGGTACGATGCAATGACTATAGAATGGTACGGTCTCGAATTCGCCTAGACTTCAAGAAGGAACGACAGAAAGTAATACGCAAGAAGACAATCAATGAGCTAGCACTGAGAGGGAAAGTACAGGGATTCAGAGTGTCGCTGCAGAACCGGTACTCGGCTCTTAGTGAGGAAACCAACCTTAGCGTAGATACAATGAATGATAATCTGACGAGTTTCATTAAGGAGTGTGCAGTGGAAGTTGGAGGCAGGGTAGTTAGACAGGACATTGGCAAGCTTTCCCAGGAAACGAAGAACCTAATTAAGAAGCGTCAAATCATGAAAGTGTCAAGTACAACAGACAAAATAGAACTGGCAGAGCTTTCGAAGTTGAATAATAGATTTAAGTTATGCGATGTAAGAAGGTATAACATGGAGAGAATTGAACACGCTTTGAAAAACGGAGGAATCGTCAAGGCAGTGAAGAGGAAACTTGGGATAGGCAAAAGTCGGATGTATGCACTAAGGCACAAAGAGGGCAAAATAACTACAAATATGGATAGGATAGTCAAAATAGCGGAGGAGTTTTACACAGATCTGTACAGTAGCTGCGACAACAACGACCTTAATGCTATAAGAACTAGCAGTAACCCAGATGACACCCCACCAGTAATGATAGAAGTAGTCAGAAAAGCTTTGGAGAGCATGCGAAGAGGCAAAGCTGCTGGTGAGGATCAGGTAACATCAGATCTGCTGAAAGATGGAGGACAGATTGTGTCAGAAAAACTAGCCACCCTGTTTACGAGGTGTCTCCTGACGAGAAGAGTACCAGAGTCTTGGAAGAACGCTAATATCATCTTAATACATAAGAAAGGAGATGACAAGGACTTGAAGAATTACAGGTCGATCAGCTTGATCTCTGTAGTATACAAGCTATTTACAAAGGTAATTGCTAACAGAGTAAAGAAAACATTAGAATTCAATCAACCAAAGGAACAAGCAGGATTTCAAACAGGCTACTCAACAATTGACCACACTCATACTATCAATCAGGTAATAGAGAAATGCTCAGAGTATAACCAACCACTATATATAACCTTAATAGATTACGAGAAGGCGTTTGATTCAGTAGAAATATCAGCCGTCATGCAGACAATGCGGAATCAGGGCGTAGATGAAGTATATATAAACATTCTGGAATAAATCTACAGGGGATACACTGCTACCATAGTGCTTCATAAAGAAAGCAACAGAATACCAATCAAGAAGGGTGTAAGGCAGGGGGACACAATCTCCCCAATGCTCTTTACCGCCTACTTACAGGAGGTTTTCAGAAGCCTAGAATGGGAACAGTTAGGAATAAGAGTTAATGGAGTATACCTTAGTAACCTGCGCTTCGCCGATGACATTGCATTGCTGAGTAACTCAGGAGACGAATTGCAACTCATGATTACGGAGTTAGACAAGGAGAGCAGAAAGGTGGGTCTTAAAATTAATCTGCAGAAAACGAAAGTAATGTACAACAACCTCGGAAAGGAGCAGCGCTTCGAGATAGGTAATAGTGCACTTGAAGTTGTAAAAGACTATGTCTACTTAGGGCAGGTAATAACCGCAGAGCCGAACCACAAAATTGAAGTAACTAGAAAAATTAGAATGGGGTGGAGCACATTCGGCAAGCACTCTCAGATTATGACAGGTGGATTGCCACTATCCCTCAAGAGGAAGGTATATAACAGCTGTATCTTGCCGATACTTAGCTACGGAGCAGAGACCTGGAGACTTACAAGGAGGGTTCAGCTTAAATTGAGGACGACGCAGCGAGCAATGGAAAGAAAAATGGTAGGTGTAACCTTAAGAAGAGAGCAGAGTGGATTAGGGGACAAACGGGGGTTAAGGATATCATAGTTGAAATAAAGAAGAGGAAATGGACATGGGCCGGGCATGTAGCGCGTAGACAGGAAAACTGCTGGTCATTAAGGGTAACTAACTGGATTCCCAGAGAAGGGAAGCGGGTTAGGGGGAGACAGAAGGTTAGGTGGGCAGATGAGATTAAGAAGTTTGCGGGTATAAATTGGCAGTAGCAAGCACAGGATCGGGTTAACTGGCGGAACATGGGAGAGGCCTTTGCCCTGCAGTGGACGTAGTCAGGCTGATTATATATATATATATATATATATATATATATATATATATATATATATATATATATATATATATATATATATATATATATATATATATATATAACACTTCCGTTTTTACTACGGAACCAGTGCGCTTCCTTTCTCACTACATCTCTCTCTCTCTCTCTCTCTCTCTCTGTATATATATATATATATATATATATATATATATATATATATATATATATATATATATATATATATATATATATATATATATATATATATATTGTACCGAAGCATAGTGGCGCCAGCGTGAAAGAAGACGTTGATGTCCGTGTGTGGCTCGTGCTTGCCGGGTTCCTGCCTGTACCAGCTTCTTGCGGCTAACGTTTCAGGAATAACAACCTGTGTTTTTGCGCAACCTTGCTCGTTGCATTTGGTGGAGGTGCTGGGTAATGTCCTGGAACTCCGCAGCCGTAAGCTACGATCTCAGTCCGCGATGACCGAGCGCGTCGATCCCCCACAAGTCTCTTCCACGCTGGCACCTGTCATGATTTCTGGTGTACTTCGTCTGCGTGACCCACCAGTATACAACGGCACTGAAGATCAAGATGTCGAGGACTGGCTGGCAGAGTACGAGCATGCCAGCGCGATTAACAAGTGGGATGACCCTGCGAAGCTGACTCACGTCATCTTCTACTTGACGGATTTGGCCAACCTATGGTTTACCAACCACCAAGCCGACATCCCCACCTGGTCGGTTTTCAAAGAGGACGTAACCTCGTTTTTCGGTCGTCCAGCCATGCGTGAGCTTCGTGCTGAACTGGGACTGCGGGGACGATTTCAGCGAAATGGTGAGAGCTTCGCGAGCTACATTGAGGATTTGATCAGCCTCTGTAGGCGAGTTGATGCCAGGATGACGGAGGCTGACAGAATAAAGAATATCATGAAAGGCATTGATGACGACGCTTTTCATATGCTTGTGGCCAAAGACCCACAGACCGTCACGGCCATGATTCAGTTATGTCAAAGTTTCGATGAGCTGCGCAAACAACGAGTTTCTACACGTCGCGCTAATACGCAAACAGCTGATATTTCGGCCTTGGAGTGTAAAAGCAGTGGCCCCGACTACAGCGTGTTAATGCCTCAAATTCAACAGTACATCCGGGAAGAAGTTGCTCGACAGCTCTCTCTTGTCGCCACCATCAACGAGACCCGCACAACACTGGACCACTCACTTCGCCGTGCTATTCAGACGCAAGATGCCGAGGCTCTCCCTTCGCCCGCATCCCCAATATCAGTGACTGCACCGCTGACTTATGCAGAAGCCGTCCGCCGACCTCCAGCCCAACCGCCGCTCCCTTCATACAGTCCAGCCACCAACTACTACAGGTCACCAGTTTCAGTTTATCCGGCAAATCGGCCCTTTCCACCCCCTCGAGCACCTGTAAACTCTTGGCGTACTCCCGATAACCGGCCCGTCTGCTACAACTGTGGTATTCCAGGACAAGTCGCGCGCTACTGTCGTCGCCGTGGATTCTATTTTAATGATGTGCAGCATTCCGGCAACATACCTTGGCAATCAGAATCGCATGTGACACCTGATTCACATGACCCCCGCCCACGTCGACCAGACTTCAGCCGACGTCGATCCCCTTCACCCCGTCTTCGGTCTCCTTCCCCCATGCTTCGCCGTTCCAACCACACCCAGGAGAAAACTAACAATCGCAGTTCCTGAGGCAAGAGCTGCGCCACCGACGAAATTTTCAAGGCCTCATCTTTCGCCCCCTAACGAGATTGCCGTGTTTGTGGGTGGTTTCGCAACAACTGCTCTTGTCGACACAGGTGCCGCTATTTGTATAATCAGTGAAGTGTTATGCCGCAAACTGAACAAAGTGACGACTCCACTGGTTGAAATATCTTTACGCACAGCGAGTTCCCAACACGTCCAACCTTCTGCCACATGCACTGCTCGTGTTGTGATTCAAGGAGTGCTTTACATTGTTGAATTTGTCGTCCTGCCGCATGCGTCTCATGAAATCATCCTGGGATGGAAGTTTCTTTCCGCTAATCATGCGGTTGTTGACTGCGCTCGTGCTCAACTCGTTTTGTTTCCATTCAGCACGACATTCATAGATCTCCCTCGCTCACCCAAAAAGGTGATCGTCGCCGCTGACGTCGTCATTTCTGCTTTTTCGGTCGCCGCGGTATTTCTTTTGTGCAACTCCGTTTCCGATTCAACTGCCCTATTTATGCCGTCACAAGAATGCGCTCGTCGCCGGAACCTTGTCGTCCCGTTTGCCATCATAACACTTGCCGATGGCTCCAGTGCCGTGTACGTGTGCAATCCGTTCCCTTGTCCCGCTACCTTATTGCATGGCGAATGCATTGGTAGTCTTGACACTTATGATGACATCTTTCCCTTCGATGCCCGTTCTGATACGACACCGATGTCCGTGGATGCTGTCACAGCTGGCACCGCGCCCTCACTACCTGACAAAGACGTTCTGTTGCGCAGCGTAGACACCGGCCTTACGCAAGACCAGCGCAAGCAGCTCATTCAACTACTTGACCATTTCCGCGCCTCCTTCGACCACGGACAACCTCCCTTAGGACGCACGTCAGTTGTCGCTCACCATATCGACACCGGTCATCATACTCCACTTCGTCAGCGCCCCTACCGCGTCTCGCAGGCTGAGCGTGACGTCATCACTCAACACGTCGACGAGATGCTGCAACGTGGTGTTATTCAGCACTCACACAGTCCTTGGGCTTCGCCAGTGGTCCTCGTGCGAAAAAAGGATGGCTGCATCAGGTTTTGCGTGGATTATCGTCGACTAAACAACATCACACGCAAGGATGTTTATCCCCTGCCACGCATTGATGATGCCTTGGATTGCCGTCAAGATGCAGAGTTTTTCTGTTCACTGGACCTGCGCTCTGGATATTGGCAAGTGCCAATGGCTGAACCAGACCGTCCAAAAACGACGTTTGTGACCCCTGACGGCTTATATGAATTTAATGTAATGCCCTTCGGTCTTTGCAATGTGCCTGTGACTTTTGAAAGAATGATGGACAGTGTCCTCAGGGGACTTAAATGGCACATCTGTCTTTGCTATTTAGACGACATAGTTGTATTCTCGGCGAATTTCGAAACTCACCTTTCCCGTCTGGAACAAGTTCTCCAGTGCCTTACGGCACCCGGGTTGCAACTAAACTTCCAGAAATGTCGTTTTGGCGCCCGCAAACTCACAATTCTCGGCCACGTCGTTTCAAAAGAAGGAATATCGCCAGACCCTGCCAAACTGCGTGCCGTTGCCGAGTACCCCAAGCCTACTACCCTAAAGGAGCTTCGTAGTTTCGTAGGCTTGTGTTCCTATTTTCGGCGTTTCATTCGCAATTTTGCCTCTAGTATTGCCCCTCTGACTCAGCTTCTCTCCCATAGCGCGGACCTCTCTGGCTGGAATTCCCACTGCGATAAGGCATTCACGGCGCTACGCCGGCTACTCACCTCTCCGCCAGTTCTCCGCCACTTCGATCCCAATGCACCCACTGAAATTCACACGGATGCAAGCGGTGTCGGCCTCGGTGCCATTCTCGCTCAACGCAAGGATGGCTGCGACGAGTACGTTGTCGCCTATGCCAGCCGTACACTAACGAAGGCAGAGTCCAACTATTCCGTCACGGAAAAGGAGTGCTTGGCTATCATTTGGGCTATAAGAAAATTCCGCACCTACCTTTACGGACGCCAGTTTGATGTTGTCACAGATCACCATACCTTATGCTGGTTAGCATCCATGAAAGATCCTACTGGCCGCCTCGCTCGTTGGGCTTTATGCCTTCAGGAAAACGATATCCGTATTGTTTATCGCTCAGGACGCAGACATTCAGACGCCGATGCACTATCCCGTTTTCCACTGCCTCCTGATCTTGCCTGCTTATCAACTGCCATTTGCGATTCGTCATCGTTGAGCATCACTGACATGCCATCCGAACAGCGCAAGGATCCCTGGATCAATTCTTTGCTCGACGTCCTCTCTCACAGTTCGTCAGAAACGACTTCACGCTCCCTCTCTCGTCAAGCAAGACACTTTGCTGTCCGTGAAGGCTTGTTGTATCGCCGCAATTACGTGACGGACGGCCGTAGGTGGCTCCTTGTCATCCCTCGTCATTTGCGTTCGGAAATCTGCGCTGCCTTTCACGATGACCCCCAGTGTGGCCACGCTGGAGTACTTAAGACTTACTCTCGCCTTCGTGTAAGATACTACTGGCGCGGCATGTATCGGCACGTTCGCCAGTACGTTCGGTCATGCACCACGTGTCAACGACGCAAGACGCCTTCTCACAGCACTGCTGGCCCTTTGCAACCCTTAACCTGCCCAGCGAGACCATTCGACCGCGTCGGAATTGATATTTATGGTCCTCTACCCAACTCTCTTCGAGGGAACCGGTGGATTATCGTCGCCGTGGATCATTTGACACGCTACGCTGAAACATCTGCGCTGCCTGCTACCACTGCTAAAGACGTTGCGTCCTTTCTTCTTCACCATCTCATTTTGCGACATGGTGCACCTCGTGAATTACTGAGTGACCGTGGACGCGTGTTTCTCTCGAACGCCGTCGACGAGCTACTCAAGGCATGTCGCACTGTCTATCGGAAATCCTCGGCATACCAACCTCAAACCAATGGCATAACGGAACGCTTTAACCGTACCCTTGGAGATATGCTTGCCATGTACGCCTCTGACGGCCACACTAATTGGGACCAAGTGCTCCCTTTTGTCACGTACGCGTACAACTCTGCGCCACAAACAACCACTGGCTTTTCTCCTTTCTTCCTCCTGTACGGACGTGTGCCATCATGCTCCATGGACACCATTCTCCCTTACAGGCCTGATGTTTCCGAAGCGACGCCTGTTTCCGAAGCAGCTGCTTATGCCGAAGAGTGTCGTCAACTCGCTCGCTCATTTACCGCACAAGACCAATGGCGCCAGAAAACCGACCACGATTCCTCTGCGTCTACTGTACACTATAACCCAGGAAGGCTGGTTTGGCTCTGGGTCCCGTCTACCCCTCGCGGTCTTTCCCCTAAGCTTTCGTCGAAATACCATGGCCCCTACCGTGTGGTGCGGCAAACATCTCCTGTCAACTATGAAGTTGAGCCTATTGATCCACCTTCGGACCATCGCTGCCGTGGGCGTGAAACAGTACACGTATCACGCCTCAAACCGTGCTATGACCCCCTTGTCGTGTCCTTTCCCTAGGTCGCCAGGTTGGCTCCTTTCTGCGCGGGGAGTAATTGTACCGAAGCATAGTGGCGCCAGCTCTGTGCCAGCGTGAAAGAAGACGTTGACGTCCGTGTGTGGCTCGTGCTTGCCGGGTTCCTGCCTGTACCAGCTTCTTGCGGCTAACGTTTCTGGAATAATAATTTGTGTTTTTGCGCAACCTTGCTCGTTGTAATATATATATATATATATATATATATATATATATATATATATATATATATATATATATATATATATATATATATATATACATATATATATATATATCATTCGTTTTAGACCCACCATTACCTCTGTCTCAAATCGCATCTGATTGCCTGCATCGATCCCTGCTCAGATATTCTCCCTTTTCGATTTTCGCCTTTTATTCCTATATAATTTTTCAGTCCAAAAATTACTTTGTGTTAGAAAAACCATAAGCCTTTAACTTAAGATCCTGCCGCCCAGTTTTTAGCCAATCCCCCTTGGTGGGTGTGCGCCAGAGTGACAAGAATTATCCTCATCTATAACTCTTCACCAACCCTCCAGAGTGGTACGTGCCCATATTCCAAGGAGCATCATCATCAACAACATAAGAGCAAAGTGGCGCAACCAGAAGTTGCCTCAGAGGTTTGAAGCGCCAATCACTTGTTGACGCGGCAACCCAGCAAGCTCCAATGGGAGGTCCAGGGGTCGACCCGACGAGTGCCACGGCAGTCGGCAATGGGCTCTTAGTTCGTTCGGGCAGCAGCAGAGTGGAGGCAGCTCGCCAGCGTGACGGTCATGGTTTGCCCCGAGTTCCTGGCAGAGGTCAAGAACGGTACATGGAGCCAGCGGGAGGATACCGCAGCCACCAGGTCCACTGTCGAGCGTGAGCTCGTATGCTTGGCTGTGGCCCCTGGTCCGTGCGTCCGAGATGAAGACTGCCCGACTTCGTCAGCCCCGTCTTCAGAACCTGCGCCCTCCGTTGTGCCCTCATCTGAGCGTCACCCTGCTATTTGCCATATTCATCCAACGACGGCCTTTCCGTGCACGTATCTGCTAGCCGTATAGACATCTGCCACACTTCAGTAGATTAGCACTCGCTGGTGCGACTTCCAAGTACGGTTAGACTTGACTTGTTTTCGTGAATTTGAGCTCTGTACAAAGGCGTTAAGATGTTTTGTTATCATTCGTGCATGTTGCGTGGTTTCATGTCAGTGTGTTGTTTTCATAAAAGTGAAAGAAAACTGAAAACAGCCTCGCCGTCTTTCTTACAAACGTTGTGGTCAAATGACGCAACAAAGTCCGTATTATTCTCATATTACAAAGAATTTCATCACAAAGTTACGCCTATTTTTTTTATCACTCACTTCGTCGCCTTAAATTCAAGCTGAACCCTCTGCGTAGGCCTCCAGGTTTCTGCTCCGTAGGTAGGTACTTCCACCATGCAGCTGTCATATACCTTCCTCTTCACCTTTAGTGGGCGATTATCATTCTTGATTTGAGAATGCTTGCAAAATGTGAAATGTCCTTATTCTTCTGTTTATTTCAATTTCCAGGTTTTGCTCTGCGGTTACTACCTGGCCGAAGTAAACATATTTTTTTAAAACTTCCAGCGTCTTGCCACCTATGGCAAATCGCAGTGCTGTTTTCTGCCGAGAGGGTTGTGCATTGCTTTAGTTTGGTGCATATTAACTTTGTGACCTACTTTTCTGCTTTCCGTGTCTAGTTCAGTAATACTGAGCTGTATTTCATCACCTGAGTTACTTATCAAGGCAATGCCATCAATGAATCGCAGGTTTCTAAGTTACTCTCCATTATTGTTATCCCTAACTTTTCCCAATATAGGGTCCTGAAAACCTTCTGTAAACACACGCTGAATAGCGATGGAGATATTGTGTCTTGCTGCCTTACACCCTTCTTTACTGGGATTCTCTCGGTTTTTTTTTTTGAAGAACAATGGTGACTGTGAATTCACTGCAGATTTCTTCCAGTGTGTTTATGTAGGGTTCTTTGACACCCTTATTCCGTAGTGCCTGTATAACTGCTGATGTCTCGACAGAGTCAAACGCCTTCTCGTAAGTATGAAAGCAATGTTTCGGAGTTGGTTGCATTCCACGCATTTCTTTATTACCTGATAGATGGTATGAATATGGTGTATTGTGGAGTAGCCTGTACGAAATGCTGCTTGGTACTTCGGATGAATAAACTGTAATATCACTTCAATACAATTAGCGATTATTCTTGCGAATAGTTTGTAGAGAAAGGAAAGTAAGCTGCTTATCCTGTAATTTTTTCAAGTCCTTGACGCCTCCTTTATTTGTGAACAGAAACTATGTTGGCGGTCTTCCAAGATTCATTTATACCCTTCCTGTATAGACACTTTGTGTCTGGAAAATTTTTCCAGACACAAACGTGGAAAATTCCAGACACAAACGTGGAAACGTGGAAAATTTTTCTAACACAATTTCTCCACCATATTTCAGGAGGTCCACTGTTACCTTATTGTGATCAGCATGCTTAGGAAAAACCCCTCTTACGATGCTGCCTAGAATATTGTACACAGTTGTACCGATGACGGCAACAAAAAAAAAAAAACATCTTCAACAGCTGACTGCGCAGGAGTTTTTGTTCTCTCCGGTGTACCAAGAAAGAGGGTTCGGCCACTTGCTTACACTGTTGGCCATACTTATGCATCACTTTCTATGATAAAAAATACCCTGCTTAAACTGATAGAAGAGCTTAAGATTGCTGGCAATACTGTAAAAGCCGTAGTGTGTGACCAAGGGGCTATCAACTTAGGTTTTGCAAATGAACAGAGCCTAACAGCCAAGAAACCATTTTTTATTGTTGATGAAGAAACTGTTGCATCATTGATGATTAAGAACACAAGAAATAACCTTCAGGCCCTAAATCTGACCATTGGCCCCAAAATCATGGATTGGTCATACATAGTATAACTATATCAATCACTCAAGCCATGAGCTACAAATACGATTGGCATTGAAGCTAGCACAAACACACATTTTTTTTCAAAAAGATTTCAGTAACATGAAGGTAAAACGAGCTAAACAAGTAATGAGTGCGTCAGTGTGTGTTGCCATCATAGCGTTGGTGTACACCCACCAACTTCCTAATGCAGTTATGGCAATAGAATACTGCGAGAGAACGGATAAAATTTTTGTTTGCCGTAACAGTTTTAAACGCAAGAAAAATGAGCAGAAGTTGCGGTATGCTATTGAGAAAAACAATGCTGAAAAAAAAAACGCCAGGCCGGCGTTGTAGGCGCAGCACAGTCATAGCGAAAGCTAGAAGAGCTGCTTTTCAAAGCCTTTTCAAAACACTTATTGGTTAACTACTGCAAGCACAATTGCTTGGTACCCACTACGGCATTATTAATAAACTTTTGGGTAGTAGGCCGGCATGCACTATGCTATCTTTTGTCCTTCTTCTGAGAAGCGTGGCATCCGCTAAACACTTGCTAGGAATTTCGTGCCAATGTTGATGCAGTGGCTGACGACTATGAGGAATTACGGCTGCAGTGGGTATGCGCCACAGTAAGTCGGAAAAAACGAACAAGATTTCGTAATGGGTTGGATTAGATGATTCAGTCGTTAAGCTAATTGCATTGTGGGACGAGTGGTTGTTCTTTCGCTGTTTTAAATTTGAAAACGCTTTATAAGTCGTATTAACGCGATTGCTTTCCCGACATCAAGCCCGCCGCAGGCAAGTTTGACAACAAGTCACAAGCACTAGTATAGCTCAAAGGTAGAATACTGGGCTGGCACCCTGTGAACGCAGGTTCGAGCCCCACTGTGCCATTGGTGGTCATTGGTGCAAGATTACGGACAGCGGCGGCGGCGGCGGCGGACAACATTCAACTGAGCGTGACCCGAAAAGTGATCTCAAAGCAGCTTTCGCTGTTAAATAACCCAGTTCCTCTCGAAACTAATTCCCTGGATCACACAGTGGAAATTCGATAGAAGAAGGCAGCCGCAAACAATCAAAAGTGTGCAAATTACCATAATGCGTTTTGTAATGGTATGGGAAGAAATTACAGCTGTGTTTTTATAATTAGACAGCGCACGAAAGAAAACACACAGGAGAAAGAAACTGGACAAGATCTCATGATGATGCTCCACCTGCAACTGGATTCCCTTGAAAATATATTTGAAACTCTTCGGCAGATACAAGGCCCCAACGTCATCCCAAATGTTCTGCAAATAACTACTGGGCTACAACACATCAAGATTAAGAGGCTATTTAAATTATCCACCGGAAGTAGCGTAGGAAAGGTGATAACCGTAATTTGAACTTTTCTACTTGTTCCTGCTAGACAAATTCTTTGTGGACTATGTGCTACCTGTACATCATTAGAACTTTTGTTTTTTGAAAGAAATACTAAAAGTAGCTGCAAACATACATTTAGATCTGATTTACCACTCTTATACGTACTATGTTGCCGGATACCTGATCGAAATGTTTTTATAAAAGAAAAGCGAAGGTTGCAATTGTACTTCGCTATTGAAAGATGAATCCGGCGATGTCACCGAAAGTCACCAATACGTTCTGATGCTCAAAGCATACCACGTGTCCAGCAGGCTTTTCGGCAACCTAGTTGTACCTTCGGAGGGAGCTTCAAATTCCATTCAACACTGGAACATAATTTCCTGGCTATCATAGAGAGCATAGCCCTCAAGATAAGTGTATGCCTTGTGTTGTTCTAGATCTGCATGATGTCACTTCATACCAGTTTTATTCTGAGCCTTGCGCAAAATAATCCTCTTCCTGTTTCGCAAAGTACGTCTCAACTGGCACGTCCGTTTCGTGAACAGAAACTTGGACAAAAATTTGGTTTCACGCCTCAATGAATTGAAGGCAATTAGAAAAATTCGAAGCGTATACTTTGTTATAAACGTGCCCCCATTGAAAAATTTTCATTAGTCCGCCGCCTAAAGCAGCGGTTATTGTGCTCGTCTGCTGATCTGAAGGCCGCAAGTTTCATTGCGGCTGCGGTGGTTGCATTTGAGTGGAGCCGAAATGTGTGATGTGAGTGTGTGTGTGTGTGATGTGAGCACCAGATGGTTGAAATTTCAGGAGCCCTGCAGTACGTCGTCTCTCATAATCGTATTGTGGTTAACGTAAAACACCATTATCATCATTAAATGCGAAGCATTTCTTAGCGAATTGAATGATATATAGGGTTCAACGTCCCAAAACCACCATATCATTATGAGAGGCCCCATGGTGGAGGGCTCCGGAAATTTCGACCACCTGGGGTTTTTTAACGTGCACCAAAATCTGACCACACGTGCCTACAACATTTCCGCCTGCATCGGAAATGCAGCCGCCGCTGCCGGGATTCGACCCCATGACCTGCGGGTCAGCAGCCGAGTACCTCAGCCACTAGTACACCGCGACGGGGCCATTTCTTAGTGAACTTCGGTGGCTTTGAGCGTATCTATCTATCTATCTATCTATCTATCTATCTATCTATCTATCTATCTATCTATCTATCTATCTATCTATCTATCTATCTATCTATCTATCTATCTATCTATCTATCTATCTATCTATCTATCTATCTATCTATCTATCTATCTATCTATCTATCTATCTATCTATCTATCTATCTATCTATCTATCTATCTATCTATCTATCTATCTATCTATCTATCTATCTATCTATCTATCTATCTATCTATCTATCTATCTTGCCACTTACGAATTTTTGTTCTGGCCGTTTCTATGATGGTATCGATACAAAACTTGGCATGTCATAACATGACTGTGTGACGAGCATAAGTGACTAGTCAATAGATAAAAATCATGACACGTATGTCGTTAATGTCGTAATTTACATTTCATGGTCTTGCAGCTCTTGCAGTGGTTTTGTTCACATGACATGTTGCAAAACTGGTATGGTGATGATGCGCTCGCGGCCGTTTCTCTAGCAATGTAACAGCTTGGGCTAGTTGGTATGGCATGATGATAGTTGGAAGTTAGCGCTCGTGTCTTTCGTGTCCTTCTTGTCTCTGTGTCGTCGTTTTGTTCTCGCGCGATAACTATCATCGTTTCTCTAGCTTCACATATGCCAAACTTGGTAATACGTGACGCCAATGAATGATGAAGGTGTGTGACAGGTACAAAGATGATAATCATGAGATGCATGTAATGTGAGAACATGACTACATGCCACAGTCAAGGAGCCAATACATTTCGACGTGACATGGTGCGCGTGCTCGCCGGCGTTCATTTCGTCGGCGTCACGCCGGCTTTGCCGCGCCAGGCGCCGGTCCCGCCATATACGCGCAGGCGCGCGCCGCGCTGCGTTGCTTTGACGCATGCGCGTTGCAGTGCGTCCAGCGTCCCTCCATCACAAAAACAGGGAAACGCTGTGTTGTCTGGGTAACGCATTGGTGCGAAATGCAGCATGTCGCATTTCGTGCCGGTTGCCGTCGGGCTGCGTCGACGGACGCTCGTCGTGCCACGTAGCGTAGCTGTGCCCAGCGTGCACGCGCGTCAACGCATATACGAAATTTGGTGCTACGTGGATTCAGTGCACCCCGCCGCGGTGGTCTAGTGGCTAAGGTACTAGGCTGACGACCCGCAGGTCGCAGTATTGAATCCCGGCTGGCCCGGATGCATTTCCGATGGAGGCGGAAATGCTGTAGGCCAGTGTGCTTGGATTTGGGTGTACTATAAAAACCTCAGGTGGTCGAAATTTCCGCACTCCTCCTCAACGGCGTCTCTTATAATCTTATGGTGGTTTCGGGGCGTTAAACCCCACATATCAATGAATCAACGTCAATGCATTACAAGATATATGACTGGAGCAAACATGATGATTCTGACACGCGTTTCAAGTTAGAATATGACAACATACCACTCTCATAGCGTGCTCGCGGCCGTTTGGCTAGCTCCAGATATACTAAATTTGGTATCACGTGACGTGAATAGATGACGAAGGTAAACGACACATTCAAACATGATAATCATGACACAGAAGTCATCGATGCCCTCATCATCGATGCCCTCTATACGTGGGATCTGCCAGTTTTTATTTCTTGAGCTCGTCCTATCCGTCTCTTCACACCCTTTATCTAGTGCTTTACTGTGCCATCTTCTGCAACTGACACGATGAGGCTCTTAGGCTACACGGCATCGCTTAACTTCGAAACCTGTTGTCTGAAGCTTTCATTCAAAAGGCACTGGCAGGACTTCATGAGTGCCTCACTCAAGCACATCTTTGCAATGCTTCGTTTCACAAGTTTTGTATGCGTGGAGTGAAACTGTATTAATGGCTTATTTGCTCTAGGTTCGTAATGCCAACACGTGTTTTATCAGAGAATTGAAAGTTAATGTCAACAAATCTGAGTCCTCCGTCACATGGCGTTTCAAAAGTCACTACAAGTAGGTTAAGACAGTCACAAAAAACGCCACACAGGCTAATGCATTAAGTGCTAAAATCGGCAGTTCTGTCATCAATAAAATGTAAACAGTCATCGACGTACATAAATACGTTCACAACATTGTATTCATTCAGGCGCTCTGATTAGTCCCTGTCCAGTTCGGCTAAAAACGAATTCCTCAAAACTGGTGCTAAGAAAGAGCCAATGTATACTCCTTGCTTTTGCAGGTACAGGGTACAATTGTTTTCTATAAACGTTGACGACAAGTAATACCTAATCAATTCTAAGAAATCGTCGACGCATGTACGTCTTGACGTACGTGCGTCGTACATGTGACGTCATGTGAAGTCTTGACGCTAACGTGTGGATTGCTTGCCGCTAACGTGTGGAAAGGTATACATCGGCCAGACGGGTCGTTGTTTGAACAACCGACTTCTAGAACACAAGCGATCATTAGGAACTGACATTCATTCTCACATAAAGAGACACTGTTCCCAGTGTGGCTGCTCACCACTGTACAGTGACACAACCGTAGTCTTCCGTCACGGAAACCAACTAACCAGAGAAATGGTCGAAGCCTTTCACATTAAAAAAAGAAAAGAAGGATGCATTAGTCAGTCATCGGTTTCGTTAAGTAACCGAGAAGCCAGCTACCTCGAAGGACTTAATTGAGATCAGTGTTTGCATGTGTCATACTCTCCTTCTTGTCGTTTCAAAAATTTTGTTTCAAACACGTGTAAATTCCCGCAAAATTTTTAGATGCGGAAGCATCTTATACTCGCGCCTTGTAGTGCGCCGTCCGCGCCGTCAGCACCGCTTCTCGAACATTCGACAGCTGACGCGCGCGCATGCGCCGTCGCGCCGTCGCCCACCATCTGTGCCGCGCGCGCTTCTCCTTCGAGAACATTCGACAGCTGACAGCGCATGCGCCGTCGCGCCGTCGCCATCTGTGCCGCGCGCGCGCTTCTCCTTCGAGAACATTCGACAGCTGACAGCGCATGCGCCGTCGCGCTATATATATACTCAAGGTCGGCGCTCGCTCGCTCAGTTGCCGCTCGTCGGTTGGTTTGTACGGCGCGTCGACGTCCAAGGTCGCGGTGAAATGAATTCCAACGAATCCACAAACACAATGATCGACGTCCCTTCGACCAGCGCCGCCCTTTCGCATACGTGTGTACGTGTTCACTCATTTAACACCCCCTCCTACAACCACGTTAACCAATTTAGCCATCGACCCAAGTAAGTCGCAATTTAACACCCCATTTCACAACCACGTTAACCAATTTAGCCATCGACCCAAATAAGTCGCACTTTAACACCCCGTTAACCAATTATATGCTCCGCATCCTCCTCAGTGTTCCCCCGAGGGAAGCTGCGGGCATTTTTTTTGTTTCTTTGGTTTTTTGTTTGATTTGATGTCACCCAGGGCTGTTTTAGATATGTCATCTAAAAGTGTCTAAGGTTAACTGCCGTGTACTATCGCTTGAGTATGCGCAAAGGCTTCTGTTGGCAATGATTCAGTGTTCGTAGTTCTTTTCTGTGTCGCTAGGGTTATGGGTTATATATGAAGTGCTGTTTCTGAAATAAAAATTAGTTGCAAGTGTAGCGAGTGTCGTGTTTTCTTGTCCTCTTCGTCCCCGTAAATTTGCGCTACTACACCATATGGTTAAATGAGTCCAAGTCCATTGGCATCAGTATGGAAGAGAGTAGGTGCGGCGTTATCAAGATGACAAAGCACTGGCTCAGACGTGAGGGCACGTTTCAAGGTCTCAAAAACCATTTGGCATTCGTCCGACCATACATATGACGCTACCAAAGAAAGGAGTTGGTGAAGTGGCGCAGAAATGGTGGCGAAGTCTCGTATAAAGCGCCGGAAGTACGATGCAAGGCCAAGAAAGCTTCGGAGCTCTTTGACGCGTTGAGGCACCGGGAAGTGAAGAACGGCGGTAATCTTGTCGGGATCAGGCCGGATTCCATCTTTGCTGACGAGATGTCTGAGTACTTTAATACTTTTGCTAGCAAAGTGGCACTTCTTGGTGTTAAGGTGAAGGCCAGCAGCTGCGAGACACGTCAGAACTTCATCCAGGCGCTGTAAGTGCTGTTTGAATGATGAAGAAAATATGACGAAGTCGTTAAGGTAACATAAGCATGTTTTCCACTTAAGGCCCCGCAATACAGTGTCTATAAGTCGTCCAAACGTTGCTGGCGCATTGCGGAGGCCGAAAGGCATGACGTTAAATTTGTAAAGGCCATCGGGTGTTGCAAAGGCAGTTTTTTCCTTGTCATCCTCGTGCATTGGAATTTGCCAATAGCCGGAGTAATGTAATGGAATATTATAATAACTAGATGGTGTTAGTGGTTTTCAAAGCATATACGCGGAGTGAATGATGAAACAGACGGAAGAACGGATGGATGGATGGATGGATGGATGGATGGACGAACGGATGAACGGACAGACAGACAGACAGACAGACAGACAGACAGACAGACAGACAGACAGACAGACAGACAGACAGACAGACAGACAGACAGACAGACAGACAGACAGAGACACGGACGAACTGATGAACGCATGGAAGGGCGCATGGGTGGACGGACAGATATAAGAAGGGACGGAAGTATGGACGCGCGGACAGAGAAGCAGATGGACGGATGGAAGCAAGGACGGATGGATTGGCAGAAGCAGGCACGGACAGATAGATTGACGGACGGATGGTACGAATATCTTCTGTTCTGTTTTAACTGTTTTGCTGTGGAGAGGTCGAGGTGCCTATTGCCTTGGCTGCTCCATATCACAAAGTTCTGCAGCGAAAAATAAAATGATAACACAGAACGGTACCCAAAAAATTAACAATACGGAAAAGAAAGACAAAAATAGAAAAAAAAACATAACGCACTGAAACCAGTTCAAATATCATGCCAATACACAGTTTTCTTCACGCAGTTCACACAGTCATAAACTACTTATATGCACAACTTACTAATCTAATGTCAGTATATACATGACCACACTTTACATAATACCCATCTCTGGCTGTCAGTCATAGGCACTTGTCCAGTCCGGTCTCCACTAAAAAGTCTGTCAGGAAGATTATTGCCTTTTTCTGGAGATGCATCTCAGGCCATGGCCCAAGTAGTTTCTTTACTGTGAGGGGCCGTCTGTCCAAATTTGCTAATTTGTTCTTTAATTTTTCTCTTTCATTCGCGTATTCAACGCACTCCAAAAGAATATAACGAACAATTTCTTCTGCATGACCACAATGGCATTCCGGTGAGTCGGATGGATGTATCTTGTGCAGGAAGCTGTTTGTGCATGCTACTTCCAATCTGAGTCAGTGGATCAATGCCTCTAGGTGCGTGGGAGGTCTGTCGCTATGGAAAATTTGCTGTGTGGATCAACCTCATAAAGTACCGTTTTCTTTGATTTAGCGCTCTCAAACCAATTCTCCGTCGAACAATGGTAAGCTCCTTGTGATATAAAATGTCGAATATCCGCCCCAGACATAGGAATTGCGCAATACCGTCCTTCCTTCAGTGCTTTCTTCGCGAGACTATCAGCATCTTCAGTTCCCTTTATTCCAATGTGGCTGGGTATCCATTGGAATGTGATGTTGTGACCCTGCGATGAGGCATATTCCACAGTTTCTGCGATACATTGTGCTATTTCACCATTTTTGTAAGGTGATCTCACATTTCTGATTAGCTGAAGAGCAGGTTTGCTATCAGTGCATATCACCCATTTTCGTGGCTCAGGATTCTCGCAGATAAGCTTAACTGCTTGAAAGATAGCCACCAATTATGCTGTCGTCGATGAAGATTTGTGCGATGATTTGTAGATCTTTTTTTTTCGAATTTCGGGTATAAAGACCGCACAGGCTGACGCTTCTGTGCATGATCCGTCTGTATATATCTTCGTTTTTTCATTATGTATTACATGAAGCTGATGAAGTACCAACTGTGCCGCTACTAGAGGTGCCATGTCTGCTTTCTTCTCTATGCCATCTATTTCACGGATAACGTTGAGAAGTGGCAGCGTCCAAGGTGGTTTTGAAGGTTTCCATTGTTTAAATTGTGGTACTACTGCTTGAAATGATAATATAATATCCTGTAGTCTGGTTGCCGTCCTTTGTGTTAGTTCACCAAATAAAAAATGACTTTCATGTTGCGTGAAAATTCTAAATAAATTTCGAGATGTTTCTTTAGTTCGGAGTACGGCCAAAGGTGGCTCTCGAGCCTCCGAATACACTAAAGCACTGGAAGTTGACCGTGGTAAGCCCAGACATACCCTCAAGCTCCTTGCAAATAACAAGTGAAGTCTCCTTTCGGTGGAGGCTGGGAGTCCGTGCAGCAGAGGCAATGAGTAAGTTAGGATGGGGCGTATCCAGGCAACATGTAGGGCTAATAGCGACTCTGTAGTACCACCCCATTTGGCCCCGCAGAGATGCCGGAGGATTCGAATGGCCTGATTCACTTTTAGATGCGGAAGCATCTTATACTCGCGCCTTGTAGTGCGCCATCCGCGCCGTCCGCACCGCTTCTCGAACATTCGACAGCTGACGCGCGCGCATGCGCCGTCGCGCTTCGAGAACATCGGCAGCTGACGCGCGTGCATGCGCCGTTGTGCTTCTCCCCCTTCTCGAACATTCGACAGCTGACAGTGCATGCGCCGTCGCGCTGTATATATACTCAAGGTCGGCGCTCGCTCGCTCAGTTGCCGCTCGTCGGTTGGTTTGTATGGCGCGTCGACGTCCAAGGTCGCGGTGAAATGAATTCCAACGAATCCACAAACACAATGATCGACGTCCCTTCGACCAGCGCCGCCCTTTTTCGCATACGTGTGTACGTGTTCACTCATTTAACACCCCCTACTACAACCACGTTAACCAATTTAGCCATCGACCCAAGTAAGTCGCAATTTAACACCCCATTTCACAACCACGTTAACCAATTTAGCCATCGACCCAAGTAAGTCGCACTTTAACACCCCGTTAACCAATTATATGCTCCGCATCCTCCTCAGTGTTCCCCCGAGGGAAGCTGCGGGCAATTTTTTTGTTCCAGGGACTGGACATGAGGCGACCATGTTAGTCTCCGGTCTAAAATTACTCCCAAGAATTTATGAGTTTTAACCCTTTGAATAGGCTGATTGTGCAGAATAATCTGGAAATTTCCCGGCCTTTTTAATGTAAACAAAAGTATGGCTGTTTTAGCCAGACTCAGTGCCATACCTCTTTTTTTAGAAAGTGGTCTACATAATCCAATCCTTCTTGTAGAGTTTGTTGTACATCCAAAAACGATGGACCAGACGTCCATATACTTATATCATCAGCATATACTGAACATCTGATGTTAGGTGGAAGATTATACGGGAGCTGCGCCATGACTGCATTAAAGAGAGTAGGGCTTGGCACACTCCCCTTGGCACTCCTTGGTTGACGACATGTTCTGACGTTGGGCCCTCCTGCGTAACTACAAAAATTTTCCGGTGCTTCAGGAAGTCAGCGATCCAACGCAGTATCTTGCCCTTGAATCCCTGTAACACCAGACCTTCCAGAACGTGAACGTGACTCACTGTGTCGTATGCTCAGTGGACATCAAGGAATACAGCGACAGTGATGTTTCCTTGCGTTCGTTGGTTTTCCACATCTGTGACCAAATCCAGAATGCAGTCCATTGTGCATCTACCTCTTTTGAAGCCGGCTATGCTTTTTGGTAGTAGTTTTTTTATGTTTGCCACCATAAAATTCGTTCATTGATCATTTTTTCCATCACTTATGAAAAACAACTTGTCAAACTAACCAGCCTAAACGAGTCCAACTGCATAGGGCTCTTCCCTGGCTCTAGCAACGTTACTACTTTTGATATCTTCCAACTTTCCGGAACTTTTTCTTTTTGCTAACTTTTATTATATATGCCATTATAGATGAATATCTTTTGGTATAGATGGATACTACAAGCCACGCCCATGCTTTTGGTGAGGTCGACTCCTGGCACTGGGTTAAGGCGTTGACGAAATTGCTCCTTTACTAGTGGAAACGCACAAAATAGGACGAATGCGTAGAAAATACGTGTTGAAGGAAGTAATCGTGGGTTCCGCGGTCATGATGGTGCATTATTACACTTCACCAAGACTACTGCGACCAGCGTCATTCACGTATATGTATATGTTTATGTATGTATATATATACATGGGAAGGATGCGCTAGCCTCTTCTTTTTGCGGAGCGAAATCGACTTTCCAGACGGGGTCGTCTGCGCGCGCGCTTATCTCACGAACGAACAAGGGGAGGGGGGGAGGTGTTATGGTTTCCGCGCTTTCACGGCAACAATCAGCACGTGGTTTGTGCCGCCACAGCAGGCAGGAGCTTCTACGGGCCAAATTCTTCGCCATCCTCCAGTCACCGCACACAATGGCAATTCGCAGCATGAACGTACACTCGTTTTGCGCGTACGCCGTCGATGTCTTGCACAATTATGTCATCTGCGAGGTGCCTCTACTGCGCTTAAAGGAAACGGGGGTAGACACTGCCATCGATCTGCCAAGATGCAAGTGCACCAGCCTCACAAAACGGCAAAATCGCCGAGCTGCTGGAGTCACCCTTTACGAACACTTCGGCGTGATAACGCTTTTACCGCGCAGCGTTCCATGCCAACTCAACTGACTACCGCAGGTGACTTGCGGTGATTCGTGTGCTATCAAAACATCAGATGACTTCGATGTTGCATCAGTCTACATCTCGCTGTTAACCTCGTGGAAAATCACGAAGTTCTTGCTAGACAACTCCAGTGTGGTGTGCCAAGAGGATGTGCTGGTGATTGTTACAGAAAAATTTAACGTGAATGTCCTTCGATTTGAAAAACTGTGGCTTGCGGCGTTTCTTGGTGCCGAACTTGAACTTCACCAACTGCTTGACGACACAGTCAACTACATGCAACAGAACATGTCTAGGTATTATGTTCGGAAAAAGTGTCACGTCACGAGTGCAGAGCGTGCCATTGGCAACATACTTCAGCGACGAGAAGGTGGCTGTCGCTGTCATCGAGTGATCTATGTTTCATTTATATTCACCAGTGCTTGTATCAAATATTATAGTTGCTGCCTTTAATGACTACGCGTCATCAAATACGCAATTTATTTCGCCTTGTGGGTCTTGCATTACTATTATTCCAAGCAAAGCCGAGGGAGTGTCTCACCACATATAGATGCGCTCTACCCGTAACAAACTGCCACCAGCGGTGACACACAACGTATAGGTTTTAGTACCAGCATGCGCTGCCCACGGGAGGCTATTCTCATCAAAGCCGTCTAGGGAGCCTTGATTTGGTCATCTACTGTGGCCTCGCCGCAAGAAACTTGCAATGGTTACTAAGCAAGCGAATGTTTGCTACAATTATTATTGCTTCTATAAGTGCAAGCATTGGTTCGTAAAACATTCGAATATGTTTCTATCGCATTAATTGTTAAGCTTTTTTGGCGAAACTGTGAATCGTTTTTCTTTGTATCCTGATGCGTGTTATTTTTAGAGGTAATTTTTGTTATGGAATTACATCACTGAAATCTTGGCGGACGCCGGTATAAAGCACTTGCGTGTTGTAAAATGGGACTAATTGGGTGAGTGTTCGTATATGTGACTATTTGCATAGCTTTGTACTTGTTCACTACATTACGATGAAGTGAACCTGGGACACACATCCCCAATTGTCGCTTGCGCCGGTAAGTATACTATGCAAGAGAAATGCATTAGCGAGCGCCACAAACTAGCATGGACTTTTTCTTATACACATTTGTTCCAAAAAAAAATGAATCTTAGGAACATAAGTGATTGCTTCCACCTCTGCCATGAATATTCTCCATTGGAATCAACAAGCCATATGCACTCTTAGCTAAGCTTCAGAATACATCAGTCTACCAGCTTCCTGGCGGGACTGCAATATAGTGCACGACATTCCGTTGCCTTGCGGCCGCACATACAGTGAACAGACCAGTCACTGCTTAAACGACCGCCTGAGAGAGCACGCGAACAATCTCAGGACTTCAACAAGCACCACCTTAGCAGCCCACCTTTCCTCATTCGGCTGCCCCCCGCTCGTCCATAATTGCACGGTGATCTCAAGATAGCAAAACGGGAGCGAACGCGAAATCAATGACGCTTTACTTGTCAAGGAAAAAAAGAAACACTTGCGTCTGTGAGCCTTCACTCACCTTCTTAAAAAAAAATGATTATGTTTCTGAGTGGTTAACTTGGGACATTCAGACTCGTGGCAGATTTATTTTGCATCTCACTCTCATGTGCACGTGATGGTTTTAATAGAGCTTCCGTTTTCAGCTATGCATTTTCTGGTGTAATAAATTTTCACACATTTCTTCGTCAGCGCTTGCATTGTGTGATCATTCTTTCTTCGTCTCGTATTTGCGCTGTTTCCTCTCAGTGTCATACAGTAAATGGCTCTTCAAGACACCCTTCTGAAAAAGTACAATGTTTTCTCATTGTCGGTCGTTGTACGAAACAGCTGCCACAAAGTCAAAATTAATGTAGGTAGTCATGTTCAACATGTACGTTCAGCACATTCCAGTATGCTTGGAAGGGTGCCATGCCTTTTGTTATGATAGTGACTGGTGAGTCACTTTGGCGAGAACACCCATCCAATGAAGCCCTTATGCCACTGATTAAGCCAATCTTCAGTGTTATCATTTTTTATTATCTAGCGTACAGTTTTCCGAGCGTGAAAGAAATAACACTAAATTGATGAGACACCTTTAACAGCTATCATGTGCGTACTAGAAAAAAAAATAGGCATGCCTACTGAGCTGGCTGCTCCGCGAAACATTACTATAGCTTTAAATATAACGCCCAATATACGCTATCAAGGGAGCCATTGAAATCTATCATCCAATTGTCATGCACCTTAGCTCTTTTTATACCAACACGTATACATCTATATTGACGCTGTACTAAGCCGGTTCATGCCACCTAGGAGTAAATATATGTCCTCATCCGTCCCATACGTTAACCACAGTACTGAAACTGTATGTACTCAGCATAACATCACAAGGCTTCCAAGGCGAATGGGATGTTCGGCTAGCATTAAGAACGCCTGCTAGTTCCAATATCTCTCCTCTAACATCCGAGGCACTAGTGACCGAAACCTGACAGATGGTGCTGCAGTCTGTCCTCGCTTGTTCTGCATTTTCGGACGAGCGAGGCTTCCTAATTCGCCTTTTTCTCTTAGTCACGCACGACCCAAGGAAGTGGAAAAAGTAAACGGGAGGATAGAAAACGTGGATTGAAGAGAAAGGGCCCAAGTGATTTGTCTGTAGTCGAGTCGCCACCGTAACGGATGAATGGCGCGTGTCGGTGCAATCCAGACTTAGCTACATGCTGCCTATGCTATTACACACACGACGGGTCTTGCACCGTCAATGAGGAAAGCGGCTTATCGTCATTTCTCTCTTTCTCTCCTTATCTCATGCGGAGATCTTTTGCTTGCTATTTACAACATTGCATACTCGACTATGTTGCTGCTCCTCTGACCGCTGGTGTCGAGAACGAAATTAGATTCGGTGCCAACCAAGAACTTCTTTTTATTGCTTTCCCTATTTCTATCGTTTCACTCGAGATGTGCACGTCATATTTATACTATGAAGATGTAATGCCAATTATTATTGCTTTCACAATAGTGAGTTTGTTGTGAATTCGCATTGTTTTAATGTATCGTTTCCGCATAGTTGTCGTCTTTACGTCAGCGATTAGTGAAATTTTAATTAAAAAAAAAGCTTAGGCGTTCGTTAGGTTTCCCTTAAGCACTAAAATACCTAGGAAATTGCAGTGAATTTCGCTCACACCATTGCATGGCCAGTGAAAACATAAGTTAATTTCCTATCGTAACCGTTCTTCATAATGATTTGATTTGAAATGGTGGGTTCTGCAGAGCAATCCAGCTAACCCCTTTTCGCATCAGTGAAGACGTTCTCGTGCTTAGAATTTTAGGATTTTAGTTCACCGTGAGCTCCTTTGCTGTCATCCATTGTGCCTCCACTCTCTTGGCACCATGTCTGCAATTGTAACAGCAATTTATCAATTGAATTACAGGTTACAGAGATTACATAACTCAGTTATTCCTCCTTGTGCCAGCGACATTATCTACTACGCATGCTTGTTCTCCATAGGGAACACCACGAATTTCCCCTGAATATACGTTATGCCTTGCTTTTTTTTACTCTGCCAATCGGGTCATTTCTAACTTCACCCTAAGAGATTTTGTGCGCCAAGCCACATGTTTCTGTATATATATATATATATATATATATATATATATATATATATATACATATATATATATATATATATATATATATATATATATATATATATATATATATATATATATATATAGTGGGAGTAATAATTCAATGGGCCAGTTAGTCTTCTTGAAGGCATGGAATATTGCACAAATGTATATATATATATATATATATATATATATATATATATATATATATATATATATATAAAGTAGAAAAAGTTAACGATGACGCCTCGAAATGACTGGTACAAAGCAGTTTGCTTAGATTGGATGCACTCACCCACTCGATCGGCATGTATGACAAAAACCAAGGAAGTCTCTGGGCAACGTTATGTTGACTCAAAGATAGAGTAAGGCACACTATAAGCAAAGCTGTGGGCATGCTACGAATACACGAATTATGGGGAAAGCTTTTGCGTTGAATAAAAACTACAAAAGAAAGTCTCTTCGTTTCCATGCTGCAGTGAGTGACTGTTATGGAATCTTCATAAACTTTCTTATTCAGCTGCTTGAAATTCAGAAATAGCAGTGTTGAAATATAGATACCGTATGCATTTTGTATGCTTGGTTAGAGGCAGTTTGTGAGCGCCGAGCAAAACAAATAGCTGTCTCGTCGGAATGATATGCACATCTGGCGCACATTATTGGTATCATAGTGCACTTCGGTAAATAACTGACATCACTAGTAAAAAGGAAATGTCAGGCTGAAGTAGAAGGGGAAGCAGGATGTCGTTAACCTTGCGATAACTTTCTTCTTCAGAGTAAAATGATCGATAAGGTAAACCAAGTTTGAACTGGTCTCTGAAATTCTCAGTCACTGTATATGCGAAACAACTTTTACATGACAGACTTCGTTGCTTGGTACGCGCTGCATAATGGGACATCCGACATAAACGTAAGAGCAGCACCTTAAAATGGGTCTTTGTGTAATGTGCTCTTGTAGACTTCAAGTGTGGGTCTACTTTCACCGACTTTTCATAAATATGTTGAATATCGGCAAGACTTAGCGGGGAACCTACTCTGCTATTGTTCCATAAAGAACGAAGGCTTAACTTCTTTTTGGGCTTAGAATAAAACTGCTTGTCGCGCTTATCTCGCCACTCCTGGTGCGCGGGCGCAGGTGTGTACCCGATGGTTTTTACGCGAGGACTCAAGTTCATATATTCATGTATGGTGGTATAGTTGCTGCAGCGTCTAGTTGAACTGCAATGTACATCGTGCGAATGTCAGCCACATGTGACATGTCTCCATATGTCTGAAGAGTACATATGAATTACGACAAACTGCAAACGTTCAAGAGACATTGTACTACTGCTGCGTGCAAACTGAGAAGTCCGTAGAAGACACGCCCACAAAACTTATGTGGGGCAGTCAATCGCCTCCGCGACTAAGGAAGGTGTATCGCTTATGCATTAGGCTATGTAGCCCAAAGGTTGGTTCAATGTCCAACCAAACGCCTGTCTTTAGTGCGCATCTAGTGATTCAGGCTACTATGCACACCGTCTTGAGAACGAAATGCGGCGGACTTCAGTAGTTTTATCTTTTTATCGTTACATCCACCTGATATTAAAAACACCTGACTTTGCAGCATGAGAAAAACCACCTTAATAACCACCAGAGCTATCAAAAATTAGAGAGAAAGGAAGTACGAGTGCCGTGAAAGTGCAGTAACTGGGCATTCCGTTAGCCATTACGGTAGCACCGCATTAGAAGTGAGTCCGAATCCTGACGTGTGCACTCCTAAGCCGAAGGAGTGAGTTGTGTAGATGATCAAAATGTTGAAAGCTGTGTCGACACGCAGCTACATCATCGCAAAAGAAGAAAAAATGTAATTCCACTGCTCACACACACGTATGATAAGAACACCTACGTTTGCTGTAACTTACTTACAATTAGGTGCTTTTATTAACAATGTAATATTTATCCTCTGTCGAACCAGTTATTTCGTGTTAAACATCAGGCATCCCGCACGGAGTCGCAAGGACAGCCATGATACGGCCATGTGCAAATATTGTCACAAAAACTTCGCACGAATAACTGCACATCGCGTAACGCTTTTACGAATATGAATAAAATGATCAGGTGCTCAGGAAGCTTTACAAAGCGATGTAATCAAATAATTACGTGTCGTGAAATCTGCTCACGAATTGTTTCGAGATCGTGTGTTAGAGATATTTTTGTATATAAAATAATTAGTTATAAAACAGATCACCACCAATAACAAACACATGTGTGCCTGAACAAATATGCTAAGCAGTATGTACAGGCACCCATTCCTTATGGCTTGAATGTGCGAGTGTGAACCGCTTAGTCGATAAGCGCCTTATAACGAAGCGCGGTGGTGAAATGAACGAGAATACGTGCATGTGTCTGATGAACAGCCCATGTAGCTGCCACCTGCCAGGCTGTTCTTAGAGCTGGGCACCGGGACGCCGAGAATCGGCGCTTGTTCGTTCGTTGGTCATGCTTGCGCGCACAGGTTAAAACGATGAGCGGCTCTACTTCTGTGCCGCTCAAGGCCTTATAGACAGGTGCAGTTTTCCTTTGATGGCCCGCTTCTCAGGTTTCAGTCTTTTAAGAATCCGAGCAATACTGATGTGGGTATCGCAAGTTGACTTGAAAAGCGTGTCATTACTGATCCAGGAAAGTAATAAATATAAGTACACTTATTACACTTGGAGCGATGCTTTTAGGATTGGCGTGTACTGCGAAACGAATACAATTTTAGAGAGCCTCACGCATCCCGATTGATTTGTGGGGATTAACGTCCCAAAACCACCATATGATTATGAGAGACACCGTAGTAGAGGGCTCCGGAAATTTCGACCACCTGGGGTTCTTTAACGTGCACCCAAATCTGAGCACACGGGCCTACAACATTTCCGCCTCCATCGGAAATGCTGCCGCCGCAGCCGGGATTTGAACCCGCGACCTGCAGGTCAGCGGCCGAGTACCTTAGCCACTAGACCACCGCGGTGGGGCGGCCTCATGCATCCCAGTGGCATGCCTCCTTTTCACAAATAAAGTGGGTAGTCGCAGTTGAATGATATAGTTGTTGCGGGTCTCGGCAACTGACCCGAAAGTCCGATCCCGGCCATGGCGGTGCGCATTTCGATCAATGAGAAATATTGAAAGCCCGCGCGCTGTGAGATGTAAGTGCAATCTAATGAACAACAGACGGTCAATATTTCTGGAGCCTATGGCGTTCCTCATGATGATACCGTTGTTTTAGTGAAAGCCTGAGTATTATTATAAAGTTCGACACCATCGCTGATGTTTCGTAAGTTTTCATATGCAATATCACAAAGATATGCCCTGCGTATTCCCCCGCATCGCAAGTGATGAAGTAGGACACAGACGCGCAGGGCTGTGCAGTGATGAATTGTAGCTCCTACAGCCAATTTCAACAGACTCAAAGCATATTACGTTATCCTTACTGAAGTAATGATGTAAAGCCATGTCTATAAATGAATAAGCAACAAATTTTTGTCTTTCTGTATATTCAGTTGATATCTGAGAGACGGAAGAGCTTCGTTTTATATACGTACAAGGGAAACTAGTTAAACACTGCAGTGATTTATTCTAACGTAACCTCCGATGAAAGCTTTTCTAGTTGTAATTCACAGTTCGCTCACTGCTGCCTGTTTGGCTCTGCGTTTAAATTGAAATTGCTTGCTGCGCCTTCGTTTGAGTAAGTCTCTCCTACTAGAGGCACCGACTTTGTAGGTTTCTAAACTGTTACCAATAGAAACAAAAGCAATAAATGTGCCAGTTTACCACCTCTTGTATTCTAAATTGAATCTTCGTGTATCAAGGTTTACATTCATATCCGAAACACGAGCGACAAAACAGCATGAAAAATTTGGAGGTAGTTCCATCCTAAGTAAAATGTTTCCTTCTTCCAAGAGCGCTAACAAATGAATTTAATTAGACACGAAAGAAAGAACGTGTCGGTTAGAAGTGAAGGTACGATGAATGATAAAAAATTTCCACGACGTCTCTAGACACTCTTTTTTTTCTCTTTCATCGTTTGCATTATTTAAAACAAATAAAATGACAACAGGGTATGTACATATGAAACTTGGGAAATGAAAGAATGTCGTCATGTTTACTTATCTTGAAAGTAATCAGGTAGGTCCCTAACGCAATAAAAGGTAATTGCTTAATAGTTGGATGGCTTACTGCTCTCTCATAGTTCAGTACCATGTACTCAAAATTGTTAAACACTTTTTCTGATCACAGATTTGTTAAACGTACGAATGGATGAAGACACTTTTTTTGTGACAGAGGTTTTCTCCCATCAAAACTCGAACCCTTTGCGGCCTTTGTGAGCTGGCGAGCAAGGTCAATCGACTTGAGCTGATCTTCAGAATTTGAGCAGGACAGCGCTCTGCCGCGGTGGTCTAGTGGGTAACGTACTCGGATGCTGACCCGCAGGTCACGGGTTTGAATCCTGGTGGCGGCGGCTGCATTTCAAATGGAGGTGGAAATGTTGTAGGCCCGTGTGCTCCGATTTGGGTGCAGGTTTAAGAACCCAGGTGGTCGAAATTTCTGAAGTCCTCCACTACAGCGTCTCTCATATTCATATGGTAGTTTTGGGACGTTAAACCCCACATATCAATCATTTGAGCAGGACAGCGAAGCGTCGCACTGCTATATTGAGCTAGCGTGTTGTTTAGTGACGTTACCTACGATTTCTTGGGAGGCTCCTTTGGTGTGGTAAAGCTTTGGAATTGCCTTGCATAGCGGTGATTGATGGTCGCATGTTGCTAGTTATAATATGCCAAATATACTCATATTGGAATATATACTAGCGTGCAGTGGTCTCCAGACCACCAGCCCCACTCTAGAACGGTCCTTCAGCGGAGTCGGGTTTATTCCTCTCAGGACACTGTCGTCCCGCCGTGGTGGTCTCGGAGTTAATGTATCGAATTTCGGTTGCGGCGACTGTGTTTTCGATGGAGGCGAATATGCTGTAGGCCCGTGGGCTCAGATTTGGGTGCATGTTGAAGAACCCCAGGTGCTCGAAATTTCTGGAGCCCTCCACTGCGGCGTCTCTCATGATCATGTGGTGGTTTTGGGATGTTAAACTATATGTATCAATCAATCATCAGGCCACTGTGGTGTTGTGTCATGCGTCTACTTCTACACCTAAAATGTGGGTTACTAAACTTATCTACATAGTTTACTGGATTCTAGTTTTTTTGTTGTCCCGAGCAAGAAGATTTAGACCCAGTTTATATTTACGAGGTAAAATTTGCCACACCCAAGTAACCAGATAACTCTGCTATCGTCACCATCGCTTTTGTTGAAGCACCGTCCACAAGATTGGAGGCCTGTGATAACACATACAAAAAATAAATGCTTCATTTGTATTCTCCAAGTGCTCATGTTGTCTTTTCATATTGCCTCCTTTTTGTTGATGCTGGTTCTGTGGATAGGCATCAGTTTGCGCGAATATGTACGTGCTTAAATAAATGGCGCATGAGGCAATCTTTTTCGATTGGTTTTCATATCTTCGCTGCTTGGGAGCTTTTTAAACAAGAAGTTCGTGCTATAGCTTTAGAAATTGGGGCTGTTAAGTCTTTCTATAGAAAGAATGATGAAAAGATACTTGTTAAAAGTCTTTGCAATTTTTATGAGATGGAATGCGGAATTCCGGGAAAGTACATCAAAGACATTGAGAATATTAAGTGCCAACTACAGAGATATGATGCTGCTCGCTACCAAGGGGCACGTATTAGATCTCGGAACCAGCGCACTTTAAATTCTGAGCAACCGACGCGCCAAGTTTTACTTGATGAGCAACGCCATGCGATTTCTAAATTTATTCCAGACTTGTACTTTAACGATGTGCTCATAAAAGATACCGGAGACATTACTTTGGCGTTCGAAACGTACTATAACAGCTTATTTAGCTCTCCCTCTGATGATCTTGACGCTCACCTCAAGGCTAGTTTTGTTTCTCTTGTGAACCCCTGAAGGACAATGATTGTGCAGTCATTGATGGGCCCATTACTATACAGGAAATCGAGCAAGCAATCGACAAATTGCCTTTATTGAAAACACCGGGCCCTGATGGCATCTCAGGCGAATTTTACAAAGCTTTCAAGAAAACACTTGCTCCTGTATTGCTGAATATTTTTCAGATGAGTAATGACATGGATACACTCCCACAATCGTTTTGCAAAAGTCACACTGTGTTAATACCGAAAACAACTGACAAGGAAAACTTCGCTTCGTCGAGGGTGACAGACCAATATCGCTGTCAAACGTGGACTACAAAATTTTCGCAAAAGTATTAGCAAATAGGTTGCAATTTGCTATGTCGATCCTCATTGGGTCTCATCAGACATGTGGGATCAGAGGTCGATCCATACAAACCAATATACATGTCGCTCGAACAGTGCTTCAATACTGTCATGGTTCTCAAAAACATCTTGCAATGCTACAGGTAGACCTTGCAAAAACTTTTGATCATGTTCGTCATTCCTTCCTTTTTTCTCTTCTCGAACAAGCTAATGTTGGCAAAGTTGTTCTTAAAGGCGTTAAATTATGCTATAATGAATGCTCAACTCGTCTGATAGTTAATGGTCAACTCTCCAAGCCAGTTTCTATTCGCTCTTCTGTAAAACAGGGATGTCCGATGTCACCTCCTTTATTTGCACTTTATTTAGAACCACTGTGCTTAAGCATAATACAGTCGAGTTGCATTCGTGGTTTTAGAATATTAGGCAGTGAGGTTAAAGTATTGGCTTATGCAGACGATGTCGCATTCTTTTGCACAGATAAACCAAGTGTCGGAAATGTGGTATATACTATTGAAAAGTTTGGCGTAGTATCAGGAGCTCGTTTAAATGCCTCTAAAAGTTTAGGACTGTGGTTTGGCTTGTGGGGTAGCACACCGAACCACTTTGCAGGGATTAATTGGACAAGAACTCCTCCAACATACCTCGGTGTACCATTGCATGCATATAGATTCAGTGCGCATTACTGGAAGGAACACGTCCCTAAGCTTGAACGACAGGCCCAGACATTTGTTCCCTATTGACTTTCGATATTTGGGAGAGCTGAAGCTTGCAATACTTTTTTAGCGACAAAGCTTTACTATGTATTGCAACTTATTCATTGCGCAAGATTCTATATACAAGGCTTTCATCGGATTTTTGCTACTTTCATATGGTCTTCGACTTTTGAGCCCATGCGTCATGATAATAAATTCAAGCCAGTTAGTGAGGGTGGGTTAGGACTAAAATACCTTTATCTATGGCAAATAGTGTCCCGATTCTTCTTTTTTTCGAGACAATTCCCATCCTGTAATCCGTTCCTTCTTGCAAGTTACACTTGTTGATTGCTTACCAGATTTAATTGTTTCATCCAACTTCTCCGAACGCCCATGCTTGTGGGGATTCATGAAGGAAGTATACCTCGCAGTTCAGTTCCTTAAAGCTTGCTTTTTTGTAGAATACCTGTACACAATATCGCGCAAGGTGCTGTATAAGGACCGACTGAGTACACTCTTCCCACCTCCATTGTACCGTTCACTGTACTCCAATCTTCCAGGTCACGATGTGTTGAAGCGAGTGCGCAAAATGTACATTCCACCGAATTCAAAAACATTCTTCTATAAACTCCACTCTGAAACATTGGCGGTAAACACATGGTTAGAATGAAAAGGTATTTTCATTCCGTCTGTTAACTGCCGTCTATGTGATGTGCCGGAAACGATTGAACATTGCTTTGTTAGCTCCAAAGATGCCATACTATTTTGGGATGTCCTTCAGTGAGCACTGAAAAAGCGTTTCGTCATTAATTCTCACACAATACGTTATCTTCTACCAGCAACGCTTGATGAAGTACCATATGATATGTTTTTCCTCATGGGTTTGCACAGCTTGTGGAAGACACGAATGCAAGACCGCAATGCAGAGCCCACCACCTCTTCAAGCGCACACTTCATTCAAATGGCTATCCACCTAAAAAACATTTATGACGAGCTAGACTTTAGACCGGACTGGTACTCCGTCTTAGAGAACTGTTTGACCTCACCCCTTTTTTGTTTGTATAACACGATGTGAAGAACTCTCAATGTGAGGAACTCGCGCTGTGTTAGCCATTTAGTGTTTATGAGTAACGCTTGAACGCTTACTTTCGCGATTTGATTGTACTTTTGTTCGCTTGATTTTGTCTTTATTGCCCAAGTACTTTAATAAATACCATAGAAAAAGTGAATGGGGAATGATGCTTGCACGTGTGTGCGTGAAGTGCGATGGTTTGTTGTGCCCATTGGCGCGACCCTTTCATTAGGCCAACTGTTGTCTCTTTCATTTTTGCCCACCAAGCAACGAGACGAATCGTCAACACCACCTGTCCTCTTTGGTGGCTTTCCGCATGCCCACTGGGCTCGACCGAAGATAAGCCACCCTTCCTCATCGCTTATGGCTAGGAGTGGCATTTACAAAATCCTATTGTTTTTTTAATAGGAATGGCCGACAATGCTCTCTGCGACGCCTGTCATTGCGAAGAGACGCTACACCACATCCTGTGCGACTGTCCGTTGTATGAAATCCAGAGACAGTCACTGGCGTCCATTCTTGCGCGCATCGACAGCAGCCGAATGTCTGTGGACACTATTATGTCAAGTTCCCGAGAGAAGACTTTGTAACAGAAGGCGACAAAAGCTCTGTTGAAATTCCTACGCAACACGGACTTGAACAAGCGGCTGTAACAGCAATGTCAAACACCGCGAAAGACAAACCTGGACAATGACTGAGTATGCGTGCGTGTGCTGCCGAATGTGCTGTGTTTATCTCTCTTCTCTCTCTGCTCTCCATATTTCATCTCCCCAATCACCCTCCCACGCGCAGGGTAGCAAACCGGCTGCCTATAGGTGTGATAACCTGCCTGCCGTTCTTTTGCTTCTATTTTCCTTTTCCTGATCTCGTCACTTGTGTGTAGTGGGATTTCTTCATTTTGTGGTGCACACTTATTACATTATTACAGTTTCTTGATACGGGGTGAACCAAGAGTGCCTCTCTAAACAGCTTTTAAAAAGTGCGGGTACTTCATTTACGTAAGCATAATATGATCTTCAGCACCTGCTTTTGAAAGATGGTGAATAAAGTGATCTCCTGCGGTTGCTCTAAACTATAAATGCATACCCTCCCTCCCTCCGTCAGTGCTTGTTGATGATGATGATTTGTGAGGTTTAATGTTCCAAAAGCAGCATATCATTACGAGAGACGCCGTAGTGGAAGGGTCCGGAAATTTCGACCACCTCGGGTCTTTTAACGTGCACCATATCTGAGCACATGGGCCTACAACATTTTCGCCTCCATAGGAAATGCAGCAGCCGCTGCTGGGATTCGATCCCGCGACCTGCGGGTCAGCAGCCGAGTACCTTAGCCACTAGAACACCGCGGTGGGGCGCCTCAGTGCTTGTTGCTAACGCTAGAAGTTTGGTAAACAAGCGCGAAGAGCTTATTTCGCTCTTCGATGGCTGTAATACCTGAATCGTTGCATTAACCGAAACGTGGCTACAATCTCATGTGCAATATAATGAAATCTTTGACTTGTCACGCTTTCGTATGTGCGTTTGTGGTCGCATTGCTCGTTAGGGGAGGTGGTTTTACTCGCTACTTCCAAATCTTTGAAGTGCCATCACGTCTACGTATAAGGTGACCTTGAAGTTGTGTGCGCTTGGGTCGATGTTGGCCACCATAAAACCGCGATAGTTCTTTGGTAGCATCCTCCCTCTTACCCAACCACGTTCACTGCTGAGCTTCATGATGCGTTCAACACACTTACTGTTGATTTATATGAGGGGTTTAACGTCCCAAAACCACCATGTGATCATGAGAGACGCGTAGTGGAGGACTCCGGAAATTTCGATCAGCTGGAGTTCTTTAACGTGCACCCAAATCTGAGGACACGGACCTACAACATTTCCATTTCCATCTGAAATGCAGCCGCCGCCACAGGGATTCAATCCCGCGACCTGCGGGTCAGCAGCCATGTACCTTTGCCACTAGATCACCGCGGCGGGATGAACGTACTGTCCGGCACCCTTCTACCCCATTATATTGTCGCGACAGGTTGGCCACGTTCAAGTAGCCCGCCGCAATAATCGTGGCGCGAACACCAGACAAGACCCGACTGGGAGGCGCCACACACAGAAGCGTGAAAAAGAGCATTCGTAGCATCAGGTGGCCTCTACGAATATAAAGCGCTGCCATTCGGCCTCTGTTCCACGCCAGCAACGTTCCAGCGAATGATGGACACTGTCCTCGCAGGATTGAAATGACAGTCATACTTAGTGTATTTAGATAACGCGGTGGTATTCACTGCACCGTTTGATCAACATCTAGAGCGTCTACGCACAGTATTGGACGCCATTCAGTCAGCAAAACTGACAGTCAAACCCGAAAAATGTCACTTTGGCTTCGAAGAACTGCGATTCCTCGGACATGTCATCGGTTCTGACGGCATTCATCCGGATCCCGAAAAGACAGCCGCTGTTCAGAGGTTCCCTAAACCAGAGACGAAAAGTCAGTGCGCATGTATCTTTTCACAGTATCAAGCATCGGGACGATGCGTCTGAGCAGGGGGATAATGACGTGACATGTTAGCCACTTTCAAGTAGCCCGTCGCAATCATTGTAGCACGAGCACCAGGCAAGACCTGGCTGTAAGTGTCGGCAGCTTCGAGGAAGCGGAGCAGCGTTTCCAGTGAACGTGAGGCAATTATCGTCGACACCACCGAGAGTGCCGACCGTACGGATGATGAATACGAGGCTGTATTGAGTCAGAAAGCAAAGAGGAGGATGCTAAAGGCCTTTATAGACACAGCTTCGAAGACCCATAAAAGCTCATCGAAGTACACCGTCCTCTTCTTGCCCACGCAGCCTTCCATCAACATGAGACTGCTGCACAGGCAAGTGGTTTCTTCAGAGCTCGAGACACTGATACCGAACAGTATTGAAGACATCAGAGTGAATCCCCGCAAGAATGTTGTCGCGGAGGACATCACTCAAGTGTCTGCGTTAGATTTTCTGAGCAAGGCCACCTTTCTCGGTGGCATGAACGTTCGGACGATCGTTCCACTAGGGAGACGAGAAACTACTGGAGTCATATATGATATTGACGTGACAATCCCGAATGAAGATCTGGCAATTGTCATTAAACCTGCCAATGATGGACCCAAAATCCTTAAGGTATGCCGCCTAGGAAAGTCCGGATGCGTGAAAATTGATTTAAGAGTGATTGCCAGCCGTCACATGTAAAGGTGGGTCATTTCCGACATGCTGTGCGGCCCTTTGTTCCAATGGTGGGTCATTTCCGACATGCTGTGCGCCGCTTTGTTCCCAAGCCGCTTCAGTGCCGAATATGTGAAAAATTTGGGCATGTGAGCCCTGTATGTGAAAATTCTACAACATGTTCCTTTTGCGGTGCTACACGTTTGGCCGAACAGTGTAAGGCTGCATCTTACAACTGCCTGAATTGCCATGAACGCCATGACGCCTAATCGAATGAGTGTCCGAAATAAGGCAGGAAATAAGGCAGAAAATGGTCAGGGACCATTCGACTCACGGGGAAGCAGCTGCTGTCAGGTGACATCGTTCTCACCACAGACGCTCATCAAGAAAGTCTACCTAACGAAGCATGGTTGCAGCAAAGCCCTTTTGAATGGAATCTACATAGTTAGCTACACCGAAGTCAAACATCACGTACACTGCGAATAATACACCCGAAAAGGAGACTGTGGAAGAAGCATGGCCAACACTTCCACGAATAATTTCTGGGAATAAGGTGCAAAGCGCACCGATAGCACCACGCTTCGCATCTCGCCCAGATAAGCCCCGAGAGCGTGACCGTGAAATTTTGACGATGGTCAAGTCTCTCATCGATGCAATACGCACCCTTGTAGGTGATATGAACACCCCAACAGCATGAAGCGCAGTGCAAGTATTGGATGCCCTGAGTCCAGTGCTTGCCAACCTTGCGTAGACACAATGGCTCGTCCATCGCCTGCATTCCGCGAAGATGTGCGTAGTGCAATGGTTTCCCAGTGGAATGCCAGATGACTAAAATCATGGATTTTCTGTATTCGCTGGTATGTTTTCTGCAACTGATTTCTTAATTAGTAGTATGTGAACCAAACCTATCAGAACCGATCAAGCTCTCTGGCTACGAATCTCTCACTTCATCGACTTGTGGTGAACCCAGCAAAGTAATTGTATATATTCGCTCAGATCTAACCTACACTGCGCAGTTGGTGCCATTCCAAACGGAATTCAGTACATGTGCCTCCGTGTTACAAAACAGAAGGTAGCCTTCACGCTTACTGGAGCTTACATTTTTTCATCTGTTCGGTTCTACGGTGAAAGACTGCATGACACATCACGGCTACACCAGACTCCTGCATTATAACGGGATTTTAATGCTCATACCTTCCTTTGGAGCAGCACCGAAATCGATCACAGGGGAAGAAAACTTGCTCACCTCGCCTCACGCCACGAACTTTACATTATGAATGATGGCAGTCCAATGTATATAGGTGGTTCTAGGTACAGCAGTTGTTTGGATTTGGCGCTGGTGTCACGGCAACTCACTCAAGAAGTGCGATGGTTCACCGATATTGAGACTCACGACAGTGACCATATTCCAACGTATTTGAAAACCACAGGTTTTGCACATTCATCTTCTTCAGTTTACAGAAAAGTTAGTTGGTCAATGTATAAGACGAAGGTGGATGAGGCATGCGAAGGTGTCACGTGTGGCCTGGAGGAGGTAATCGTAAATGTAATGGAAACAGTTAACAGCACCTTTACGCACACATCAAAATGCACAGAGTTTCATGTGGAACTTGAGCGATTACGTACAATTCGGAGGCCGGCTGAGGGGAAGTACAGGCGCACTAATTCATGACCTTAGAGATGCTCGACGTTTACAGATGAAAATCCAACGTCGTGTGGCCAAGCTGGAGGGCCAACGGTGGAGTAAAGTTTGCGCATCACTCGATCCTCGCAAACCGATGTCCTTTATATCGTGAACGGTATGTGGCCCTAGTTCTCATCCACAACAACGACATCCATTCAGCACACTGGCTCTCCAACAAGGCCACCTGCAAGTTGAATTTGCCAAAGATTTCTGCGTGAGGATTGCGGGTGATGTGATCACCATGAGTGATGAGGTTTTCGGCAATGGTCCTGTAGCGGGTGTCCTTGAACTAAATGTACTTTTTCACTCGAGGAACTGGATGCGGCCTTAGCTACTTGCAGGCGTTCATCGTCACCTGGGCCGGATGGCATCACGTATGCTGCGTTATGCCATCTTGGAGGATGGGGCCGGGACCTGCTGCTAGAATGCTACAACCAATCATGGACTGACAGCGTCATTCTTATTAGGTGAAAATCCAGCCGCTTGGTACTGATCCGCAAGCCTGGAAAATCGCCGCTTGACCTCGCATCATACCGATCTATTGCGCTGTCTAGATGCGTAAGAAAAGTAATGGAAAGAATCGTCCTCACACGCCTCGAATGATACCTAGAGTGCTACAATATATATCCAGAGGATATGACTGGCTGTCGACGAGGCGCTTCTTCTATAGACAATGTCATCGACCTTGAGACCACTGTGAAACAACAGAAATTCGTCAAGCGCATATCCGTTGCTACGTTCCTCGACGTGAACGGGGCACGACAACATAATGCACGACGTCACTCTCGATGCCTTGGAAGATATTGTCGCACTGCAACGCGAACAAAAGATGCCAGCAGCTTACAGCAGCGAAAAGAGCGTATTCAGGATTAGATGTACAGCAAGATGCCTGCTTCGTTGTCGTCACAAAAAACCACCTGACCCACTAGCTGGAATATACAAAACATTCCTATCATCGTTCTTTTTCACATAAACACGTGTCACTTGCCCCTCCTTTTAAGAGCATCGCTGCGATGCTGACTCAGACCCACAGTATTTTTTAACGTGCAGTCAGTCACTCACATACGGCTTCAAACGCACTACATGAACAAGTTCAGGCTGGTGCTGGTGACGCCTCGGGCATTGGGGACTGTCGGAGACAACCTCGTAGGTGACGTCATTTAGCTGGCGCGATACTCGGTATGGCTCGAAATATCGCCTTAGCAGCTTCTCGGACAGTCCACGTTTTCGTACGGGTGTCCAAACCCACACTCTGTCACCGATTTTGTACGTTACAGTTCTATGGCGAGCACTGTAGCGGCCTGCGTCGTAGTCTTGTCGCTGCTGGATCCGTAAGCGGGCGAGCTGCCTAGATTCTTCCGCGCATTCAGTGAACACGTCAGCGCCTGTGTCGGTACCGTCCCATTCATGTGGCAACATCGCCTCCAGCATAGTCCGCACCTCCCGTCCGTGAACCAAGCTGAATGTAGTGATGCGAGTCGTCTCTTGTTTAGCCGTATTGTATGTGAACGTGATATAGGTTAAAATTTCGTCCCGATTTTTATGTTGGACATCCACGTACGTCGACAGCATGTCTTCAATCGTCTTGTTGAGGCGTTTCGTTAGTCCATTCGTTTGCGGGTGGTACGCAGTGGTCTTACGGTGAGTCGTTCCACTAAGCATCAGGACGTGGTCTAAAAGAGCTGCTGTAAATGCAGTTCCGCGGTCTGTGATCACAATAGTCAGGGCACCGTGGCGTAGCACAATATTTTCTGTGAAAAATCTCGCCACTTCCACTGCGGTGCTCTTTTGGATAGCTTTTGTTTCGGCATACCTGGTTAGGTAGTCTGCTGCGACGATGACCCAGTGATTCCCCGCAGTAAAAGTAGGAAAAGGTCCCAAAATATCCATTCCTATCTGTTAAAACGGTGTACGTGGAACCTGAACTGGTTGCAGCTGACCAGCGGGTCTTTTTGGAGGTGACTTGCGTCGCTGGCAATCGATGTAAGTGTGAATGTGGTGCTTGACGGCTGTTGTGAGTCGTGGCCAGTAGTATCCCTGCTGTACTCTTGCCAATGTGCGAGTGTAGCCTAAATGGCAAGACGTCGGCTCATTGTGACATGCTTGGAGCACTTCAGTTCGAAGGGGTGCAGGAATAATGAGCAAATAGGGAGCTCCGATGGATGAAAAGTTTCTTTTGTAGAGGACGCCATTGCGTAAGCAAAACGACGATAATGTCCTTGCAAAGACTCTAGGTGCCCTCGAAGAACGTCCGTCCACGTAATTAATCAAATCAAGCAATTCAGGGTCACTTCGTTGTTGTTGGGCAATCGTGGACGCGTCGAGAACACCAAGGAAGGCCATATCGTCGTCGTCAGAAAGAGAAGCTGACTGTACTGGTGATCGAGACAGGCAGTCGGCGTCCGTATGGCGCTTCCCAGACTTGTGTATGACCGTCATATCAAACTCTTGTAACTTCAGACTCCACCGTGCTAATCGGCCGGTTTGATTTCTTAAATTAGTCAACCAACAGAGGGAATGTTGGTCACTTATAACTTTGAAAGGGCGGCCATACAAATACGGGCGAAATTTCATAACTGCCCAGACCACGGCGAGGCATTATTTCTCAGTTGTTGAATAATTAGCCTCAGCGCGTGTTAGCGTCCTGCTTGCGTAGGCGATCACTCGTTCCGTGTCTTCTTGCTACTGCACAAGCACAGCTCCGAGGCCTACATTGATTGCGTCAGTGTGAATCATTGTTGGCGCTTGTTCGTCGAAGTGAGCAAGCACTGGAGGTGTTTGAAGACGTTGGCGGAGGTCATTAAACGCTGCTTGCTGTTCGTGGTTCCTCTCAAAGGTGGCGTCGTCTCTACTGAGGTGAGTTAACAGCGACGCAATCCGTGCGACGTCGGCGATGAACCGGTGATAGTAGGCGCATAGGCCCAGAAAGCGCCTGACAGCTTTCTTATCGGACGGTACTGGGAACTGTGCCATGGCCGCAAGTTTTTCGAAATCAGGCCGAACGCCGATACAGCTGACGACATGACCAAAAACAGCAGTTCTTCCAAACAAAAGTGGCATTTCTCTGGTTTCAATATGAGGCCTGCGGAGCGTATGGCTTGTAAAACAACTTCTAGCCTCTTTACATGCTCGTCAAAAGTTGGGGAAAACACTATGACGTCGTCTAGATAAAATAAACAGGTCTTCCATTTTAACCCTGAAAGTACAGTGTCCATGAGCCTTTGAAAAGTAGCGAGCGCTGAGCACAGACCGAACGGTAGAACTTTAAATTCATATAAACCATCCAGCGTCACAAAAGCGGTTTTTTCCCTATCTCTTGGGTCTACCTCAATCTGCCAATATCCACTTCTGAGGTCCATTGAAGAAAAGTAGCGAGCGTTACGAAGCCTATCGAGGGAGTCATCAATACGTGGAAGCGGATACACATCTTTCTTAGTCACTTGATTCAGTTTCCTGTAATCCACGCAAAAACGCAGGGTACCGTCCTTTTTCTTAACTAATACTGCAGGCGATGCCCACGGGCTCTGTGATGGCTGAATCACACCATATTCAAGCATTTTAGCGACTTGTTGCTGTATCACTTCCCATTGCTTTGAAGCCACACGATAAGGATTCTGGTGTATAGGCCTTGCTGCGTCGTGGGTAATTATTCGATGCTTTGTTAGCGGCATTCGACCGACCCGTGATGTCGATGAAAAGCAGTCCTGGAATTCAGCTAGCAGCTCAAAAAGTCTCGTTCGTTCGTCCCTTGACAACGTAGTACCAACGTCAAGATTAGGTACTGATTCTTGAGGTACTTCGTCTAGGGCCGATAAACTGCCTTGGATTTCTGCTGTAGTGTCAAAGTAAGCGAGGGCTGTACCCTTCGGGAGATGTCGGCGCTCAGTACTGAAGTTAGTGAGCAGCAAGTTTGTGCGTCCAGCAGTGACAGTGACAAGACCTCAAGCAACTGAAATACCGTGGCTAAATATCATTGAGCTTATTTGGTCAGCAATGCCGTCGCCGTCAAACGGCTCATCCCCCGCCACCGAAACAAGCGTACACAATCGTGGCGGGACGACCACATCGTCATCCGTCAGACGCAAAGGCCCTGAACAAGACGTATGTCTCGGCTCTGAACAATCGACTAAAGTAGGGCTGTTGTTGCGAAATGTAATGACACTGTCAGGGATGTTGATGACGGTGCCATGTTCTCTCAAGAAATCCATTCCGATAATCAGGTCTTTACTGCATGAAGCGAGAACGACGAACGTTGCCACGAAAGTTGAGCCACCGATGTCGAGCCTTGCTGTGCACATTCCGACAGGCATCAGTAATTGGCCGCCTGCCGTCCTTAAGTGAGGTCCCGTCCACGCTGTCTTTACTTTATTGAGGCGTACTAAAGGTGTCGACTAAAGCTTTGACTTGCTGTCCGTCCACAAGAACGGTAAGGCCTGGGGTCACAGTTTTGTCGGTATTACGTCTTGTCGGCTTTCAGCGTCCTGACGTGGGAGTAATGGGGGCTTTTTTTCTTCGTCTTGACAGCCTGCAACCTTACCCCCTGAGGTCGCCGCCTTCAGTTTCCCCGGTGTGGGCTTGGTGACCTCGCTCCTCTGGTGTCGGCAAAAGTGCGGCGCTGCAACGAAGGTGACTGGGCAGGAGAAGGAGAGCGTGGTCGATGTCGGAAGGCCGGCTCGTAATCAGTTATAGTTTCGTCATCATTGTTACGGCAGCCGTCGAATGGGGACGAGGTACCGGAGGTCCTTGAGAACCGACATCGCCACGGCGGGATACGTACTCGTTGGCATGTCGAATGTCGAACCGTGGCCTAAGAGGGCGAGACGGATCGGCGCGGTGCTAGCAATAGCGGGCTATGTGGCCTACACCTCCACAGTTGAAACAGAGTGGACGCCTGTCGGCAGTGCGCCAGGTGCCTGTTCGGCGAAGCTGTGGTTGCCGTGATGGCTCCTCACGCGACGAAGGCCATGGCAGGCCAGAAGACGACTGGTCGTATGGGGGCTGGATGGGTGGGCGCCACGATGTCTCACCCTGTGGTGGTGACCAAGGAACAGTTGCAGGTGGCGGGTAGTATGAAGGCGGAGCGGGTGGGGAGCTTCGAAGGGCGGCGGCGTACGTCATGGGACGTTGTTCGGGGGCAGGATCAGCTGTCGAGAACGCTTGGCGGATTTCGTCACGGACGACTTGAGCGACAGATGCCATGGGTGTATCCACTACCGGAGTCCGCAGCCTTCGCAGTTCTTCACGAACAATCTCTCTAATCATGTCACGTAAGGAGCTATGACTGTCAAACGTCACAGCGGCGGCCTGAATTTGGGGGCTGCTGCACAAGCGGTCATATTGTCGGCAGCGTTGGTGAAGGACCCGCTCGATAGCCGACGCTTCTTTGATGAAGTTCTCTACAGTGCTTAGCGGGTTGCGCAGAAGTCCGGTGAACAGCTGCTCTTTCACGCCACGAATAAGGTAGCGCAACTTCCTATCTTCAGTCATCTGCGGGTCAGCCCTCCGAAATAAACGTGTCATGTCTTAGGCGAACATGGCGACTGTTTCATTTGGTTTTTGGACCCTTAGCTCTAATAGTTGGTGGGCGCGGTCACGTCTGTCGACATTGGCAAAAGTTTCAACCATCTTCTGGTGAAAGTCGGTCCATGTGGACAGGTTGCCTTCTCTGTTCTCCTACCAAGTACGAGCGCTGTCATCGAGATAAAAGTAGGCCCGGCCGAGCTTTTCTTGAGCAGACCACTGGTTGATCTTCGCAACACGGTCATAGTGGTCTAACCAGTCTTCTACATCATCGTGTGCGTCACCACCAAAGTGTTTAGGCTCCAGCGATTGAAAAAACGTTACCTGGGATGGAGCGGGAGGACTGGTGCCGAGAAATACAGGCTGGGGGCTGGTGTTAGCCATTTCTAGTTGTCTGGTAGAGGTTTTCTGCGAGGGGTTGCAGTCTGGAGGAATACCTCGTAGCCGACGACTGAATCGATGGACAGGGGTTGCAGTAGGCACGTTCGGGCTGGATGAACGGCTCCCACTAGGAGTGTGAAACATCGGGCAGCGTCGCGGCCCAGCTCCTCCACCAGTGTCGCAGTGCAACGCGAACAAAAGATGACAGCAGCTTACGGCAGCGAAAAGAGCGTATTCAGGATCAGCTGTACAGCTTGTTTGTTTATTTGTTTGTATCCTCCAGCAGCAAGATGCCTGCTTCGTTGTCGTCCCGAAAAACCACCTGACCCACTAGCTAGAATCTACAAAACATTCCTATCATCGCTCTTTTTCATATAAACACGTGTCTATACTGAAACCAGTAGAGAAATGTTTAAATGAATTTGGAGCTACTTATTGAAGAGATCCTTTTTTATGTACACTGCAGAAGGCAGCACCATAGACCATTACACCTCTCGTGGCGTCCCACAGGGTGGGGTTCTCAGCCCTACTTTGTTTAACCTCACGATTATTTGACTTGCCCGAGTTCTGGCTCGATCAGTCTACCTTTCTGTGTACGCCGATGACATCTGCATCTGCGCTTCGGAAGTGACGTGACCCCAGGTACGGGCAAGGCTCCAAAAAACAGCGACAACAACGTCGAAGTATCTCCGTGATCGAGGGCTAAGAATTTTCTACTAGAAATTCGCCTTAGTCCCTTTCACTGGCAAAGCGATGTTCTGGTATCCCGTTTCCATCGAGAATATCAGGATTTTGTACACGAGACGTAATCGATTTATGGGCATCATTATTGACACAGATATTTCGTGGAGTGCTCACATCGCGCACTTGAAGAAGAGGCTCAACTCTGTCACCCATCTAATAAAATTTCTCGCTGGTAAAACTTGGGGAACTTCCATGTCAGCCATGCTTGAACTGTACAGAGCGCTCTTCTTAAGGCATTTTTGGTTTAGCACACCCGTGCTTTCAAATGCCGGAAAACCCAACATACGGCTCCTGCAAAGCATTCAAGGTCAAGTTCTTCGCACATGCTTGGGATTGTCTGGGTGTGCTAACACAGTCGCAACAATTGTCATTGCCAAAGACCACCCGATTATGACCTATATAACTGTCGACATACTCGAGGCGCACATTCGCCATATATCCAGACTGCCTAACCACCACCTTGCTAGCCTGCCACCGGAAAGACTGAAGGCCGAGTTCTCCAAAGTGGTAGCGGCTAACCAGCATTCCATCTCCTGGAGATTCTCACCCGTAACCATAACGCTTTGCCTAGAGTGGTGCCTGCAAAGACCACCTTTACACCTTGAATTCCCATGGATAACCAAAAAGGCTAGCCTGTCATCTGCAGCCCTCAAACAGATCTCATTGGACCTTTTGCCTATATTTTATGAAAACTGAACTAATATATATACAGACAGTTCAATCTCGGGAAGTTTGACGGGCGGTTTTTCGATTTATTCTCGGTCAATCGACGTCAAGTTTAAGACTTCAAACGTCACAACACATACAGGCTCTGAGCTCGCCGCCCTTCTAGCCGCAATTAGATTTGTTATGCGAGAATCTCCTGCTAAATGGGCAATCTTCTGCTACTCCAAGGAGGCCCTTTAACGTACGCGAAGTCTACGACGCGGGAACCACCATCAGATGCTAACTCAAATCAATTATATCTGTCTTCGCGCCACTAACAAAGACAAGACATAATATTTGAATAGCTGCCTGGTCACTGTTGGTTTGGGGGTAACCACCTCGCCGACAACGCTGCCCGCTGTGCCCACGACGGAGCACCCACACTGCTCATACCCCTGTCAAGGGTTGATGCCGCAGAAGAACTTCGCCGCATCGCGCATAATACCACACTTATGCATTGGAATCTTCCACTAAACTCCACTCGACGCCCACAGAACCTCGCTTCATTACTTCAATTACAGCTGCCATGAAAGACTTCGCGACGGTACGCTACAATGCTGTATCGGTTGTGGGTTGGCGTTGCCTTCACCAATTCATTAAGTCATCGCATTGGTATGGCTTACTCCCCAACTGTGATAACTGCCATTGTGTCGAAACTCTCGAACATGTCCGGTGCCATTGTCCAGACTTTGAAGAAGATAGCCGGTCTCTCCAGTGTGCCTTAAGGAGGCTGGATGATTTACCCTTTACTCTTGAGAAGATCTTGGGAACGTGGACTTCACGTACTTCAGCCCAGAAAGCCACACGAGCCCTTCTACAATTTTTGAAGGCAACGTCACTGTGCGACCACCTGTGAAACCTAAACTGTGCGTGCGGTGTGTGTGTTATGTACAATGTGTGTCTCCTCCTCTCTCATTCCCCTCAATCCCATATAGGATAGCAAACTGAGCTTAGTCTAGTTAACCTCCCTACCTTTCTGATATTTACTTTTTCTCTTTCTACAAAGAGGGTTCAGCTTAAATTGAGGACCATGCAGCGAGCACTAGAAAGGAAAATTGTAGGTGTAACCTTAAGAGACAAGAAGAGAGCAGAGTGGATCAGGGAACAAACCGGGGTAAAGGATACCATAGTTGAAATCAAGAAAAGGAAATGAACATGGGCCGGGCATGTAGCGCGTAGACAGAATAACCGCTTTTCATTAAGGGTAACTAAGTTGGTTCCCAGAGAAGGCAAGTGGGTTAGGGGGAGACAAAGTTAGATGGGCAGATGAGATGAGAAGCTTGTAGGTATAAATTGGCAGCAGCAAGCACAGGACCAAGTTGACTGGCGGAACATGGGAGAAAGAGGCCTTTGTCTTGCAGTTGACATAGTCAGGTTAATGATGATAATGATGATGATGATGATGCCATCAGTATAGAGAAGCAGTGTCAATCATGGTCCCGCTACCCCTTCATACGTCGAAGTGAGCAAGATACCACCGACGATTACGATACTCTTTAATGCAAAATTAGAGCGCAAAATTAGTTGGCTGTGAGTGGGCATACGCATACGCAGGGTTTCCGTTAAAAGGAGGGGGGAGGGGCTAAGCTTCATCGCAACGTCCTCTCTATCTAGTCAATGTATCGGGTTGAATTTGCGCCCCCCCCCTGTCAACCCTCATGCCTAACTGTGAGTGTATGGGGCTGGCTTTGTGCCCCTCTCGCCCCATCTCCCCACGTTCCCCTTTCCCCCACCTTCGCGCCCACCTATGTTGGTGGGCATCTCGTTCAGTGGTTCATTGAGCCACAGAGGTAGATGAAACACTTCCACCGGGTGAGAATAAACAGCGCCTAAAGGTCCTCGGAAGGATTAGAATGGGTAAATGTGCAAGGAAGACGCTCTTGCAGGAATGTGAAAAGGTGAAATCACGTGATCCTGCAGGAACTCACTGTAGCACGAGGCCTGCGCTCTGCGTTTTGCAAGTGATGCCCTGCGCCTGCGTGCTTTCAGTCTCCCATGCTGCAGGGGTTTGTTCGTTTACGTACTACGACGCGAAACTCAAGCAAGCATAGCAAGAATGCTTGTGCACAAACCTTCACTTCACACCTTGCAACAACTTCATTAGAGATTTTTGTTTATGACATCATAGTTTTTAAGGAAAACATTTTTTGCGTGTGAGCTTGTACTCAGTTGATTCTCTAGAGATAACCTAGTGCACTATTGTCAAGCCGCTGCACTCCCCTTGCGGAAGGGTGGTGGTTTGAATCGCTATATAGAACTGCAGCCCTGAAATATCAAGCCACTTCTGAATCCGCTTTTTCATCAATTTGCATATTGAATAATAATAATAATAATAATAATAATAATAATAATAATAATAATAATAATAATATAATAATAATAATAATAATAATAATAATAATAATAATAATAATAATAATATAATAATATGTAATAATAATAATTTTATATTAATACTTTATTACTATTATCTTGAATTTTATGGCCAAAACTACGATATGATTACGAGGGACACTGCAATGAAAGACCTCGGCAATTTCTGCCACCGACAATGTTCTTTAACATGCACTAACATCGCACAGTACACGGCACTCAATCATTTAGCCTTCATCGAAATGCGACCACCGCGACTGGGTTGAACCGGTGTTGTTCGGGTCAGCAGCCGAGCAACATAACTGCTATGCCGCTGAGGTGGACCGAAACTGACGAATGTGCACATAGAAAAGCTGTGTTTTAAAAGTTGCACCTTTCTGATACACTGAGACAACTTTTGTATTGTTTCATTATTTCGAGTATGTCCTATTGGATATATGTACTCCTAAATATTATGCACATGTGCTACTGATATTTTAGTGCTACATCAACATTGCGAAACAATTGTCTGCTCTTAAAAATGCGTCGGACATTTTTGCCATGACTATCTGCGGTTGCTATAACCCGTGCAGGAAAGAGACAGAATGGTTAAGCTTACCTTTGACATAAATTGAATAAATAACTTTAGCTTAGAACAAAGCAGCACTGACTATAAAAGCTATCGTTTGTAAAAAAAATCAATAAGCCCGAGCCCGAAAACGTATGTATACCGAACATCAGCGTAGGACATTTTTTCCACGGCACTCTGGGATTGCTATAACCCATGTAGAAAAAAACACACAAGAGTTAAGCTTACCTTTGACATGAAAACATTAAATAACTGTAGCTTGGAACAAAGCAGCACTATATATAAAGCTGTCGTTTGTAAAAAAAATCAGTAAGCCCAAAAAATATGTACACTTAACAGCACAATCGAGCCTAAACATTTCTTCAAGACGTGACAAATCCTGGGGACGCAGGCACATGCAACAGCTGCGACTGGCGTGGCCCTTGTCCACTGAAGGAACAAAGAAAACACTAGAAGAGGCCTCTACAGAAGGAACGGAAGAGAAAAGTCTGCAAGCACGAAATTTATGCGGACCAGCGAGAACTATCATGCCACGGGTGGATGACCAACGCGCGACACAAAACTTCCTGCGGTGGCAGCATTGGAGTTTTTCGAGCGAGAAGGAAACATACCATAAGCAAACTTACCAGAGCTAAGAAAACGCTATCTGGCGCAAAACGCCACCGTTTCTCTGCAGTCGTCCTCACCGCATTCTTTGGCATTCTGCAATACGCATACAAATCTGCGATGGCATTGATATCGGGAAGAAGATCATATTTGCTTGATAGGAATCCCATTCTCTAACACACTACGAGTCGTTTGGTATGGGGAAGAGATTGAAATAAGAACCTAGGGGGACCGACCATATACACGATTTTTCCCCAGTCAATGCAATACTTCTATTCCAAGCGCGTCAAAAAACTTTCCTGCTGTCGTTGGCGTTTTGGTCAGAAAAAGTGACGTGTCCACATCTCTTTTTGGACCGGCCATATGTGCATGCCTTGCAATAAATCTTCTTGCGCCGTTGCAGGTTGGGCACTTTTTGGGGCGCACAACGGTGCCGGGCAAAGGTGGTATACTACATAGGTAAATGTAGCTGAAGACTCCGCCTAGCGCAACAGAATGCGATGCAATTTCGCTGCTGCTGTTAGTGCTCTCTATAGGCAATGCAGAAAGTATCAGCCACCTATTCCCTATAAGGGTAAATAAAAAAAAAACTGCTGGTCATTTGTCCATGTCACTTTCACATATGTCGCAATAATTGCAAAGAGTAAAATGTAACCTTAATTAAGGGGCTTTGCCACTTTCTTATTGGATTGAGTTCCCGTGTTACGCATATAGTATCAGTTAAGTCGGTGGAGCATGTAGTAAAGACAATAATTCACGCTTAATTTAGACAGCCTAAGAGCCTTCTGATAGTATAATTATGCCTATACAAAACCTATTTTGGAATACCAAGCGTCGTTCAATATTTAAGCATTTTGTATCTCCCTGTCATTCTGGTAAATATGATTCAAAATATCACAACTTCAACTCGGCAATCGGAAAGGCTGCAATGGTGTATTGAGACAGGACACACGTGATAGACATAGATTGCGGTTCTTCTTTTCATGTCGATTTCGTCCACAACTATAAGGCAACAATAAATGTGCTCTGAATCCTCGAAGAGCAGGATAGATCGAGGTATAGCAGCACAATAAATAGAGGGGTAGCAGGAAGAACAAAACAAATACTACAATTTTGCAATTACGGAGACGAAAGGAATGATAATAAATAGGAAGCCCCACCACCGTGGTCTAGTGAATATGGAACTCGTTAAGGTGTTCGTTAAAGATACCCAGATGGTTGAAAATTTCCTGAGCCCTTCACTGTGGCGTCTCTCATAATATATCGTGACTCTGGGACGTTAACCTCGACAACTGATTGATTTGTGGCGTTTAACGTCCCAAAAGCACGATATGATTATGAGAAACGCCGTAGTGAAGGGCTCCGGAAATTTCGACCACCTGGGGCTCTTTAATGTGCACCCAAATCTGAGCACACGGGCCTACAACACTTCCGCATCCATCGAAAATGCAGCCGCCGCAGCCGGGATTCGAACCCACAACCTGCGGGTCAGCAGCCGAGTACCTTAGCTACTAGACCACCGCGGCGGGGGTCGATTTTCTTTGTTTACAACCGTTCAAGAACCCTCGTTAGCTTACGATGACCCGAGTGATTCGGTGACCATTGAGGCACTAATCGTCCGTACCCTTAATAAAATATTTTGGTAAGAAGTGCAGCACACTGAAACCACGTATTACGCAAACTCGTTTCAAAAGCCTACTAACCCGCATTTTCATCGCTTAGCTCATCAATTTTTAGGCCAACATTTACTTTTGTTGGGCGCTGGTATTATTAGGGTCAGCGTTAACCTCGACAAATATAGTTATAATATTCAATACAGAGTCTGAAATATTAACAGTATGCCACAGCCTGCTTGCCTATCTATACTCAGAGAAAAAGGGTGTTAAGGTTTGAAGCTCGAGTAAAACAATGTATGAGCCACTGGGTGAGTACAATAAAAGCGCGACAATAAGTATATAAAACTGTTCAAATGACATCAAGTGCACTTCTACGTTTCTATACGTAGCTTGGTTCCGCTTAAATACTTTTCTCAATAAAACTGAACAAGATGTAATGGTCATTGCGCTCCAACCAAAATCAATACGTTTAGCAGTTCACGCAGCTTTGAGAAAGGGAATCGTTGAAAAAAAAAGTGGCATACCGAAAAAATGATTGCCATATAGAAGCGGAATCTAGCCATTGTACAAGCAGAATGAAATGTGCGCTATTGAATATGGCTTCCTGTGGGCAAAAGAAAAAAAAATTATACATGCCTATCCAGCCACGAGCATGCTTCCAAAGGAAGAAAAAAATCTTGCTGTAACTCGAATTCGTAAATTGCGCCTGTTCCAGTGGAATTCTAGTTGTGCACTCCAAGGGAAAGAAGGCGTACGCTAGATCGTTTGGGTTGGTAGGCTTTACTGCGGTGTGACTGCCGGTGCGATAATGTTCGATACTTTTGGATCACTTTTGTGCTTATTGCCTTTGATTTTTAGGGGCGAAGCTCTTATTAGGGAAACCTTGTCACTGGTCATGCGTAACCGAGAGGAGAAGAGACGAGAAAGAAAAGAAGGCTAAAGGAATGGATGACCATTTCTCGTCTGATTCCGTAAATGGCGTTACTCTGCCGCTACTCTCCGATCGGCTGTTGTGCGAACTTTGCCCGAGTGCGTGGAGAACGTGTGCCTCTCTCAGTCTCCTGGATAGTCACTGCATGTGGCGGGTCGTTGGTGGGGCATGAACGGAGGAGAGGGGCGGGCGCGTTGAAGACGCTTCCGCTAGGCTTCCTTGGCTCGCGTCTCGTCAGTTTTACCAGCGCATCATCTGCATTCTCGGACGTAATTGGACACGTAGACGCATGGACGGACGAACGGACACACGGACGCTTTGCCCCACTCATGGTCATTCACTCTATGGATATCCTAGGATTTTTTGTGCCTTAGTTAGTGCTGTGACTGGTTATCGTGAGAAAGTTTGTAAGGGTCGCTTAGTTTTATTCTACTGCGATATAAATTGCGTGATATAATTGATTGATATGTGGGGTTTGACTTCCCAAAACGACTATATGATTATGAGAGACGCCGTAGTGGAGGGCTCCGGAAATTTAGACCACCTGGGGTTCTTTAACGTGCACCCAAATCTGAGCACATGGGCCTACAACATTTCCGCCTCCATCGGAAATGTAGCCGCCGCAGCCGGGTTTGAACCCGCACCCTGCGGTGCGTGGTATAACAGTTCATATGTACTGCAAACTTGCACATGCCGCCACTCTGCTGTCTGGGTTCACTGGCCTGTGATTTTTTTGGTGGATTAAGTGTAGCATCGGGCATAGTGCGCAGAATAGTTTTCACTATATAATGTGAGTTCATATAAAGTTGTCATTTAGGTAAACGTGTTTCTTTTTATCTCACTGTTATCCATTTGCGACGGATCATTTATACTTCACTGGTGGTCAGCAAACCGCATATCCGTCTGATCAACCTCACTTCTCCCTACTTCTTCTGGCTTCTGTCTCTTTCTCTATGCCTGCACGTGTGTACATGCATAAGCGATGCAACAACACACTTCAAAACACGCCTTCCAAGAAACGTTTATAGAGGAATGTTAGTTGCCAAATGCTCACGTAACAATAACCGGCGTACTTTTTTGATGAATGAAATCCTTTAGTCACCGAAAGAAATCCCTAAGAAAATCGACGATTTCCGTTTATCCTTTTAAAAACAACACACTCAAAGCCAATCTTCATATTGATACGTACATGGCACTGTAATGACTCCCAAATCACTGAAATCACACCCAAAAGGACGAAAACGACAATGTGTTTGTTGTGAGTTGCACTCTCGAGCTTCCTGTTGGCCTGCATGTCCGTTCGCTTTGTACAGCGTTAGCAAGACCCGCTGTCGACGAATAATTCTTCCCCGTAACAATATTTTCACCCCTTTCACCATCGATATTTTCGTTGTTGTTCAAAATGACACATTCGTCGAATACAGCTCCATGCGGGGATTGTTTAAGATAGGCTGGCTGCGTCAGTGTCGCACATTGTCGCTGCTTGTAGTAATTCATTCATTTTCATCATCAAACCGTGCATCGAAACAGAAGTTCACGGGCCAACCAAAACTTTCATTACTACTGCCTACGTCGACATTGTCATTGTATAACATTAAATTCGTACAGATAACAATGATCACCATTTTTTGCGCTACCAAGTTGTCGTAATTATTATACACCAGCTAGCCCACCTATAAACTCTTCTGCGATCACAGGTATATTCGTTAGTTACGTTCATTATAAAAGACATAACGAGGAAAGTAATAAGAACATGCAATCTTTATTACATTCCTTATTGTGGCTCCCTAGAGTTGATAGACAGTGAAAGTAGCTGCAGCAGCAGCGTATACACGTCGAACGCGTGGTCTCGAAGGCCCCACTCAGACCTCATTTACATAATTCATTATGCTCACACTGCAGCCCCCTTAATGTCTGACCTCAGAAGGACATCGTTTGTTTGCGATATTTTTTTATTCCCGAAGGACGATCCTAAACAAAAGTGGTCGCGCTTCTGAACGAGAGCTGAGAACACAAAGCCTAAATTGAAGGGCACCAATAAAAAGACACAAGTTCTGGCAAAAGAAGTTCTACCAGGGCAGCTGTACTGCACTGCAGTAGATTGGAACTAAACGAAAGTAGAGAGTTGAGCGAACACGCGCGGCCCTGTGGTGATAAACGAGACGTGGCTACTTAGAGGAGTGAATCTCTAAAGAGACCACACCGGATCAATGGTAATTGAGTGCCGGGTATTAAAAGCACAGGGACGACAGTGATAGCAGCAACTGCTGCTGGAACCCGGAATTCATGAGCAGGCAGGGTACTTCAACGTGTTGGCGTTTACAATAAGTGTAAATAGAAAGGTTGTATTTATTTTATTCTTGCAGTGCAAGTGTTATAGAGAACTGTTGTGGTCGCACGTCAGTGAACGTTGAGTGCGTAGCCAAATCAATGTCGCAAATTTCCATTTTGGTTCACGCTTCAGTAATGCCTTGGAAGCAACTGGAATGACGTAGAAGCTTAACCTCATCTTGCTGCTCTTTTTACCTTAGCACAATATGTAATCGATCTTACTTCAACGTTCGTGCTTGTATATTTTTATTAGAGTTCACGTGAGGCGACGTATTGCTTGCGCGTTTAAGCTTCCTATAGGAGGGTATACCTATGCTAAAAGCAATATTACACATCGTTTCAAAGCAGAGATGTATTGAAGTGGGTCTACGACACTGTGGAATAGAACAGAATTTTTAAATTTACCTGCAACATGGTAGGTGTCTTCGTCAGAAATTTATTTGTACAGTTTGTATAAGGATCAATTTAAGAGCTCATTTACGGCTGCTGAAAAACAATTCACTGGCAGATGTGATTGCCGCATTTAACTACGCTTTGACCATTCAGTAATTTTGTGTGCTGTTCCGACCGGTGCGTGTGGAGGCGAGGAAGCGGCGGTTTGTGATCCTTTAATAATAATAATAATAATAATAATAATAATAATAATAATAATAATAATAATAATAATAATAATAATAATAATAATAATAATAATAATAATAATAATAATAATAATAATAATAATAATAATAATAATAATAATACAATAACAATAATAATAATAATAATAATAATATCATCATTCTCATGTGTGTTGAGCTTATGCAGGCAACACAGAGCAGTATCCTTCTGCGACACCCTCTTGCTTCGAACGCATCCTTTTTCCGGCTTTGTCTCAATGGCATCCGAGTATAGGCTCGAAAATTGACAGAGTTTCAGGGGCGAAGCTCCTTAAGCCGTGGGTTTGTCCCTTCTAGCTCGTCATGGTTCGTGACCGCCTAGTTCGATGACTCACTCAGCAGGTGCGGATGGGCGGACATGCGCACAGACAGTCAGACAGACAGATGGACTGACACATGGACATACAGACAGAAGGATGGACTTCTGCACGGATGGATGTCTGGACGGATGCACGGATGGATGGACAGACAGTCGCACGGACAGACGGACGGTTTCCCTGACGGACGGAAGCAAGAAAAAATGAGCGGACTGAAGCACGGAAGCAAATAGGGATGGACGGACAGACAGACAGACGAAAGCACGGATGGATGGATGGACGCTTCGCCCAACTCATCTTCATTCACTACGTGAATATGGCATAATTTTTTTCTATCCGTTTTTTTTCTTTCTGACGCTGGATTTTCCGCGAAGCGAAGTAATGAACGTTTGTATGGTGAAAAGTCCATTGGATTCTGAGCATGCCTACTTTGAACACTAAAACGCTATCTAGTGAGGCCAGTCTAGTTGTGCTATTCGATGAATTAGAGGGTGGTAAATGGGATGTAATAGAGCTCAGCGATGTTAGGAGGACACGTGAGGCTTATACAGTGCTGAAGAATGGACACGTCCTATGCTACTGTGGATTTGTTGAGAGAAAAGAACTAGGAGTGGGGTTTCTCACACACAAGAATATCACTGGCAACATAAAAGAATACTATAGCATCGTTGAGAGGGTGGCAAGTATCATAATTTAATTAAGTTTAACAAAAGGTTCGAGATGAATGTGGTACAGGCCTACGTGCCTACATTGAGCCATGATGATCACTTGGTTTAACGTTTTTATGAAGACGTAGAGTCTGCCATTAATAAAGTTAAGACAAAGTTTACTATTCTTTGGGGTGACTTTATTGCCAAAGTCGGCAAGAAACAACAGGCTGGAGACTATGCAGTGGGGGAATATGGCGTCGGCTCTAGAAATGCCAGATGGAAGTTATTAGTAGAGTTCACAGAACGCAATAATTTACGGATTATGAATACCTTCTTCATAAAACGGGCTAACTGTAAGTGGCTATGGCGAAGTCCTAATGGCGAAACTAAAAATGAAATTGAATTCATTCTGTGTGCACACTCAGACATTGTACAGGATGTAGAAGTAGTTGGCAAGATTAGATGCAGTGACCGTAGAATGGTAAGAGCTCGTATACAGCTAGAAATAAAAAAAAATTACAGCATATCTACGGGGTGAATGATGATGAGGGGGCGAAGCTCCTGAGGGGAAATCATAGGTAAAACCAGGACTGTTCAGTGAAAGTTCGCGCACTACATCATCAAGAAAGACGTGAGAAACACTGTGTGCGCATATGTACGGCAGGGTCCTCGCGCCGTCGCCATGACGCTTGGGCCTCTCGTTCTTGAACGCTGGATCTTGGCAGTGGCGTCGCGCAGCTTCACGGAGCGCTTCTGCTTCGCGGTCTCGCACATCGGGATTCTGTCTGCGAGCACGCGCTGCCACCGCTCTGCGGCCTTATCCAGCGGGCAACTCCGAGCACGTGCCAACAGCGAACGGATTTTATTACAACGCTCCCCGCCATCTAGTAAATAATCGAATAACTAAGCTGCCACCGCCTTGCGCACTCGCCGCTCTGCAGCGTTATCCATCGGGCAACTCCGAGCACGTGCCAACAGCGAACAGATTTTATTACAGCGCTTCCCGCCATCTAGTAAACAATCGAAGAACTAAACTAGAGGTAGCCACGCCATCTAGTAAACAATGCAAGAACTAAACTAGAAGTGGCTATATACATACGCCGAGGATGGACAGACCCACGCCTTAAGGAGGTTCACCCCTAAAAAAAGCAAAGACAAAAACTGGTATGCAAGAAGCCAATTAAAGAACTGGTGGTGATACGAAAATTACAGGAATTCAGAGTTTTGCTTCAGAATCAATTCGAGGCACTACATGAGATAACCGACGTTAGCGTTGACACAATGAATGATAATATTATTAGTACCATCAAAGAATGTGCCATTGAAATTGGAGGTTCCGTCACTAGACGGCAAGGTGGCAAACTATCTCAGGCGACAAAAATCGTATTAAGAGACGACAAACGATGAAAGCTTCAAATGCGACCGACAAAATAGAGCTAGTAGAGCTTTCAAAGTCAATGAATAGGCGTAAATTAGCCGACATCAGGAGGTATAACATGGAAAGAATTGAACAGGCTGTAAAATGCGGCAGAACCCTAAAAGCTGCGAAGGCAGACTTGTGCATAGGCAAAAATCGAATGCAAGTACCGGGAAACTAAGAAGGCAATGTCATAAATAATATAGATAGGATGGTCAAGACAGCGGAGTAGTTCTACAGAGAGCTATACAGGAGCCAAAAACCAAGATGGTATTGGGAGAAACTTTAATAGTCCAAGAGAGTTCGACATCCTATCAGTAACGACAGAGGAACTAAGGAAAGCCCTAGGAGGAATGCAGAGACAAAGCCGCTGGTGAGGATAAAGTAACAACGGACCTCCTGAATGGAGAAATTGTGTTAGAAAAATATCCACCTTATATATAAAGTGTTTCTTGACGGGAAGGGTACAGAATCTTGGGAGAACGCCAACATCACCTTAATCTATGAGAAAGGCGGTTGATTGATTGTGGTGATTAACGTCATAAAACCACCATATGATTATGAGAGACGCCGTAGTGGAGGGCTCCGGGAATTTCGACCACCTGGGGTTTTTTAACGTGCACCCAAATCTGAGGACACGGGCCTACAACATTTCCGCCTTCATCGTATGAGAAAGGAGGTGCCAAGGGCTTGAAAAGTTACAGGCTGATCAGCTTACTTTCCGTTCTCCACGACAGAATAATAGCGAATAGAATTAAGACGATATTAGAGTTCAATCAGCCAACGAACCAAGCAGGATTTCGTACCGGCTACTCCGCAATAGACCATATTTAAAGTATAAATCAGGTAATAAATAAATGCGCTGAATACAACTAACCCTCAACCCCTATACATAGATTTTATAGATTAAGAGAAGGCGTTTAACTCAGTCGAAACACCAGCAGTAATGCAGGCATTACGGAATCGGGGAATCGAAGATCTCTACACAAACATACTGGAAGAAATCTACAGGGAATCCACAGCCATCATAGTTCTCCATTAAGAAAGCGACAGAATCCCAATAATGAAGGGTGTAAAGCAGGGAGACGCGATCTCTGTAATGCTTTTCACCGCGCGTTTACAGGTGGTATTCATGACCCTAGACTGGGAAGAGTAAGGGATAAGAGTTAATAGAGAGTACCTTAGGAACTTGCGATTCGCTGACTACATTGCCTTGATGAGTAACTCGGGGGACGAATTACAGTTCATGATTACTGAGCTGGACACGGAAAGCATAAAGGTAGATCTGAAAATTAATATGCACAAAACTAAAGTAATGTGCAACAATCTCGGCAGGAAACAGCCCTTTGTGATACGTGGAGGTATCACAAAGTGCTGTTTCTGCTGGAAGTCGTTAAAGAATGTGTATACCTAGGACAGGTAATAACCGCGGAGCAGAACAACAAGATTGAATTAACTAGAAGAATAAGAATGGGTTGGAGCACATTAGGCAAGCACTCTCAAACCATGACTGCTAGATGGCCACTAATCCTCAAGAGGAAGGAATGTAACAGTTGCATCTCGCAAGTACTAACCTATGGAGCAGAAACCTGGAGGCTCACAAAGAGGGTTCAGCTTAAATTGAGGACGATGAAGAGAGTGCTGGAAAGGAAAATGATAAGTGTAACCTTAGGAGACAAGAAGAGAACAGAATGGGTCAGGGAACAAGCTGGGGTTAAGGATATCATAGTCATAATAAAGAAAAAAAATGAACATGGGCTGGACACGTAGCACGTAGGCAGGATAACCAGTGGTCACTAAGGGTAACTGACTGGATTCCCTGCGAAGCCAAACACACGAAGGGGAGACAGAGAGTTAGGTGGGCGGATGGGATTAAAATGTTTGCGGGTATAACGTGGCAATGAAAAACACAGACTGGGTGGATTGGTGGATCATGGGAGAGGCCTCTGACCTGCAGTGGGCATAGTCAGGCTGATGATGATGATGATGATGAAGATGGCGATGGTGAAGAGTACAGATACACCGATTTCTTGCTCAGTATTCGGAGGCCGCAAGAGCCCAGTAAACACAATCCATATCTCCTACTCACCAATTGGTCTGCTTTCTGATTAATTTAACGCGATAGCATCAAAGAGCTGGTATCGCAGAAATTCTGGCGTCTTGCGTTGGTGTCAGCGTAGGCGTCATTGGTTGTGAGCGAAACAGCATCATCTTGCCCGTCACTAATTATTCAAGATAGAAAAGAATAGGTTGAAATAAAATTAGGACCGAACCAAGGCCATTCGCGTGAAGAGCAGGTGTTCTAACGCGCAACGACGCGTCTGCTAGCAAATGCAGTTAAAATAACTTTCTATGCTTAGAAAAACAGTGAATATAGTGCTCATATTTGATACACCCACTTCCTATGAAGGTGTCACGACACAGCAATTGTGATTGTCATCTTATTGCGTATGAGCAATAAGATAACGATGACGATCTTCACAATATAATGCGTAACGGAAAAATGAGAACGATGCAAACAAAATAAAAAACTCGCAGCACATCTAAAAGTCAAAGATAATAAGTGGGGCGAAGCGTCCATCCGTCCATCGATCTGTTTGCCCGTCCGTCCACGCATGCGTCCATGTGTCCAATGGCGTTCGAAAATGCAGACGGCGCACGGGTAACAGCGACGAGACGCGAGCCAAGGAAGCCTAGTGCAAGCGTGTTCAACGGACACACCGCTCTGCTTCGTTCATGCCGCACCAACAATCCGACACGTACGGTGACAACCCAAACAAAGATAAACACTCGTTCGCCGCGCACTCAGGGAAAGCACGCGCAGCAGCCAATAGGAGAGAAGTGGTACATCGCCGACTAAAATATTCTCACTCAACTGCAGTTTGCTTTTGCTTTTATGAGACAGAGCCGTCTAGTATACTGTTCGGGAGATACTGTCGTCTTTTCTTTTTCGTCTCTTCTTTCGTTTACCTGTGACGCGTGACAAAGTTAGACTAAGGGGAGCTTTCCCCCTAAAACTCCTGTGTTCGAGTGGTGTTGGAACTTGGGTCACTTGCAAGCAGGCGGATGTTCTACCACAGAGATACGGGTCTGTTTGTGATTACAGTGAAAATAACTTCATCTGCTTGGAAATGTAGTGCAACTAACTTTTACGCTTTACAAACCAACACGTCTTGTATACATACCACACAATTCAACATCAAATACTGCAGTAACATTGCGCGGTAAAATACTCTATTGGCATCGGGTGTCACTAAATGAGATTATCATAATAACTTCATGGTTTAAAGCTGGTCAGCCACTACAAAAGGCACATTTGTCACTGCACCTTTACTCTTTCTCACTTTGTTATAAATTTAAACATGATGAAGGAACCCTCGGGTAACATAGGTGAGGAAAAAGTGAATAACAATAGGCCAATATTAATCAAAATTGCGACAGGATAATATAAAATATTATGCTATCTCTCGCTAAAGGGAACCACTTGTGGATGCAAAGCAGCAGGGGGATGGTGAACGGCCCCCATAGAAGCTCGTCTATATCGCCATAAGCAGGTGCACCAACATTCAGAACCTCTTTTCTTTCTCGTCTGCCGCTGACCAGCGCCACCGGTGACCATGACTGTAGCCCTGCTAAACAGCTGGTTTGTCAACTCACACGCCCGGGACATCGAATATGATCCTGTGCTTTTTTGCAGACGCGCTCTTTTTGACAGAAACAGAGAGCTCCGCACGACCGACGATCAGCAGCTATGAAGTGATCGTGTACACTGAGGAAAGGTCTCGTTGCCCTTGCGGCCGACATGGGAGAGAGAGTTGAGAAGAGCGGAGGAGAAAAGAGAGAGAAATGGACCTCTCCCAGCCGCACATGCGCACTTTGCATGTAAAGCAAAAGCTGCTTCGCATTTAACACACCTGCAGGCACACACCCTTCATACAAGGTGGTGATGTGACTTCAACGTAGACATTGTGCACCTTAGGACTCAGCTTTGTCATTCATTTTTTGTCACTTTGTCACTCAATATACATAATAATGGCCATGGCCTCCGATATGGCGGGCGTGGGACGGGTGCCTCTAGGGCCGTCGCAATCGCACGGAAGGAGCGTGTTTCCAGAGGTGAGCATGGCCCGCTTTTTCTCCGCTCCGCGGTGCTCCTTCATGTGGTCGAAATGGCTGCTGCACTGTGGGCGAAGCTTGCATGTGGCGAGAAAGAAAAATGGTTTCGCTCTTTTATATAACTTCGCGCTCATTTGGGAATGTCGGGCCAAGGTACACGAGAGGCAAAGTCAATGCTTAGGCTTATATATTCTTAAACGGACGTTTGTACTGTAGATTTGCGCCTCTCATATTAGAGCACTTATATTTGGGATGGCTGTGCGAGAAATCCGGATGTGCTGGAAACTTACTTTACTTCGAAGTATGTGGCCTTGATAGCATGGAGGGCATTGGTGAGGAAAAAAGATTGCAGCCCGCTTAACAAGCGAAGTCGGAATAGTCCTCTGATACGCTCACGGGCTACGCTCGATTAAAGGGTTCTTCTTTTTTCTTTCCATAGAACCAGTGCTGCTTTTCATTGTAACGCCGTTTCATGAATACTCCCATTGAGCCGCAGAAGCAGGATACAGAGAGGAAGGCGGTCCTCATGCATCTAGACTACGCTGGTCTAGACTATGGCTAGGCTGAACACCGCCGGTTGTGCGACGACCACGGGCTGGTTACAGACACGTTTTGGTCATGTAATTGTGGTTACCTATTGTCACTGTGAATTTTACAGTGATCAATGGATACGTTTGAAAATGTAAGAACGAACATAAAAATGCTTTGCTTGTTCAAGAAGTACGCAACACACGTTCAGAGTTTGAAGTAGCTTTGTAAAACACTGTGGTGTTACATGACAGTGACACTTTGCACTTTTCTTTGCCTTGTGATCCACATCAGCGAATAATTTGTTTTCATTAGAAAGACGCCGTTATGCTACTGTGTGGCCCTTTCATTTAAATGCAGTCGAGAGTACAGTAATTGAACACGACACTGATATTGCCATTGTTCTACCAAATCATAATCAAAATTCAGATGAAAAAAAAGAGACGATGACAACTCAGGCGCTTCACCTGTTAAATACGTGGGGAGCGAACTTAGGTCGGCTAATTGATGCTTTCTATAAAACTGCGGCAAAATTACTTCTGACATACCTTATTATAATGACATAACCAGGACAGTAAATTATTCAGAGCGCAACTGCGCTTCGGCTGACCACCTCAATAATATCCGTACGTGATATAATAGTAAAACTATACGTCAGGATAGGAGAGCAATACGATTAAACGACAATAATTAGCCTTTTTGCCCATACAAGTCTCCAGAAAGGGAAAATGCTAGAATGACTCTATATTAGTCAAATCGAGATATTTATCAACGAGAAAAAACGAACCATAATAAAAAACGAATTGATACCTCCTTACAATTAACTGAATGAAGAAGCTGCCATGCTCTTCTTCATACATTGGTCCAAAATGTAGTAACAGGAAAAAAAAATTGCCATCAGTTGAGCCAGAAGATTCTGGTGCTGATGCTTGCTCTTACACGAAAAAGAAAGACATGCGCACGTGCGCTCTGCTGCCTGCCGCAGTCTTCGCCGCCACCGGAATCCGCGCCCTCCCGCGATAGCTGTAGGCAAGCAAGGCGATACTCGCTCATTTAGCTGGGAAGCGCAGTGATTGTGAAGGCCGGAGAGAACAACGCCACGCGCCCACCATCTTGGATGCCATGATATGGGGCAACGCTCGGCTAACGCTTGCTGTTGTCGATATGCGAGGCAAAAAAATCACAGCATATCCACAGGGTGAATGATGATGCGTGGTGTGAAGCGTCCGCCCGTCCATGCTTCCGTCCATCTGTCTGTCATGGAGTTACTGTATACGCTACCTTTAGGTAGCAGAGTTGCGCATAGGTCCGCCATCTTGCCCGCTGAGTAGTCTTTGTCATCCAGGAAAGCCACTCTTACCCAATTCGGAGCTGATGTAGCCGAGCGGCTCCGTGTGTTTTAGGGGCGAAGTTCCTTAAGGCGTGGTCTGTGCGTCCCCTGTATGTAGCTACCTCTCGTTTAGTTCTTGCAGTGTTCACTAGATGGCGGTACTTGTAGCAGATGATGAAAACATGCAAGATGTTATAAACTAGACGGCGGTACTTGTAGTTGATGATGAAAGATGCGAGATGTTATAAAATAGGAATGATGTCACATATGGCGCGTGGCATTGGTGGAAGGCAATCGTTCAGTTTAGTGCGGTGACGTACGCTAGGGGGAGCGTTGTAATATAATTTAGTGGGCAAAATGTATAGAAGATTCATGGTTTACCAGGTTTACCTCCGGAGCGTCACCCACTCATAATGATTCACTTCGTGGATATGGCGGCACTTTTTTTTTGCTTGTTCATAACTTGTCGCTGGCGCAATGACTTCCGTTTCAAAGATAAAAAGAAAAACTCTCATGAATATTGGCCTTGGATAGTACTGATGCTGTAGCTTCTTCAGCGGTGGTCACAACATGAATATATTTTTGTTTGAAATAGCAAAAAAGGAAAGTTTTGTTTGATTTGTCGAGAACCGTGTACACAATTCGCAACAACTTAAGCTCAGCAAATCACTCCTTTCACGTAGTTTTTCGCCGCTTTAAACATTTTCACAGGTGGATCAACAGAACAATTGCTAGAACTAATCTTTCGTGTTTTACAGGCAAGCAAGCGCAAGCAAACGAGAATTTTCGGCATATCTATACGTAGCTGTGGCATCCGGTCAACATGGCAACAATGCAGCCCCGAGGCCTGGCGCTGCACTGCGCGGAGACCAATAACACTGACATTCAGTAAAAATGAACAGAAGACACAAACACAACACAAATGAAGTATGTTTCCGCACTCAGTGGGATCGCCTCACCTGACTGCTTCGGCAGTTGTGGTGGCGGCGCCAGAGGCGTGGTGATTGCCCGAGCCCATGCAGCCCTTAAGTTGACTTTCCCTAAAATGGACGTTTTTTTGCGCACGTAAACGCGTTTAGCGAATAGGGACGTGAGCAGCGAGTTCTTTCAGCCGCTCAACTCTGCTGCCTAAATGTAGCATATACAGTGACTCCAGTCTGTCCCTCACACGAGTGCCACCTGCTGAGTGAGTCATGCAACTAGCTGCTTATAAACCGGTCACAAACATGCAGGGAAAGACCCAAGGCTTTAGGAGCTTCTCCCTAAAAATGGTCGACGATGCGCTTACAACAGCAACAACAACACGAGCACGGTCGCTTTCATCATCTTCGTCATCTATGGTGCTCTTTCGTTGCCGATGTCGTGTAACATATAACCCCCCCCGCTGCTGGCAGCGCCGTCTCGGCGCCTAAAGGAGAGTAGGGTCATATGCGGATATGTACGGTTTGAGGCGGGTCACGTGGACGACGTCAGTTGCGGGTGTGGACGACGATGACTGACAGTCCAACGCAGCGATCTCGTATGTGACATCGGTAAGCCGGCGTAAAACCTTGTAAGGCCCCGAGTAGCGAGACAGCAGCTTCGAAGAGAGACCAACGTGGCGGCATGGTGTCCAGAGGATGACCGATGAACCTGGAGAGTAGGAAACTACTCTGTGATGGCTATCGTAGCGGGCCTTCTGAGAGAGCTGCGAGCCAAGAAAACGTTCCCGTGCGATTTGGCGGGCCACTTGAGCCCGAGCAGTGGCATCCCGGGCGTACTCTGTAACCGTTTGCGTCGTTGATGGGAGAAGTGTCTCGAAGGGTAGCGCTGGATGGCGGTCGAACAATAAATATAAAAGGGAGAAGCCAGCGGTGTCGTGGCGTGACGAATTGTATGCGAATGTCACATAAGGCAAAGTACTATCCCAATCAAGGTGATCTTTGGAAACGTACATGGAGAGCATCGTTGTCAATGTTCGATTTAGGCGCTTGGTAAGACCATTCGTTGGTGGGTGATAGGCCGTAGTGAGCTTGTGACGCGTCGAACACGAGCGAAGGATGTCACTTTACTACTTTTGAAAAAAAAATGAGCGACCACGATCAGTCAGCAGCTGTCGAGGAGCACCATGGTGAAGAATTACGTCATGAAGCAAGAAGTCCGTGACGTCAGTGGCACAGCTTGTCGGTAGCGCTCGTGTGATAGCGTATCTTGTGGCGTAATCAGTGGCTACGGCTATCCACTTGTTTCCAGTGAGAGAAGTTGGAAATGATCCAACGAGATCAAAACCGACGCGGCAGAAGGGAACGATGGGTATGTCTATTGGTTGGAGCGGACCAGCTGGTGGCAAGGTGGAGTGTTTGGAGCACTGGCAGGACTCACATGCAGCAACGTATCGGCGTACAGAACGGTAAAGGCTGGGCGAGAAGAATCTACGCCGCACGCGATTGTACGTGCGCGTGACCCCGAGATGTCCCGCGGTTGGGGCGTCGTGAAGCTGTTCAAGTACAGCGGAACGGAATGTCGCAGGAACTACGAGTAGTAGTTCTGGTCCTTCGGTGCTCGTGTTGCGTCGGTAGAGAACGCCATCGCGTAGAACGAACAAGTGTAGCGACGGGTCTACGTGGGGCAAGCGTAGACTCTGCATAATAGACCGCAAGGGGACATCGCTGAGCTGTTCCTTGCTTATGTCGGTGAAAGCCGACATGGCGAAGACACAAGGGTCAGAATCATGTGCTGAAAGGTCAGGTGGGTCCACGGGGGGACGGGATAGACAGTCGGCATCCTGCTGCATTGGGCCAGATTTGTATGCCACGTCGAAGCTGTATTCTTGTAGTTTCAAGGCCCAACGGCCAAGTCATCCTGTTGGATTTTTGAGGGACGACAGCCAGCACAAGGCATGGTGATCTGTAATTACCGAAAAAGTGCGGCCAAACAAGTATGGTCGAAATTTTCCGACTGCCCAGACTAGTGCGAGGCACTCATGCTCTGTAATGGAAAACTTGCTCTCCGAAAGAGAGAGGAGGCGACTGGCATAAGCAATGACGCGATCTTGTCCTCGTTGCCGCTGGGCGAGAAGAGCACCAATTCCATGTCCGCTGGCATCAGTACGAACTTAAGTATGGGCTGACGGGTCGTAATGGGCCAAGATGGGTGGGGAAGTAAGTAATGTTGTGAGGGTGCTGAAGGCAGTTGCTTGGTCAGTACCCCAATAAAAAGGCATGTCCTTTTTCAGTAGCTCCGTAAGTGGTCGGACAATGTCAGCAAAATTCTTCACGAAACGTCGAAAGTAAGAACAAATGATGATGATGATGTTTCATGTTTTATGGCGCAAGGGCCATTTCACGGCCAAAGAGCGCCAGTTCATCTTACTAAAAAAATGAAAAATGATTGCGATAAGCGGCTGTATGAGGGCCATAAAATTCCTCGCGGTAAGGCGGGTAAAAACATACAAGTAATAAAATCATGACCATGCCGTGAAAGGTGTGTGGTGTGAATAGATGACAAAAGTTGGTGATAATAAAAGACGATGGTGGATATGTATGGCATTAGCACAAGTGCCTCACTCGTTAATACCCTTGCGTCCAAGGGCCGTGAGGCAAGTGCTTTCTTGTGTAACCACCGTAGCAAAAACCTCTCTGGAGAGGTCATGCTACGGGATGCCCGGGTATATGATATGAAAACTATGAATTTCTTTAAAAAACGCTAACAATGATTTGTGACTAAAAAGCGGTTCCCTACCGACGAACATTGCAGGGTGTAAAGGTATATGTTGTCGGTAGGGTAATGGAAAGTGTTGTTTTCTTACAGTGTCCAATTGTTTGCACTCAATTAAAATGTGAAGGACTGTCAATGCTTCACCACATCTGTCACACAATGGTGGATCGCCACCAGACAAAAGGTGTGTGTGTGTGTCGTGTATGTGTGTCCTATCCTGAGTCTCGTTAGTATTACCTCTGTATAACGCGATTTCGATACGGGCAGCCAATGACCAAGGTGTGGCTTAATAACGTGTAGTTTGTTTTGTGTTTGTGTATCCCACTTGCTCTGCCAGTATATTCTGAGGTTTCGTTTGAGGGATGGTTTAAGATCGAGGGCCGGGATTGATATAGGTGTAGGGGTAGTGCTTTTGTGCACGGATGCAGCGAGCTGATCCGCCCTCACGTTGCCTTGAATCTCACGGTGCCCTGGCACCCAGCACACTACAACATGTTGTTTGAGTGTGTAAAGTGTGCATAAAATGGAGTAAAGTGAGACAAGGACTGGGTTTTTTTGTTTTTTAAGACTGTGCAGAGCCGTTACCACACTTAGGGAGTCTGTATAAATTACTGCTTTTTGTATTTGTAATTGTTTGATGTGTTTAGCTGCCACCAGTATCGCGTGAGCTTCCGATGTGAAGATACTTGTGCGTGGATGTAGAGGGCCAGCATCCGAAAAGGATGGGCCGACAGCAGCGTAGGACACAGAGGAGTTAGTCTTAGAGGCATCTGTGAAGAACTCAGGACATGTGTATTTGTGTTGAAGTTCCAGAAAGTATGTTCGGATATGGGCAATAGGTGCATGTTTTGTAACCTCTAGGAAAGACACATCGCAGTCTATAGTCTGCCACTGCCACGGTGGCGGGTATGCTACAGGAGCCATTAAACTGTGTTCTAGTGAGATTCCAGTTTTCTCAGCTAGACTCTTCAGGCGAATAGAGAAGGGCTGCCTCATCGAAGGCCTGTTTTGAAACAAAATTGAGCTCGACAAATCATTAATAGTAGAGTATGAGGGGTGCTTCTTGTCTGCTTTCACCTTAAGGTAATAAACAAAGGACATGTAAGTTCTCTGCAGATGAAGCGACCACTCATTTGACTCAACATAAAGGCTTTCTACGGGGCTGGTGCGAAAAGCACCCGTAGAAAGGCGGATGCCCAAATGGTGCACGGGGTCCAGCATCTTCAAAGCACTTTGAGTCGCAGACTGATAAACAACGGCCCCATAATCTAAGCGGGTGCGAATGAGGCTTCTATATAGGTTCATGAGACATTGCCTGTCACTACCCCACCTAGTACGTGACAACACTTTTAAAACATTCATGGCTTTTCAACATTTTGTTTTTAGATACTTGATGTGCGGTACGAAGGTCAACTTGTTGTCCAAGATTAATCCTAAGAATTTATGCTCCGTATTAACAGACAGACGCTGACCGTTCAGTTCAATGTCGGGTTCTGAGTGCATGCCTCTCTTTCTAGAGAACAGGACACACGTGCTTTTTTGTGGGTTCAGTCGGAATCCGTTTTCCTCTGCCCATTTTGAGAGCTTGTTTAAACCTAACTGAACCTGCCGCTCACACATTGCCAGATTGCAAGACCTAAAGCCAAGCTGGACGTCATCGACATATGTACAATAAAACATATTGCGAGGGATGGTCAAGCGCAAGGAATTAATTTTTATGAGAAAAAGTGTGCAGCTAAGTACACCACCTTGTGGAACGCCTGTTTCCTGGACAAATGTTTTGGAATGAACCGTGCCCACTCGGACACGGAATGTCCGGTTTGACAGGTAACTTTTGATTATGTGAAACATTCTTCCGCGCACGCCAAGGTGGGATAGGTCTCTTAGAATTCCAAAACGCCATGTTGTATCATAAGCCTTTTCGATATCGAGGAACACAGAGAGAAAATATTGTTTATGGACGAAGGCGTCTCTGATCTGTGCCTCGATACGAACAAGGTGGTCTGTCGTGGATCTACTCTCTCGAAACCCGCACTGAAATGGGTCGAGCAAATTGTTTGTTTCAAGAAAGTGTACAAGTCGGCAGTTTATCATTTTTTCGAAGACTTTGCACAAGCAGCTTGTAAGTGCAATAGGCCTATAACTCGAAGCTAAAGAAGGGTCCCTGCCCTCTTTCAAAATGGGAATAAGAATAGCCTCTTTCCAGGAGGTAGGAATAGTGCCAGAAGACCAAATAGCATTGTACAAACAAAGTAAGGTTTTTCGGGTTTCGTTTGGTAGGTTCTTTAACATTTCATACATCACACGGTCAGAACCTGGGGCAGAAGTACTGCAGGAGTTCAGAGATGTTCAGAGCTCAGCAAGACTGAAAGCTTGGTTATATCCCTCGTATCTAGTGGATTTGTGTTCAAGTTTCTGCTTTTCTATTCTTGTTCTGTATTTTTGGAAAGTGTCAGTATAGTGGGACGAGCTGGATACCTGTTCGAAGTGTGCACCGAGGAAGTTTGCCTGATCTTCCAAGGTATCACCCTGAGTGTTTACGAGTGGAAGTGTGTGTACTTGTTTTCCTGCTATCCTACGGACCATGTCCCAGACTTTAGCCTCCTGTGTGTATGAATTAACCCCTGATAAAAACTTCTGCCAGCTTTCTCTTCTGGCCTGCCGACGCGTTCTCCTGCCTTGAGACTTTATTTTCTTGAAGGTTTCAAGATTTTCGGCTGTCGGCGAGTTCCGAAGCAGCCTCCAAGCTCTGTTTTGCTGTTTGCGCGCGTTTCGGCATTCAGAGTTCCACCATGGCACACGTCGTTTTCCAGGGTGTCCATTTGTTTGTGGGATGCATTTTGTTGCAGCATCGATCAAAAACGCTGTGAAGTAGTTCACCGCAACATCAATGTTCAAAGTACAGATGTCATTCCAACCTAGGCTAGCAATAGTATAAAACTGTTCCCAGTCGGCTCTGTTTATGAGCCACTTGGGAACACGTGATGGACACTCAGTTACTGTCGTTGTGCTCAAAACTACGGGGAAGTGGTCACTTCCGTATGGATTACTGACGACTTTCCACTGGAGTATAGACATAAGGGATGGAGATACTATGCTCAGGTCTATGGAGGAGTAGGTGTTATTGGCGAGATTATAATAGGTTGGTTCTTTTCGGTTTAGGAGACACGCGCTCGACGAGAGAAGGAACTGTTCGATCAGTCGACCTCGCGCGTCATACCGAGAGTCACCCCATAGCCTGCTATGCGCATTAAAGTCTCCAAGGAGAACATAAGGTTCCGGAAGTTCATCAATTAAAGAGTGTAAATCACGTTTTTGCAGCTGATAGCTAGGAGGAATGTAAATGGTGCAGATTGTGATCAGTTTATCAAAAAGAACCGCTCGAACAGCCACTGCCTCAAGGGATGTTTGGAGTTGTAATTGTGTGCATGCAATTCCTTGATTCACTATGATGGCAACACCTCCGGATGATGTCATGGCATCATCACGGTCCTTCCGAAAAATAGGGTATTTACGAAGAAAATTTGTGTGTTTTGAATTAAGGTGTGTTTCTTGTACACACAGCACTTTTGGTGAGTGTTCGTGTAGAAGTTCTTGGATGTCGTCAAGGTTTCTGAGAAGGCCCCTGACGTTCCATTGTATAATTTGAGTGTTCATGGTGAATGTAAAATAATGCTGTGTGTACGAAAAGCGAGTGGCTGTTTAGAAGGGGAGTTTTAGTTCACTTAACAGGGCCGTCACCAGGCCCTGTTATTTGCTTTTTTGTTTTCTTGGCGCGCTCCAAGGAGCCACGCCGCTCTTTCGGCACCAAGGGTGCCGACGTATCTATTGCCTCCTCGGAGGCACTGGATGCCCGCACGTGCGGGCTGTTAGTTTGGATTTTGGGCCTCGCCTGGTGAGGGGAGGCCTTGAGACCCGAAGACTCTGGAGTCTCCGCTCTCTGTTTGGGAGTTGGCGGTGTAGCCTGGGCTACAGCCGCCTTGGGGGCAGGTGCCACAGCCGACGGCTCGCTCTGCGCGGGCCGAAGGGGTGGCGAGGGTTGGTGCGGCGGTGCCCCCTGACGCGCCGCATCAGCGTATGAAGGTCCATAGAATGGAGCGACTCTTCGCCGTGCTTCCTTAAACGTAATGTTCTCCTTCACCTTCAATGTAATTATTTCTTTTTCTTTTTTCCAGTATGTGCAGGAGCGTGAATATTCGGCATGGTTTCCTTCGCAGTTTACACAGTGTGGCGGTTCTTTGCAGTTCTCGGACACGTGGCCTAGGACTCCACATTGTGCACAAGTCTGGCGACCACGACAGGTTTTAGAGCCGTGGCCATACCTCTGGCATTGGAAGCAACGACGAGGATTTGGTATATACGGCCTGATAGATGTCTTTGTGTACCCTGTTTGAATGGAATCTGGTAGTTTACTGGATGCAAACGTGAGTATCAAGTGTTTCGTTGGTATTTCCTTATTATCTCTTCTGATGATAATTCTCTGTACATTAGTGACATTTTGGCTCTTCCACCCTTCCAAAAGTTCAGTCTCGGTGAGCTCAAGTAAGTCAGCATCAGATACCACTCCGCGAGTGGTGTTCATGGATCGGTGTGGTGTTACGGTGATCGGTACGTCACCAAACGTTGAGAGGCTTTTTAGCTTTACAAATTGTGCTTTGTCCCGAATTTCTAGAAGAAGGTCTCCGCTCGCCATTTTGGTTACTTTGTATCCAGCCCCGAGAGTTTCCGTAAGACACCTGGCAACTACGAAAGGAGATACGGTCCTGGCTTGCTTTCCGTTTTTTTCACAGTGAATGACGTGGAAGTGGGGAAAAGTTTCTATTGGCTGGTTGAAGAGATTTATGTCGTCGATGCGTACCCGCTTTAGGCCGGTACGATCAGATAGTAGAGGAAATGCGCTATGCATGCCGGTATTATTTTTGTTCAGCAGCGTTGGCGGCCACCCACCACGGAGCCCAACAAGGGGACGCTGCAAGTTTACAGGTGCTGAAAGCTTGCAGACGTCAGCCGTACAACACTGCCATAACCCAATGCGCCTAGACCAAGGTAGGCTATTTGCACAGGGTTAACCCTTGCCGCCAGGAAATTTGGAAGTAAACAGAAGAGAGTAGAAGACAGGACAGATTTAAAGACGAGAAAAGACTAAGATGTAGGAAGAGAGAGATAGGAAAAGGCGACTGCCGATTTCCCCTGGGTGGGTCAGCCCAGGGGTGCCGTCTACGTGAAGCCGGGGCCAAAGAGGTGTGTTGCCTCTGCCGGGGGGCCTTCAAGGTCCAATCACCCGGCTTTGGCTCAACCCCCAGGATCCCCTTTTCCCCGGACACGGCAAAGCCACGCACGGCTAGGCGTGGGAGGGAGCCGAAACTCCCCCGTTAGCTCGGGTCCGTGGTGTCGCTACACACCAAACGCCTACTTGCGCAGGCGCCCCTGCGGGGAAAGTAAGAACAAAGGCCGATGAAACTCCGTACATCTTTTGCGGAACGTGGTATGGGAAAATCTTTGACAACTCGAATTTTGTCTGGAACAGGTTGCACGCCTCGAGCACTGACAAGGTGGCCGAGCACAGTGATTTCCCGACGGCCAAAGCGACATTTGAAAGAGTTGAGCTGAAGTCCTGCTTTCTGGAAAACCTCAAGAACAGCCGTTGGGCGGCTAAGGTGGCTTTTGAATGTAGATGAAAATACGATGACGTCATCGAGATAGCACAGGCACGTGGTCCATTTGTATCCAAGCAGGAGAGAGTCCACCATTCTTTCAAATGTAGCTGGCGAATTACACAATCCGAATGGCATAACCTTGAACTGGAAAAGTCCATCCGGTGTGATGAATGCGGTTTTCTCACGGTCTCGATGATCGACAGAAATCTGCCAGTATTCTGATCGCAAGTCGATAGATGAAAAGTAGGCAGACCCATGTAGGCAGTCGAGAGCATCGTCAATCCGGGGCAGTGGATACACGTCCTTACGTGTTACTTTGTTTAAGTGACGGTAGTCTACGCAGAAGCGCCAGCTGCCATCCTTCTTTTTGACTAGCACGACCGGCGATGCCCATGGACTGCAGGAAGGTTCGATGACGTCTTTTGTGAGCATTTTTTCAACTTCGTGCTGGATAACTTGTTGCTCAGCTTTAGACATGCAATAAGGACGTCGTCGGATGGGGCTGGCGTCTCCAGTGGTAATCCTATGAGTCACAAAGGATGTCTGACGCAAAGGCTGGTCATCAAAATCAAAGATGTCACGGTAGGACTTTAGCAGGTGCCGGATGTCAGCTGTCTCTGCTGGAAGAAGGTCCAGAGCGATCATCGTGTAGATGGTGGCATCCGCTGCACTCTTCGAGGATGAAAGCGGAGCAGAGGACGAAGAAGATCAAGCAACGAACGCCAAAATGACAGCATCTATAGAAAAAAAGTTTTGCCAAAGTCATACCATTTGGGATAACCTGAGCACACCAGTTGAAGTTTAGGATCGGAAGAGATGCTGTATTAGGGGCGAAGCTCCTTATGGCGTGGCTTGGGCGTCCCTCGTATGTAACCACCAGTGGCACATACCCGAAACAGGTATAACACTTGACCTCCAAGGTGGTGCCAGTGAGAGATTTCTTCTGTGCGTTGTTTAACAATAAAAATAGTGCTCAATGTACATGCCAATGGCTGCTAATGGGGAATGAGAGATATGAGCATTCGGCTTTTAGTCAACGCGCACGCTGCTATCCCCATTAGCAGCCATTGGCATGTACATTGAGCACTATCGGACAAGAAAGGGATAATACATTATACTCGCTGGGTGTAACCTCCTTAGCTTTAGAAAGGTTTAGCGAGCGTTGAGCCACAGTTCCATGAATACAATGAACTTGTATATACCATGAATGAACTCAAGGTGGTTAAAAATGAGAAGTAGATACGAAGCGCAAGCCGTAAGAAAGTAAAAACCGAATTCTCCTGTCTCTCATTTCTCATTAGCAGCCATTGGCATGTAAATTGAGCCCTATCTGACAGGGAAAGGTTGCTACGTTAATTGATTGATATGTGGGGTTTAACGTCCCAAAACCACTATATGATTATGAGAGACGCCGTAGTGGAGGGCTCCGGAAATTTCGACCACCTGGGGTTCTTTAACGTGCACCCAAATCTGAGCACACAAGGTTGCTACGTTATACTCGCTGGGCGTAACCTCCTTGGTTTTCGAAAGGTTTAGCGAGCGTTTGGTCGCAGTGCCATGAATACAGTGAACTAGAATATACCATGAACTCGAGGTGGTTAAAGGTGGGAAGTGGACCCAAAGCGCAGGCCGTAAGAAAGTGTGCGTGTGCCACCTCTCGTTTAGTCCTTGGAATGCCCGCAGAGGGCGGTGCTTCTATATGGGAAATATATGATAAAAAGATGCGAGATGGTGGGACTTGGAGTGTTGAATAGATGAACGAACGGACACACAAACAGATGCATGGATGGACGCACGAACGGACGCAGGGGCGGATGCACGAAAGAACGCAGGGACGGGCGCACAGACAGACGCATGGACGGTCACACAGACGGACGCATGGACGGACGAATGCTTCGCCCCACTCTCCATCATTCACTCCGTGGATATGCTGCCATTTTTTTTCCCGTGACTGTCAGAAGTGTGCGAGGCACGGTAACATTTTTGGCCAGCAGAACGTCTGCAATAGGTGTCAACATGTAGTCACCATCGGGAACAGGAGGCACAGATCTCAGGTTCACGTAAGTAACGGCTTGAGGTGCTAGGTGAACGTGATTTGCAGAACACAGACGGGGTTATTATTATTATTACGTTAAGTATTATTGGTGCAAGGGCATCTAAGACCAAAGAGCGCCAGTACAAGTGTTGTTTCATTCTGGTTATTAGTTTAAAAATTAAAACAAATGATTTAAACATGAATAAAATTAAAACAAATATCTACGAACCATTTAAAACACAGTGCATTCAAAAAGAATGTCACTTTGTTAAAAAAAATTCATTTTGTTGGCTGTAGTCTGTAGGCTGTTGGCTGTAGGCTTGAAGTGCTAGGCGAAGGTGATCTGCAGAACACAGACGGGGTTGAGCTGGTGTTGGCTCGTCATGGTAACACGGTAAATCAAGTTGAAGCATGCCGGTTCCACGATCAATAAGGGCAGAGTGGGCAGATAAAAAGTCCATGCCGAGGATAAGTTCATGGGAACATTTCTCGAGCACAGCAAATAGCACTGTCGTCTGTCGTGGAGCGATCAGCCACACTTATGCGCGCGGAGCACATTCCAAGCACGGGAAATGTGCCACCGTCAGTGACCTGAATGAGTGGCACTGTGGGTGGCGTTAAAACTTTCCTAAGGCGGCAACGAAGTTCTGAATTCATCATTGATATGTGAGCCCCTGTGTCCACCAGTGCAACAACAGGTGTGTCATCTACTGCAACGTCAATAAGGTTGCGTCGAGTCGGCAGCATGGTCAGAGAATTTGGCGGGCAAGTGGTCGATGCAGCATCACCTCCGGGAGCTACATCATCTAGTTTTCCCGTGGCAGGTGGTCAGTCGGCGACGTCGGTCGGCGAAATTGGGGTGAGCAAGACGATGGGAGACGGGAGAGCGGTGAATGGGAATGGGCATGCGGAGATGGAGAGTGACGACGATATGGCGGCATAGAAGGAACGTCTTCACTGGTGGCCTGAGGTGACTCCCGGTAAGTTTGAAAGCGTCCATGACCCCTCTATGGCCGATGGGAGTACCCATAGAATGCCTGATGCCAATACCACCGAGTGTTACAATGGCGGGCCACGTTTCCGATACGGTGGCAGTTGAAACAAATCGGGCGATCATCAGCAGTCCTCCACTCGGCTGGATTGCGAGGGCGCGCCGGAAGGTTTTGGCTTTGGGCATACGAAACATGGGGTCGACGACGGTTGATCGGCTGAGAAGGAGCTGTAGTGCACTCGGAGGCCAGTCCCGCATTGGAAAGCTCTTGTCGCACAATGACGTGTACCAGTGGCCCCATCTGAGGGCTAGAGTCACAGGCAAGGGAGCACGTGGACGCAGGAGACAGAGCTTCAAGTTCACGTCTGATGATCTTGGTCACGTGCTCTGCAGTTAACGGCGTCAGTAGCGCAGGCCTGTCTTCGCACGACCAGGTTGCTGCTGTGTTTGGTAGTCGAGTGAAATTTTGGGTGATACGTCGACTTTTTGCGGCCTCAAAACGCTGGCACTCCTTGATGACGGCATCGGACCGTGTTGCAGTCCTTGCATATGAGAAGGTTGAATGCATCATCTGCAATGCCTTTCAATATGTGAGCTACTTTTTTTGGTTTCTTCCATACCATTGTCCGCTTTTCGGCAAAGGGCAAGCACGTCCTGTATGTAAGTCACGTAAGACTCTGATGGCGTTTGCGCACGAGATGCCAACTCCTTCTTGGACGCTGCCTTTCTACCCACAGACTTGCCGAAAAGGGCGCGCATCTTTTCTTTGCACGCATCCCAGCTTCAAGTTTCATCTTAGTGGTTCTCGAACCACACTTTTACTGTTGCTTTCAAGTAGAACAGGATATTGGCTAACATAAGAGTTTCATCCCAGCGGTAATTCTTACTTGTACGTTCATACAACGGCAACCATTCTTCGATGTCGACATCATCCGTGCCACAGAACGTGCCAGGATCTTTTAGCTGCGGAAGGCGGAAGGACAACAGTTGTTGTTGTAGTCGCCTCGGCGGGAGGCGGTCTCTGGTTTGCCATGGTGAAAAAATCCAAGCGTCGGCCACTGCGGAGCTCCGTTATATCGTGTTGTACCCAGCACCTCCACCAAATGTTACGGGGGTGAGAGAATGAATGAAATAAATATATTTACAAAATACACAGGGAGAGTCAGAGACAGCTGCAGCCAAGATGAAAGAACAGCAGCAACAACAACACGAGCACGGTCGCTTTCATCATCTTCGTCGTCTATGATGCTCTTTCGTTGCCGATGTCGTGTAACAATATTCTTTATACTAGTCAGTGGCTTCAACGCATGTATTGTGGACCTGAGAACCTAGCTTCGCACAATAGTCGTCATCCACTTCGTGGAGATCTTTTACTATGGTTGGTTACAGCCTAAGAATAAATATTGTAACGGCCACTAATAACACAAAAGCGAAATACACTTAACACGGCTTTAATCTGGCAGCCATTTCCACCAGCCTCACTGTTCTCAAACACTTCGTCTTCCTCGTTCTCTGATCTGCGGCTTTCCTCTGCTAGTATCCCACTACCAGTCAGTTTACCCCATAACATCTTTCCACCGGAAAGGAGGGAGGAGGTGGAAGAAGGGGAGAGGGTGGGAGTTACCATTGTTCCTTGAGGGCAGTTCTACTTACGTTCTTGACCAAGGTGCAGTGCATGGTGCTGCACTGAACGCAGCGGACGGTCTTTTCGATGACGAACCGTCTTCATTCTTAAGACACAGGCCGTTGTGAAAAACTTGCACGGGGCACCGAAAAAGCTGTTGTCGACAACCGTGAGCTTGGGGAGAATCTTGTGCCACATGGTACGTGGCTTTGCTTGCCGGATCTTGAACAACGCACTGTCCTGTTGCGCTGCCTTTTCAATGGTGTTCTTAGAAGTGCGAACCTGGTCCTCGTAACTTAATTGGCTCTTGGCTCGGCGGCTGCTCCACAATCATTTCACTTGTCACCAGCTGTTGAAGAGAAGCTCCCTGCTTGATATTGTTCAGCTCACGATGAGAGTGACGTATGTCTTCCGCCTTTTTGCCGTGCCCTGATATTCCCACGTTAGACGCAGAGGTCCCATAGCCACCTGTCTTCAGTGATTCCCGGAAAGTTGTTTGAAGTGAGCGAAATAGAGGCTTGGGCTTTTGCTCTAATTTCCATGGTAGACTCCGTAGCTTAGAGCACGGGTTCTTTGATGTGTCTTGCACAGTAATTGTGGTTGGTCCCGGCTGTCAGGCCAAGTCACAAGAAGCAGACGCCAGGCTCTGGAAATGTCCTTCAGCAAAGTCGTCAAAATTTCTTTTCTTCTTTCTTCGGCGTCTGTGTCGTGCATCTCCGCTTGTGCCATTCGCATTCATCAGGTTCTCTGAACTGCTGCTCTCAACAAAGCTGAGAGGCGCTATTTCGCATATGGCCATCTCCTCTGTTTTCTTCCCCTCGTTGCACTCGTTTCGACATCGTTCTCCACATGCGTCCTCCTCAACATTACACACACCGCCGACACAGCACATTGGTTCATCTTGGCACACGCTTGGCTTGTTCTTGAAACAAACATGGCTTTGTTCCTGAGCAACCACACTTTTGTCTTTGACGTCCTGAGTGCCCACCACTACAAATGAGTGCGGGCAAGAGCAGTATGCATACTTCCTAGTCTATTAATCAAGTCAAAGTGCACCTTTTCAATCAAGGCCTCCCGCTTTCTGTCATACATAGCCAAGATATCCTCAAGTGCGTCCCCTGACAAGTCGTCTTCCGGGCGTTCCATGCGGCCGAATCTCACCACTGCCGCCAAATGTAACGGCCACTAAATACACAAAAGCGAAATACTTAACAAAGCTTTAATCTGGCAGACATTGCCACCAGCCTCACTGTTCTTAAACACTTCATCTTCCTCGTTCTCTGTCTTGCGGCTTTCCCCTGCTAGTATCTTACTACTCGTCAATTTACCTCATAAGAATATATTCTCCGCCTACTGCAATGCGCCTATCACTCAAGTAGAATAAATGAGCGCGTACAAAAAGGTTTAAACAATTTATGGTACTAAGTACCTTACGACGGGTGAGCATAAAACCATCCCGTGGGCCTGAAACTTGGTTAGGCCATCCATAATATGAAGAGCAACCCAAAAGATTTCTTGGTTACATGGGGTCAATGCCTTACACGTATTTGAGGCATGCGACTTGGCCGTACAGATAGTTGTTAGTTTCGATAGTTTTTCGGTAAAAAAGCTTTACTTCTTGGCAAATTTTATCAAAAGTTCTTATTTCATCGATAAGCCCAACGAAACGACCAACTTTTATTTTCTATTATGCGTAGTATTTGAATGATCAGTGAAAATGTACTTATGGTTGAAACCGAAATTGCCAGTCATTGCTTTCTCGCATAGGTGAAGGACAGGTGCGCTGCAGTAATAGAGTGAACCACGTATTTATTCTATCGTTATAACCAGTATTGCTGAGAATGAAGAAGTGTCTTTTGTTGTAGCTTCTCATTTCTCGCTCCTGATTTCAAAGATACGTTTGAAACTTCGTTTTTTTGTTAGCTTAAAGGATATCACAGATATTCAAAAGATTTTGTCGTGGTGTAATTTGTGCTACTGCAAGCATCAGCCTCAGTAATTTGGGCTGTTAAATACTGAATAGAAACTAGACCAAGCACGAAAAAGCTGTGAGGTAGCTTATGCCAGTATTGCATCTCAATCTGTCTTTCGCTTTTGATAGCATTTCCACATTTCCATAAATGATGGTCTCGATAGCCTTGAGGTCTCCCATAGTTGTTCAAGAATTATTCTAAATTATTAACCATTCTTTCTTAACACAGCCACCGCCCCATAAAATGTGAGGCCCATTGTAGCATCCTTTATTACTTTTTTCTGGTCATGAAACTCCCGCGTCACTTAATGGGAGAGCTTCACAGGTCGCATAGGGGCGAGGAAGCCAGCTCGGCAGGCTGCTTCTGAGTGCTTCGCAGCCAACGCAGAAGAACGCGACAGGTGGAAAAGTGCGATCCCGCGCCAAGAGACTGCCGGATTTTCGTTCGACTCGAACAAACGCTTGCGTGTGTGAAAAAAATGGCTGCATATCCACGGAGTGAATGATGGAGAGTGGGGCGAAGCATTCATCTGTTCATTCGTTCTTGCTTCCGTCTGTCCATGCGTCCGTCTGTGTGACCGTCCATGCGTCCATCCGCCCGTCCGTGCGTGCGTCTGTTGGTGCGCCCACCCCTGCGTTCGTCCATGCATGCGCCCCTGCGTCCATTCATGCGTCCATCCATGCATCTGTCTGTGTGTCCGTTCGTCCATCTATTCAACACTCCAAGTACCACCATCTCGCATTTTTTCATCATATATTCCCCACATAGAAGCAGCGCCATCCAGCAGACATTCCAAGAACTAAACGAGAGGTGGCACACGCACACTTTCTTACGGCTTGCGCTTCGGGTCTACTTCCCACCTTAGGCACCTCGAGTTCATGGTACATAGTAGATCCCTGTATTCATGGCACTGCGACCTAACGCTCGCTAAACCATTCTAAAACCAAGGAGGTTACGCCCAGCGAGTATAACGTAGCAACCTTTTCCTGTCAGATAGTGCTCCATGTATATGCCGATGGTTTCTAATGGGAATAGAGAAACGGGAGAATTTGGCTTCTACTTTCTTACGGCTTGCGCTTCGTATCTACTTCCCACCTTTGACCACCTCGAGTTCATGGTGCATACTAGTTCATTGCACTCTTGGCACTGCGGCTCAACGCTCGCTAAACCATTCTAAAACTAAGGAGGTTACACCCAGCAAGTATAACGTGGCAACCCTTTCTTGTCAGATGGCGCTCAATGTACATGCCAATGAGAATCGCAGCGTGCGCATTTACTAAAAGCCAAATGCTCCTGTCTCCCATTCTCCCTTAGCAGCCATTAGCATGTACATTGAGTACTATCTTTTATCGTTCAACAGCGCACAAAAGAAATATCCTACCAGCACCACCTTGGAGGTCAAAATGTTATACTTGTTACACACTACAACGGCTACGAGGGACAAACGGGTGCCGCTATAGGGAGCTTCGCCCCTAAAACGTTTCGACGTAAGTGAAAGTACGTGCGGACGTGTGCGCAGTGAACGGAGTCATCGTTTTGCGGCCCCGAGAACGACCGCGACTGGTAGAAGACGCCGGATAACAATTTTCGAAGGTTTGCCTTCTTACCTCTCCAAACCAAAGCAACCTTCACGTGCAACGAAGCGCCCGCCTCTAAAAAGGTCGAGAGAGCTTTCTCTGGATCAACGTTACTAGATCTAGTAACGTTGCTCTGGATCGTGATGCGACAGTCGCGAATGCAGTCGTCTCCAGTGCAGCCGACGAAGAAATCGATGGTGAGTCTGGCAGAAAGCTTGGAAGTATCCTATCCTCTCCCTACGCTAACGGAATTGGTTCCTTCTTTTATGAATTTTGCGCTTTCTCACTCTTTGCAGATGTTGTGAGAACTGAGAATTGCAATGACTATGCTGATGCAGAGTGTCAAACAGGTCACCGTTTGTCTAGTAACGGAGATGCAGAGAGGGAAGGCCCAACTTCGCAGCGTGAAGCAACGGCTTCAATTATGCAGTGGAAACTTTTTTCAGGGATTTTCGTTGTGTTGTTCACACCATCTCCCAACTTTCTACCACAGCTTATGAAATGCAGATTTAATTAAAGTGTGAGCCTGTGCTCATGGCAGTTTTGAATTCTCGATGTTTGCCAGTACTTTTGGCAACCAAAAAAAATGCCGACATGTTTACCAGCATTTGCTTGCAAGGCGTATAGTAGTTGCCAAATTCATGATGTTATCCACTGCTAGGTAAGTGGTGAATAGATTTGTTTTCGTTAGGCAGAAATGTTTCGCACATAAAAAGCTGAAGTTGGAATGAAAGAGATATCTTAGTGCATAAAGAAACTTTTTTGAAACATTAAAAAGAGCAATTTAGTGTCATGTACAACTGATTCATTTAAACTGAACAACAGCTTTGAAAGCAAATCCTGGTTTATTTCTATGTGCGCGTAACAGAAACAGTGTGGCTAATTAGAACGTGGACTTGGAAGTCATGGTCATTGGGAGACTACACGGGAATGGATAAACAAACAAACAAACCGAGAGCCACCTATATCAAAACTCGGCTGCGTTATCAAATCTGCATGCGTAAAATAAAAAGCTTTCGTTTTGAAATAGCGCGTAGCGCCTTTATCTAGCAGCGCACAACAGCTTTATCTTATTTTTTAATCTTTAAACACAGGGGCGCTAATAATGGCACCAGACAAAAAGAAAAAAAAATCACAATATCCACGGAATCAATGATAATTGGTGGGGCGAAGCGTTCGTCAGTCCATCCGTGCTTCAGTCCGTTCATTCTTTCTGGCTTGCGTGCGTCCGTATGTCCGTCTGTGTGTCCGTCCATCCCTATGATCATTGGTGCGTCTGTCCGTCTATACTTCCGTCCATACGTCTATTCGTGTGGCCGTCCCCCTATCTGTCCATCCGTCCATTCGTCCATGCGTCCGCCCCCTCTGTCTGTCTGTCTGACTGTCCGTCTATACTTCCGTCCATCCGTCCATTCGTCCATGCGTCCGCCCCATCTGTCTGTCTGTCCGTCTATACTTCCGTCCACACGTCTATTCGTGTGGCCGTCCCCCTATCTGTCCATCCGTCCATTCGTCCATGCGTCCGCCCCCTCTGTCTGTCTGTCCGTCTATACTTCCGTCCATACGTCTATTCGTGTGGCCGTCCCCTTATCTGTCCATCCGTCCATTCGTCCATACGTCCGCCCCCTCTGTCTGTCTGTCCGTCTATACTTCCGTCCATACGTCTATTCGTGTGGCCATCCCCCTATCTGTCCGTCCGTCCATCCGTCCGTCCGTCCGTCCGTCCGTCCGTCCGTCCATCTGTATCTCCATACGTCCGTCCGTCCATCTAGTGAACACTTGAAGTACCACCAGATCACGTCTTTTTCATCATGCATTCATCATATACAGGTACCGCCACCCAGCGGACATTCTAATAATCGCTCTTTCGGGTATGTGCCACCAGTGGTTACGCACTACAACGAGGAACGCACAAGCCACGCCATTAGGAGCTTCGCCTTGGCAGCATATCCACGGGGTATTCCTAGCTCCCGTAAACGCACTGTTGACATATTTTTGGCGTACAGAACTGCTTGGCATATTCATTATTACCTACTTGCGGTTTGATGCTGACTTGTCTGTTACCGTTACAAAGAAACAATCCTTATACTGCAATTTTGGCAGCATAAAGATTGGCAGCATGTCCACGGGGTGGATGATGGAGAGTGGGGCGAAGCATCCGTCCGTCCATTTGTTCTTGCTTCCATCCGTCCATGCGTCCTTCTGTGTAACCGTCCATGTGTGCATCCGGCCGACCGTGCGTGCGTCTGTTCGTGCGTCCACACGTCCATCTGTGCGTTCGTCCCCGCATTCGTCCATGCATCCACCTCTGTGTCCATCCATGTGCCCATCCGTCCGTGCAGCCATCCACGCGTCCGTCTATGCATCTGTCTGTGCGTCTATTCGTACATCTAGTCAACACTCCAAGTACCACCATCTCGCATCTTTTCATCATATATTGCGCGTATAGAAGCACCGCCATTCAGCGGACATTCTAAGGAGTAAATGAGAGGTGGCACACGCACACTTTCTTACGGCTTGCGCTTCGTGTCTACTTCCCGACTTTAACCACCTCGAGTTCATGGTATATACTAGTCCACTGTATTAATGGCACTGCGGCCTAACGCTCGCTAGACCTTTCTAAAACCAAGGAGGTTACGCCCAACGAGTCTAACGTAGCAACCCTTTCTTGTCAGACGGTGCTCAATGGGCTGCTAATAGGGAATGAGAGACACGAGAATTTAGCTTTTAGTTAACGCGCACATTGCGAATTTTTTATTGTTCAACAACGCACAAGAGAAATCTCCTACCGGCACCACCTTGCAGGTCAAAGCGTAAGACATGTTACGTACTACGACGAGGAATGAATGGGTGCCACATTAAAGAGCTTCGCCCCTAAAAAGCAATGTAGTGTCATGTACAACTGATTTATTTAAACTGAAGAACTGGGCTTGAAGGAAAATTCTGGTTGATTTCTATGTGCGCGTAAGAGGAACAGTGTGGCCAATTAGAACGGGAATGGATAAAAAAACGAAAGCCGCCTATATCAAAACAGGGCTGCGTTATCAAATCTGCATACGTGAAATCAAAAGCTCTCGTATTGAAATAGCGCGCAGTGCTATACCCAGCAGTACACAACAGCTTTATCTCATTTTTTAAGCTTTAAATATAAGGGCGCTAATTATGGCACCAGACAAAAAAAAACAAAAAATAACACAACTTGACCATTCCTCTCCGTCTTGTGGTGTCTCATTCTAGGCTTTTAAATTCGAAGCAATTCTGAGCAAACTTCGGCGACTGTGAGCGTATCTATCTATCTATCTAGCCGCCTACAACTTTTAGCTCTCGTGGCAGTTTCGATAAGGGTATCAATACGAAACTTAATATGGTGTAACATGACTGTATGAAAAACATATTCGACTAGTCATAACATGAATATCATGACATGTATGTCATGATTTACATTTCATAATCCTGCAGCTCTTGCGGTGGTTTCGTTCACAAGGCATGTTGCAAAACTGGTATAGTCTATATGGCATGATTGCACGGCGAATACAAGCGACAAACCCTAACATAAAAATCATGATATGCGTGTCATGTAACTACATGATTACATGCCACGCTCATGACGTGCTCGTGACCATTTCGAAAGCGTCACATATACAAAATTTGGTATCACAGTACGTGAATGAATGATGCAGGTATGTAATTGGTGCAAACATGATAATCATTAGATGCGTCTCATGTAACAGAATGACTGCTTGTCACGCTCATGATACGCTTGCGGCCGTTGAGCTACCTTCACTTATACCAAATTTGGCAGTACGGGACATGAATGAATGACGAAAGTGTAATACTGGTGCAAACATGATAAACATAATATGCATGTCATGTAACAACATGACTACACGGTATGCTCACGATGCGCTCGCGGCTGTATCGCTAGCTTTCACAAATACCGAACTCGCGACATTACGCATCGCGAACGGACGACATATGTAAATGACACATCCAAACATGGTAATCACGACATGCGTGTCATGTAACATGACTACATGCCACACTGATGATGTACTCGCAGCCGTTTCGCTACCTTCACATATTCCAAATTTGGTATTACGTGATGCCAATGGATGACGAAGGTATGTGACTGGTGCAAACATGGTAATCATGAGATGCGTGTCATATGAAAACATGACTACATGCCACAGTCAAGGCGCCAATACGTTTCGACTTGACGTGGTGCGCGTGCTTTCCGGCGCTCATTTCGTCGCATCATGGCGGCGTTGCCAGGCAAGGCGCAGTTCTTGCCATATACTCGCAGGCGCGTGCCGCGCTACGTTGCCTTGGCGCATGCGCGCCTCACAGCGCGCTCGACGCCCCCCGTGACGAAAAGAGTCGATTGATTGATTGATTGATTTGTGGGGTTTAACGTCCTAAAACCACCATATGATTATGAGAGAAGCCGTAGTGGAGGGCTCCGGAAACTTAGACCACCTGGGGCCCTTTAACGTGCGCCCAAATCTGAGCACACGGGCCTACAACATTTCCGCCTCCATCGGAAATGCAGCCGCCGCAGTGACGAAAAGAGTCAAACGCAGTGTTGTCTGAGTAACGCGTCGGCGCAAAATGCGGCATGTTGCATTTCGAGGCGGTTGCCATCGGGCCGCGCCGACGGACGCTGGTGGCGCCTGGCTTCAGACTATAGAGTACTCGCGTTTTGCTAACGTAGCGTCCTTGTGACCAGCGTGCGCACGTGTCATTGCGACATTAGAGTATATTGGGCCCTTCATGATGCGATCGCGGCCGTTTTTGCTTGCTCCGCATATACCAAATTTTGTGGTACGTGACGTCAATAGGTCGCGAAACGTATGACAGTTGCAAACATGTTAATCCTGACACGCGTGTCATGAATATGGCAACATACCACGCTCGTAGCGTGCTCGTGGTCGTTTTGCTAGCTCTACTTATACTAAATTTGCTATCGCGTGACTTGAATAGATGACGAAAATAAGCGACACATTCAAACATGATAATCATGACACGGAAGTCATGTACGGCATCATTTACCTCCACCTGGTAACGTTGTGCTGATTTTAAAGTGAAATATCAACATTTCTCATTCGTGCTTCGCATATCATCGATTCCCACTGTACGTGGGAAGTCACGTCACACGTGAGACATGAGCGCCATCTGGCAGTTTCTTTCAAAAACAAAGCGCGTGGCTCTGAGACGGGTGTGCGCGTCCACCTCAGAGGTGATAAGGTATATACCGAAAGGCGACGGGTAGGTGCCACCACCGTCTCGTTTTAGCGAAGCGTTGGAAACACTCGCCTTTCCGTGCAAGCGTTGGATGGTCAGCGCAGCGTGATAAGTGCAACGGTCCTTAAAATTACTTATGTGTGCCTTTTCTAGTAAAAGGTGCGCATGCAGAATATATGCGTGTTGTTACAGTGCCCCAGACACGCGCAATATTTGCTTTTTAATCGACAATTGCACAAGTATGAATGCTGAATCTTGAGCCACATAAGTGGGCGCTGCGGATGGGGTCGGCCGTTTCAAATACCCGATGCTGTTAAGAGTGGACAAACGGACAAATCTAGAGACAGACAGACAGACCAAAATTTTTGCGTCGAAGGTCCCCAAGAAAGACTATCGTCTTTGAAAAAAGAAAAAGGGCTTAAGATCGCGAGGGGTGCGTTACATATTTGTTTGCCCCTTTCATTCCTCCCTGCTTAACTTCCAGCGCTTTCGTCGGAACGAGAGAAGAAAGAACGCGTTGGCAGCGTCCGACAAATCTTTGTAACTCCGCTCGTACAAGAGGGATGCTTAAAATTTTAGCGGTGTTCAAGTCGTGAGAAAATAAGCTCTTCCAGTGAGTTCATTCTATGGCTGCTTGAAAATGTGTTTCAGACCCCCATTAATAACTCTTTCTAAAGACACCATTCTTGGCACACTCCAGTTGTAGAGTACCTTTTTCTATTGTAGATTGTTGAAGACTTGTTCTAAACGCAGCGATTGGTAGAGACGTGCAGTGGAGGAATGCAAGTAGCTTGTTTGATAAGGGTGGCCGGCTCGCCGTCTGATGACATCGTGAACTCGTTAACGCCGTAATTTTTGTCACCTCTGCCTCATCAAGGGTTAGGCCCATGGGAAGGCTTTACAATTTCCCATAGTAGGGTACCTAGTATTCTAAATCATTAACCTTTTTTTGAAACAAACTTGCGGGTATTTTCTATGAGAGTACAAAGTAATATAAACCGTTAAACTGTTTTTCTAAACACACAGTTTGGTTCTAGCGGTTATGCTTTGTTGCGTTTTAGACTGGGACAGCTTACTGCTCTTCTATAGTTGAGTACATCGTACGCTAAATCACCGAACAGAAGTTCTAAACACATTACAAAAGAACTCAGCGCTGTTCCATAAAAGGGTACGTATACCCCCTTAGGCGATTAAGCATTTATTCGAATCATAGCACTAGCGAACTCGAAGACCTATGAGCCACCATATTTTTTTTTACCTTAATGCCACGTGGAGATTCACTGTAAAGGTTTAGGCGAAACACAAAATTTCATCCCCGTACGTGTGATTATCACAAAATGTTAGACACAATGAGCAATACATTATCCAAGTAAACGCATGTTCCATTGTACAATGCCATAAATCTGTAATGTGGGGTTCCTATTCTGGTCTTGTATTCAGGAAAAAAAATGTGCTGACGGGTATAGCGATACGAAGTCGGGGTGCGTTGCTGTGTGACAATCGCTAAAGCGGCTGGCTAACCATTATCAGCTTGTACGAAGCACAATTCTTGGGTCTGCGACATGACTAGACAACGCAATTTCTAGTTTTTTTTGCCTCCACTTATCCAGTAAGATGACATCATATTCCTGGGAACCACTGACAAAGAAAGCACTCGGGAAATATACCTACGAAATGGTGACGGATTCAGAAGCTCAAGAAAAGAATGAATGAATAGACTTGGTTTAAAGTCCGGCAGTTTTACCGGACGAGGTGGGGGAAGAGGGGATTAACTCCTGCCCCTTTCCAGTCTCGGTTGATTATGATGGCGGTGCCTCAGGTGACCGCTCAAAGCCCTTGCACCTGGGCGGCATATTCAGCTTGCCGGATGGACGAAAGGTGGTCGGCCAGCTTGTCGCTTGTGAGTGCCAAGCGAAACCAGAATAATTTTAAAAAATCACAGCATATCTACGGAGTGCATGATGATGAGCGGGGCGAAGCGTCCGTCAGTCCATTTGTTCTTGCTTCCGTCCGTCTGTGCGTCTGCCCAGCCATCTGCGTGGCCATCCATGCGTCCATCCGTCCGTCCGCGCGTGCGTTCGTTCATCTGTGCGTGCACCCGTGCGTCCATCTCTGCGTTCATCCGGCCGTCCCTCCATCCACGCGTCCGTCCATGCATCCGTCCATCCGTGCGTGCGTTCAGCCATCCATCTGTGCATATGTCTGTCTGTCCATCAGTCCATCTGTTCATTCATACTGTGAACGCTCCAAGTACCACCGTGTCACAGCTTTTCATCATATATTCGTCATATAGAAGTACCGCCATCCAGCTGACCTTTCAAGGACTAAACGAGGCCTGCGCTTCGTGTCTAATTCCAACCATTCACCGCTTGTAGTTCATGGTTATATACTAGTGCACTTTTTTCATGGCGCTGGGGCCCAACCCTTGCTAAACCTTGCTGAAACCAAGGAGGTTACGCTCAGCGGGTTTAAAGTGACAAGCCTGTCGTGCTCGAAGTGCGTCCTTGTGATACTAGTTTTTTTTAGTAAGCATCGATTTCAAGGCAAGTTTTATTGAAGATTAAGTCACCAATACCCGTCTCTGTAAGTTATTTCTTGATAAACAACTATGTTTTGAAGTATGATTTACGTGTGCGGGTTTCCTCTTAAAATGAAAAGGGTGCACGCATGCCACTTTTCTAGCCCAGCCGTGGAAGTGGCTACCTACTCCTACTACGACGACGACGACTACTACTACTGCTACACACATCGCGGCTTCACCTCCAAAATACGCGTCCAATGAAACATGAAAGTCACCGCAACATGAAAACAAATGTGCGGGAAATGTCTCGACTGAAGCACGATCTGAAGCGGGATGCACCAAAATTTCTTTACTATTCATTTCGGCCTCTATATCACATGTCTTATTTGCCACCTGAAGTTTACGAACGTGCTCACCAATGAGCTCCCCGTTATATATTCATCCGCGAAGAAACAATGCTTAACGCGACTCCAATTGAGATTGTCAGAATAACAAAACACCACACAAACATGAACACCAGCGTTGCAACATAATTCTTAGCGGCTTTGTTGTACAGCATGTTTGCATTACAGTTGTTTCATTTACTTAATTTATTAAAAAAAGACAAGGGCCCTAATGTCGCGGGTCTTACATTGGGGCAAAAAAAAATCTATTCCCAACCTCGTAAATCTTTTTTTAGCGCTTGTGAATAATGTTTATTTGTTAAAATAAAAGAGTTCAAGAGATGTTGGTGGTGGATTCAGCTGTTTCAATGGATAGGTTCGAAACTAAAAAAAATGACTGATGTTCGCGTATTCTTCACTTGACATTAATACTGGATAGAAGTTTCTGTAATTCAGTGCTGGCGGACAGGCCGTGTATATCTTTTCGAGAATAGGCGGCCTCTTTACGCTGGAAATGTACCCCGTGGGAAGACGCCTGCTCAAAAGCTCCACTCAATGATAAAATTTTAAATGTTTCCCGCAAGATGAGGACTAGAATTTACATTTGTTGCTAAGGCTATGAGTTTAGTTAAAAACATATGGGCCGCGGCTATGAGTGTCCGGACTCGTTTACACTTTTCTCACAGTAGACTCAGAGAAAGCCAGCTGTTCGCAGGATATTTCCATAATCATTCAAAGAGATCTCTTGAAGTTGCTTTGTGAGTGCGAGGACCCCATAAACTTACCATGAACTATTACGCTAATAATGACCATAATAGTACGTAGGGCTTCGCGTGTCAAAACCATGGTACGGTAGATACAACAGTACTAAAAAAAGTCTTTGTGCTGTTGTAAAGAACCTGTTTTTGCAAGGTATTGTGAATGGTGATTGTACCTAGTCATTAACAATATTACTAAGAGACGGAACAAGTTCGCGTGCAAGTAATGAGCGCCTATCCAGGCAAATGGAAATGACGTGTCGAATCGCGTATATTGGTTGAACACCGAAGAAAGCAATTTCGCTCCGAAAATTGTATGTCTTGACAGAACATTTGCCATCGCACCGTTAAGTTATTGCAAGTGCTGGTGCGTATTATGATGGTGCCACTTCAAGTGCTAAGAATCCGTGGAGCAAAAACAATCGGTGCTTTACAGTCGAAATTGAAAACTCAGTGAGAGCTTATGCTATCTCGAGAGTACTAGTAACCTTGCTTTCTTCACTCGACACGCCATGCATATCACCAAGGAGATTGTCGTATGGTGTTTAACAGCCCACCCTCTGAATGTATCGTACACATTCACTGCACCCTATCAAGTATTCTGTGTTTATTGCTACCGAAGAAATAATTGGGAATCTTAGTGGCTCGTTGTGACGTTAGAACAAAAAAAAGCAGAGATTTTGCATTGCTAAGCTAAGCAAATGTAAGAATGTATACATTGGGAGAAAGCTAATAAAAGCAAGATAGCAGGCTACGAAATAAATAAATCATTATTGAGAAACATTGATAGCTTATAATTCCTGTTCCTAAAATGTACACTATATCTGTATCTTGAGAAAACAAAAACAATGGATTGCACAAAGGCAGGCTGAACTTGGCGGTGCCGAAGTTAATTTTGTTCTCGACGCATATGATCGCAGCGGCACACATAATCGCAAATGTCACACTGTCAACAGTGAGAAAAGGTTCCCTGCGGAATTGATTGATTGATACGTGAAGTTTACTGTCCCAAAACCACCATATGATTATGAGAGACGCCGTAGTTGAGGGCCTTGGAAATTACGACCACCATTTAACCATTTAACGTGCACCCAAATCTGAGCACACGAGCCTACAACATTTCCGCCTCCATCGAAAATGCAGCCGTCGCAGCCGGGATTCGATCCCGCGACCTGTGGGTCAGCAGCCGAGTACCTTAGCCACTAGACCACCGTGGCGGGGCATTCTCTGCGGGAGAAAGAGACTGATAGATGGAAGTGGCGATACGACGCTTTTATGATTGTGGGAAGAACGAGCTAGAGGCCGCGCTTAGGCTGCGTACAGCCAAGTCCAGAGCACGCATATACCCACCATTCAGCCATTACGCTGACAAGTCCACGGCAGTCAGATCCCGTCTACGCCTTCTTTCCAGCCTGTATTCTCTAGTCGCGTACATCGCGCCCTCTTTCTTCTGTTCATATGAGGCTCAGAGAAAGGCAAATTAGGAAGTCCCTCTTGTGCGAAAGTGCAGGAGTGAGGACATGCTGCAGAGCTATCTGTCAGGTTTCAGTCGCTACTGTCTCGATTTTCGGAGGACAGGTTTTAGAATGATCAGACGTGACTTGAAGTGACTAGAATGATCAGACGTGACCAAACATTGCGTTCATCTAGAAAGACTGGCGTTGCTATTTTGGTAAGAGCTCTTTCGCTGTGGGTGCGCACATATATTTGCTATTAGGTGACATGGCCTGGCTTTGTAAAAAAATTATAGTAGATATATATATGCAATAAGGAAAGGGCGCCAGAAACCACAATCTGAAGTTTCAGTGCAAACCCACGTATCGTGTGATACACGTTATTTATCAAGCTACTTGTTCTCAATCGCGTAGTAGGATCAAGAAATACGTTCTTCAGATTTGACAGTCGACGCATGATAGTTGTTCATAGGTGGTGTTTCTCCTTTTGGAATCTTTGGGTCGTCGCCCTAAACAAAATGAAACAGTAGCTAAGAGATATTAAACAAGCCGTGAAAACATTTCTTGCACCCTCATATAAACTTTTCTACTGGCATCTAGTACTTTCATCAGTGTGATAGCTCATCAAAGAATAAAAAAAGCAATGGCAATACACAACCTCATAAAAAATTTTCTTCGGCTTCAGTAAATGTGGAGTCAGCAAAACTGAAACACATTTGTATTCATGGACGTGTCTATAACTAACTAGAGTTCATGGGCTCCATGTGGACCAAGATTAAATTCTGTGGTAGCTATGAATTCATCTCATACTTCACAAGTCAATGACAGCTAATCGCAAGTAATGAAGCAGTTGCGATGTCACGCACTTTGTTAGAATGTTTCTCAATGTCGTATCAATAAAACTGAGACGATTCCCTAATTTTCCTAGGCTTTTTGACTTTCTCGAAAGGGAGATTTGATAGATTCAAGCTTCTTCCTCTGAGCGTACTAAGTAGTGCCCTGTTCATCTTCGTATTCTTGCCTCCTGGTGCAACGAGAGCTCAAATTACAAGAACACTGCCAGCCTCGTGGAGCAAAAAAGTGGTAATAAAGGAAGAAGCATGCCACTCCGAGCAGTAAAATGACGGCAAGATGGTATGAGTGTAACAAAACAGTAAAGCGAGGAGCATAAATCACGAAACTTGGAGTAATAAAAGAGGTCACGTGAGACTACGAAAGAAACAAGAGGTAGTTTTTGTTTGTGCAATGAGCTCACGCAAGGAAGGGTTCTCATTTTGGTAGCGCTGAAGTGGAACTAATAATATGCCGGTCATCACTCACGCCTTTCCGAACACAGCGGGATCTTCATTTTCTTTTTGCTGAATATTCCATGGCGCGTGCTGTTTTCGATGCTCGTTATCTGCCAATCGTTAGGAGCTAGGAACTGTCTCTGGAGCAGGCAGCGAAAGCGTTGGAGAACAGAGCCGGATAGCAACAAAGCGGCCCCGCAGGAACTCATTCCCAGTTTATTTTTTGCTTTCGTTTCTGCTGGCTGTGAGAATTAATTCAGTTTTCAGATTTAGCTGAACCTTTTTGTTTACATGTTGTGCAATTAACCACTGAAATAATTTTTTGCTAGAGTTGCAAGCATTCCATTTCAGCATACAATATAAGTAGGTGCGTCATGGCTCCTTGCGAAAGGAGGTGATGGCCAACCATGTCTTCAATTGTTGACAGGGGTGGGTTGTGAGCAAGCCTAAGGTACCAACCTGTGAGAGGCAAGAAGGAGACAATACCTACGCCCTAATTAGACAGACTCGTCGAATCGGTGGAGATGGGGTAAAAACCAGAAGAAGAGAGAGAAAGAAAGAGAGGTATATTATGGAGAGGTGAGAGAATGAATAAATTGAGGGAAAGGCAGGAAGGCCAACCAGAATTGTAGCATCCTGTTTTGTACTCTGCACTGAGACGAGGGGAAAACAGGAAGAAAGATGAGAGAGGTGCAGCTGAATCAATTATCTGACGTGCTACTCAATATTAAGAAAGAGAAGGGGCAGAAAAGATGTCAGGCAAAACAAAAGCGTGCATATAGAAAGAAACCTTGAATTTCCAGGAAACTACATACACTCTTTTATATAGCCCTGTCCGACGCAAAATTTCCTCAGATCTCTCAAAATACTGCGCTGATGACGAGATGTTGGTTCCATTAGAACTTTTTGTGATACTTGTTTGTAGAAAAATTGAATAAAAATGTGGCCATTGGTTTTATTTGTAGTCTCCGAATGATACCTCCCGTCTGAATCTGCTGGTTGTAAAATATTTCATGGTAACATCACAAAAAAAAACAGCCGTTGCCTAAAGCTTTTACCAAAATCAATGTATATTAAAATTAACAAGCTTTTTCTTGTCTGTCAGCCATATCAGTAAGAATTGATAGACGCATGGCAAAGTATGCATATGAACCACGCAGTTTATTTCCTGAGGAAGCCTGTCATAGCCTGCTAAGTAACGTATATGTCCCTCCAAAGTAAGCGATATCCAATTTTATATAGAGCTCATTCTGCATTCACAATGACACTTCATTTACGTAGGAGTGTTCATGGTGGAGATAACAATGCTGCGATAGGCAACAATAGCCTGACAGACCAGGGTAGCACTTATTTGGCTTGAGTGATTTTTATATTTGAAGGTCGCAGATTGGGTACCGGCCCACAGTGAGTTATTTTTCATCCAATCTTTTTTCTAAACATTTACATTACAATTTTTCTTACCAACGTTTCCTATACTTTTCTGATAATATTTATCTGTCAATTCTCATTGATATTGTTTCAAACAAATAAAACAAGCCCTTAAAATTACCTTTCTTACCTTCCTTCATAGCCAGGGCCTCGTTCTGGCAGACTTGTTGCTTTAGAGTTTTATGCGAGGAATAATTTGTCAGCTACCAGCTCATAATAAAATAACGTGCTACTTGGTGCTAATAGGCAAATAATGAGTGTCCGAGACTCGCTACCATGACAACAGGTGGTGCTGACTGACGCTCCCGGTTAAATGAACATACATACCTAATAAAGGGGAGGGGGGGGATAGACACTGTTGTAGCTCAGTTGGTAAAGCATCAAACACTTCATTCGATGGTCGCAAGTTTGGTGCCTACCCACAACAGACTTTTTTTCATTCACTTTTTTTCTACACAGTTACATTACAATTAGTTGTAATAATATCCCCTATACTTTCCTTGGCACACTCGTCTGTCACTTCTCATCTTGCTAGGAAGCGCAGCCACTATTACAAAGAACACTCAACACAAGCGCTTAACTTCAACTAAACGTCTATTACAAACGTCAGAGTTTATAAAGGGGATGAAAAGAAAAAAAGAATAACAAAATGAATAAAAAAGATAAAAATGGTAGACAACAAAAAGCACACGTGCCAGTCCCGTACATTACTATCCGTTATTGTCTATCACCCCATCCAAAAAACATAGTTCTTTCCACGTGAGCGAGATAGAGGGTGCACTAACACAATCAAAATCATCGCGTGTCATTTCAGCCGCTTCTACTATCAAACGGGTTAACAAATCCCTGTCTCGATACCATTTGTCTACCATTTTTATCTTTTTTAATCATTTTGTTATTCTTTTTATTTTTTCATCCCCTTTATAAACTCTGACGTTTGTAATAAACGTTTAGTTGAAGTTAGGCGCTTGTGTTGTGTGTTCTTTGTAATGGTGGCTGCGCTTCCTAGCAAGATGGATCCTTACCAACTGGCCCGATACAATTGTTTATTGTACCACTTCTCATTAATATTGTTTCTAACATCTATAAACGTCCTTAAAATTACCCTTATTTCCTTCATATCTCACAATGTATCAGTCAAAGTGGTCTTTCATGAAACACGCAAAGGAATAGCAGCCACTTTCTTTGGGATTCATGCGCACACCTTCCCGAAACAAACCTCCTGACAGCATTTATGGGGAAGAACTCTTCTGTTCGTATTGTTCATTAGTCCCAGCCATTCGGTGCAAAAACTCTCAGAAAAGCATACTTCACTCAGGACCAACCACGTACTTCTTTCCATGACGTCCATTCGTGACAATGATTTAAAAAGTGGTCACAGTTAACTCACTAGTTCCAAGCGGACACAGTTAGCCTAGTAAAAAAAATATTACTGAATGGCAATTTTTCGACCAGTACAGGCGCGCTTACTTTTGATTACAATGAGTAAAATCACCCCGCTTAAAAACAAATCCCCTACAGCAGGAACAACTGTAAATCACTGCGAACCGACTTGTGAATAGAACTTCTAACACTTTTCCGGCTTTCAATTTCGTGAACCAGTGTGAAAGAGTCGTCACAGATTATTTCCTACACCATTGCCACCCACTACATAACACCAGCAGAATGCGCTATATATTTAGCGTATGATTGATATATATGTGAGGTTGAACGTCCCAAAACCACCATATGATTATCAGAGACGCTGTAGTGGAGGACTCTGGACGACCTGGGATTCTTCAACGTGCACTCAAATATGAGCACGCGGGCCTACAGCATTTTTTCTTGCATCGAAAAGGCAGCCGCCGTGGCCGGGATTTGATGACCGTCGGGTCAGCAGCCGAGTACCTTAGCCACTAGACCGCCGCGGAGGGGCATATACTGCGGATATGCTGAACGTGTATGCACTATCAAGAAAAAAGAAAAAAACACTTGCCTGTTAATTTTTTATCGCGATAGCAATCATATGGACACTTTCGGCGTGTTTTTCTCCACCATCATTTTTCGTGGTCGAAATCGAAAACATTATCCCGCACATTGTATGTTCTCGCTAGTAGAAGTGTGCGAGCGTTGGGAATGAACACGGATGAAGCAAAGTTTGAAAAACGCATGCCGGTAGACCACCCCCTCTAAAAGCTTGCCGCCGATGGCTCCTTAATCAGAGAGGAAACCCGCCAACAAACTTTTAATTGGTGAGGAATGGTGAAGAGGCATCGGTGGAGTAACAACAAGGGCTGCATCACTTGAACAGCAACTATGAACTTTCATTACATAGGTGTTATCCGGCACTGTAGCACGTGCTGTCTTGGAAGACTCCAGTAGGCCTCTCATGAGCTCTTGTACGTTCTGTGCTGAAACCCGCTTGCTACTGGTTGATATGTCCCATAGTACGAAAAACTGTTCGCTTCCTGGAGGGGTCGTATTCACTTAAACCGGGGTTGGTAGAGATAGCAAGGTCGAATAAGCAGATAATTATTACAATTTCTCGCTATGGTATCCGTTACTTCGCATTTGCTGCGCAAGTTTTTTTTTTACTTAAGGAGGTATGACTTGCCACATGTATAAAACTGATGATAGACACCATCTAAATTTATAAGATAGATCACTATACTTCTTTTGGAAAGTATTAGGATGCACAGCTTTCAAATAAGTGACACCATCTCCCACGACCCACAAAAGGCAAACATGGTGGGGATGCGAAGCACTGCTGGTGCTCACTTGTGTTTTCATTTGTTTGTTTCCGTGTATGCCTCATTTGTGGGTGGAGTTCTGTATATGTTGTGCACCGCTTATATTAGCACGGTGTGTGTGCTGTGAACACCCAGCGCTGCTAGGAGATTGACAGAGTGAGCGTGCAGAGCATTATATACAAGCGCAAGGTGGTGGCCGAAAAATAAGTTGGAGAGGAGGAACGAAGTGGCGGCAGCACTCTGCCACCTCCTCTACTTCGCTTCCTCCCACCTTATCGCGCTCACGCGAGGAGAGGAGAAGAGTGGGCGAATGTGCAATGGGGGGGGGGGGGAGAGGTCACCGAGGGACGAACAAAGCCTCGGGCAGAAGCTTCTTCTGATCTGAAAGCTCGCTAAAATATATCTTTGAAGACGTACTGCCTTGACAAAGACAAGTGTACTTATAGAACCGTTGATTCTAGTGACAGAGTCGTGTCTTGAAAACTAATTATATATGTGGCGGGTCCGGACTCAGCAAAAAGAGGAACGTGGAATATTTACTCTTTCTAAGAGTGCGCGTAGAGGGGTGTAAATGTGGTTAATTTCATGTAAATCGCGCTCAACGGTCACGAAACATGCCAGGAAACAATGTGATGGGTACTATTCAGCTTTAACGCTTTTTATGCCTCGCCAATGGCTGGGAATTTCTTGAAAGTTGCCTAGGGTATGTGTCGTTCTGTTGTCCAGTGTTAGTATGCTTAGAAAAACAGAGAGCTGAATAATTTGGTACGTATTCATTCTAAATAGACGGGATTGGGAAACACGGACACGAGAAGTAATTAAGACACCACAGATGTCTAGGACACAAACACCTAGTGATGTCCTAAGTTCTTTCATGTGTCCTTGTTGGCGTGCACTGTCTTTTTAACATAAAGTTATACTACGCCTCAGCGATGTCAACTACGAGGTCACTGCGATAGCTGTTTTTTGCTCACCCGAAAACATTGACCAGAGAAGTGTTGCGCATTGTGTGTCGCTTTTTAAAAGATTTCCACTCATATGCATCGTTCAGTCCCATCTTTTTTCATGTATGTTCCGCTTTTCTGGGATAACGAAAGAAATACATTTTCCTGCGGTGCAGATAAAAGAGAAAGACAAAGACAATGTTGGCATTTAAAACTGGAGATGTTAGTCTGGTCATTAGCTTTACATGCTACTCCAGCTGATGGGCGATGATTAGAATATATACAGTGATGAACACATACTAAAGCATTCAGCCGCAAAGACGCACACACGTAGACTACTTACAAAGTTTTGTTAAGGCTCATAGCAGCCAAGGGTAGTATCGTAGAGAGTAGAGCAAGGATTGTGCTTTGCCATTCGCCCAGAATATACCACAGCTCTAAAACTATGAGTCAAGTTGAACAGCTCCTAATTCTGAAGGTCTGCACAAAAAAATTATCTGGGCACCGAACCACTACGCAGCCGTTCTTTTCCGTAACGAACAGTCCCCAGAAGAATCCTTGAAAACATGGTGGCAATAACGCTGCTTCTTGTCAGCCGTTCCACCACTGGCACTCAAGTATAAAAGCCTATAAATAAAATCTTCTGCATGAATCGTTCGCAAGATAACGCAGAAAGTGCGTTCCCTTCGTCCTCCTTACCTGTCTCCCGCTTCCACTTTCCCTTATTTCTCTTCCATTATGTTCTACCCGTAAGCGCACCTGATATCGCGACCATCATTCATTGGTTCTGGCTTCGATCTGTTCGTCAGGGCCCACTTCTCGCAATCTCTGCGGCACAGCGCTGTCGTGGCATTTAGTTCATTTCAGCCCCTCTACCCTCGCTAAGCATCTAAGAACATGTCCTTTTCGGCGCTTATATCATGTTCTACACGTGTACGCAATCTCCCCGCTTCTATTCGACGTACTATAGTACCGTTAATGTTATAGGAAATAATGTGATTAGATGGCAGCGCGTTTGGTTGAACACGCCCGCGTTATCGCCATAGGAGATAGCCTTCCGCAAGTAGAATCGCTACAAGACGAGTTTGTCTGAGTTCCCCTTCCCCGTATAAGGGAACGCATAAGCGCTTCAACTTATTGGCAAGTAGCATACGGGCTTGTGCGTGAGAGCATTTACTGTTAGAGCCATAATCGTGAATTGCCAAGTCAACCGCGACTGTGTTTTTTTTCCTGTTTGGGGACGTTGTATCAAGAACCTCTTTTTTAAATGACGGGGCGTTCATAATCCACAGATTGCGGGTGAAAACGTCATTCGGGCTCTATTTAGGCTTGCATCGTCGTGATAAGTCTTATCTATTGCGCAAAACTAACCACGTTTGAAATAATTGATTGATTTGTGGGGTTTAACGTCCCAAAACCACCATATGATTATGAGAGACGCCGTAGTGGAGGGCTCCGGAAATTTTGACCACCTGGGCTTCTTTAACGTGCACCCAAATTTGAGTACACGGGCCTACAACAATTCCGCCTCCATCGGAAATGCAGCCGCCACAGCCGGGATTTGACCCCGCGACCTGCGAGTCAGCAGCCGAGTACCTTAGCCACTAGACCACCGTGGCGGGGCCACGTTTGAAATAAATGAGTTGTGAAATCAAGCCGTATATCTCTAAGGTACGGCTTGATACCTTAGGACTTGTGATGTTTACCTTCATATTAAGAATACCTTTAGCCTTGAGCTGTGTTGGTACTTCTGGCAGGCTGGCATTAAGATGATACTTTGCAGGCCATTTTTTATTACTTATTTCAAATCCTCCGTGAATGTGATCTATGAGCTAAGAAAAGCTGCAGTGATAGTCGGGTCACATACAAATTTTTTGTACTTCCGTTTACCTGCTGATCTGGGACACCTATTAGTTATTCATTGAGAGTAGACCAAATGTGGGAATATATCATGAAAGTTTTTTTCTATCAACAAGGTATTGAATACAAATAAAAAGTTGGGGGATCGGTAAACTTAGCCTTTAATAGTTGAACACAATAGCGATATCCTGCCACTCATGAGTTCGAAGTGGGTTGTGTCAATGAACCTTTCGCATACGCCTGCATTCTGTGTAATGAATACCATACTTTAAACCACGGGAAATTGTGCCCGTAAAATATTTTCGGACTTGCCATGCACACACTACGTGGCCTTAAGGAAATTGGGGCAGTAACGTCTGCGCCTTTTGCAGTGGGTGGCCTGCTTTACATCACAAAGCCAATCATGTTCTGACGTCCAATCGTGATTCACACTTGTAGCACGCATTATTACTGTCGCATTGTAAAGCATGGAGCAAGCATAATTACTGTTGCCTTGTAACGAATGTATACAGGACGCAGGCGTTAGGAAAGCATGCAAGCGACTTTCACGGCATTTGCAAGCAGGGGAAGGTATTTTCACTGTATTTCGAAACAGATATGTGGCTCCCTGGTAAAACACCAATTTGCCACGCAAAAGATCCGGGTTTGATTCTCACTCAGACACATAATTTTATATCATTTATTGCATTTGCCTCTTGCTCAGTTTTTCGGTCCCGCACAAGATGACAATTCTTCCCTCAATCAAAGACGCCGATGTCGTTACCAGAATTTCTGCGAAATGAGCTCTTTAACGCTGTCAAATTGAAATTAGAAATCAACGTAGGCTTAAAGAACATAACCAGCTGAAAAATGTTTGCATTAAACGAAAGTGGTCATTCTCGTTTTTAACCTAATGCTCCCTGCCCTTGAAAGCGTACTTCTCTAAATTAGGGTTTCTGTGGTGAAGAAAACGTTAAAAGCGGTGTCCAACACGAAAGGTTCCTAATAAACATCATGCCTCTGACAGCCAGAATGACTTACATATTGAAAATTTGAGTACAAGTGTGCACGACTCATACTTTCAGATAGAGATAAGTGGCCAAATGAGATAAGCTAGGCTGATTTCGAAAAAATGCAAAGGCCACCTTTCTTGAGAGGAAACAAAATGGCAGTATATCAACGGGGTGAATGATGGAGAGTGGGGCAAAGCATCCGTCATCTATTCGTTCTTGCTTCCGTCCGTCCATGCGTCCGTCTGTGTGACCGCTGTGCGTCCATTTGCCCGGCCGTGCGTGCGTCTGTTCGTGCGTCCACACGTCCATCCGTGCGTTCGTCCCTGCGTTCGTCCATGCATCCGCCCCTGCGTCCATCCATCCGTGCAGCCATCCGTGGGCTCGTCCATGCATCTGTCTGTGTGTCCGTTCGTAGATCTACTCAACACTCCAAGTACCACCATCTCGCATCTATTTATCATATATTCCGCATATAGAAGCACCGCCATCCAGCGGACATTCCAATGACTAAACGAGAGGTGGCACATGCACACTTTCTTACGGCTTGCGCTTCGTGTCCACTTCCCACATTTAACCCCCTCGAGTTCATGGTATATACTAGTTCACTGTATTCATGGCACTGCGGCCCAACGCTCGCTAAACATTTGTAAAACCAAGGCGGTTACGCCCAGCGAGTATAACGTAGCAACCTTTTCCTGTCAGTTAGTGCTCCATGTACATGCCAATGGCTGCTAATGGGAAATGAGATACATGAGAATTCGGCTTTTACTTTCTTACGGCTTACGCTTCATTTCTACTTCCCACCTTTAACCACTTCAAGTTCATGGTATATACTAGTTCACTATATTAATGGCACTGCGGCCCAACGCTCGCTAAACCTTTCTAAAACTAAGAAGGTTACGCCCAGCGAGTATAACGTAGCAACCCTTTCTTGTCAGATTGTGCTCAATGTACATGCCAATGGTAGTTAATGGGGAATGAGAGATAGGAGAATTCGGCTTTTAGTAACGCGCACGCCAAGAACTCTTTATTGTTCAACAAAGCACAGGAGAAATCTCCCACCGGCACCACCTTGCAGGTCAAAAGGTAACAAACACTGGTTACACACTACGACTACGACTACGACTACGAGGGACGAACGGGTGCCCCGTTTTAGGGAGCTTCGCCCCTAATGAAGAGCCTTTGAACAAATAACGTTCATTTAGTGTAAGCGCTCGTCCCGCCGCACTAGTATAGTGGCTAAGGTGCTCGGCTACTGACTCGCAGGTTGCCGAATGAAACCCAGGCTGCGGCGGCCGCATTTCCAGTGGAGGCGGAAATGCTGTAGGCCCATGTGCTCAGATTTGGGTGCACGTTCATAATGACTGTTTCAGGAACAGTTTCTTCCCCAGGGTGATTCAGCAGTGGAATTCGTTACCAGATTCGGTTGTGAAAATCAAATCGCTTACTGACTTTTTAGAAGAAAAAAAAAACATATAGTGCACTCTGATACCATGCGCTAAGATTGTGATTATGTGTGAATCACGTGCTTTGAAACTAGACTATGATATTTACTATGTGTTTTATTATGCCCAAAATATGGTGTGTAATTCGGCAGTGATGCCCTCTTATTTTTTCACTAACTTCTCTGTAAACTATTTGCTCAGCCATTATGATATATTTGTTGTATGTGCTCTGAAATGATTTGTTCCAGTAGTGAAGGTTCTTTTTCTTATGTTTCTTTTATGCACATTTCTGTTTTATATGAGTCAACTCCACTCCTGTAATAGCCCGCAAATGGCTGACAGTATCAATAAATGAAATGAAATGAATTTCCCCATATTGCAGCCAAGAGTGACCACGGTGCACTGTGGAAAGGGGGGGTGGGGGGCTCAGTCAATGGTTTCACAATACCTTCATCGGAGCAGCTAAGGCTAGGTAGAAGGAAGACGTAGAAAATGAGGAAGATGAAATGAACAGAAAGAAGTTTAGCCAGTTCTCAAACCCGCAAGAAAACGCTGTGCTGGAGAAGGGCGTAAGGAGAATAAAAGGCGATAAAAAAGAGATGTTTCGAAGAACGCCGCGCTGTATATACGTCAACATCAGTCAGATAAAAAAAACGATGGCTTTGTAAGGTGTAAAGAAAGCCATCGTCGCTTTAATGCGGGCCTCATGTAATAGCTAAAGTTAAGGACGACTATAACTATCCCTCTCTGGTAGCACTCCAATACTGTACCTCGAGCTCACAATCTTTCAGTGCACTATAAAAATAACTCTCAAAAACATGAGCTCGCTTCAAACGACCAGGATAGATATCATGACTCGGTGTCACACGGTTGTTGTCCCCATCATTTTAAGTTTGCTTAATCTGCACACAATGCTGGGTGACCAGCTACGTGCAAAAGAGCTTCTCATAACACGAACTCCCACTTAACGTGAGGTTCCTGGTTCACTCCGCATCTGCTGGCGAAACATACTCTGAAAGGCTGGGGAGTATTTACGTACCCTGAGAGCAGTTGCTAAGCTTTTTGTTAAGACTTTTTTTGTTTATTGACACACTCATTATGAGACTCAGCAGGTTTCAGCTCGTGTAGAATTTCTCATATGGAAGTCCTCTCAGAAAAACTGAGCCGACCTTCTGGGTGTTCATAAAGGTAAACTTGTCGATCAAGTAAACTAAATATTTTATATGGTATAAAAGTAAACATGTTACATGAATAATAGTATAACAAAAAACAAGAAAGCAACAAACGTGCAATGCAATATAAGTGTTGTGTCACTAGTTATTCACGAGTTTGTTTTAAGCCAGTTTATTTTCACACTGAATGAAGAAGAAGGAAAGAAGGGAATGTCATCCAGACACACGTATGATTTCTTGCCCTCCACTGAAGAAGGAGAGGGGGAGGAGGCGTGCAGGGATTCAAAGGAGAACTAGATGGAAGATCTGCAAAGGCATATGTGCACCCGTCCATACGAGCCAAGGAGTGTTCTGTAGAACCGAAAAAAAAAGAATTTATTCGGTTATGCGGTGGACGGGTATTGCAGCCCCTCGAGGGAAGTGGTCGGTAAGACCGATTGTTAAGCGGCAGTTCTTATACTGAAACTGTTCGGGAACACTGAAGCAAGGGGTGTTCCAGTTAAGCCAGACCAAGAATATAACAAATACAGATACCACATTTGCCTTATCGACGCAGCAAGCAAAGAAGACAAATATGATGAGGAATTAATGACATTTATCTTCACGGCACGTTTACTTGCTAACGTATACCTTATTTTTGGGTGTACCTGGAGTTTCTCTTTCTGCGAATAATTTTACTTAAATGCTATAGCCTACCCGATCAGGACGCGACTTTTGACGAGATATAAAGGTGTTGAATCATGATTATTTATAGACCAGCTTCACATAACCAACGTATGTATCAGATATTTTGCGCTCTTTTCCGGCTCAGTGGCGGGAACACTTGTTCAACACATCGGTCGGCCTTCCTTATCTGACACGTCCTTTGGCATTTATCAGTAGTGCTCAGTGTATCGCAACGCAGATGGACAAGAGCAAACGCAATATGTCCCTAGACTAATTAAGCGATGTTAGGTCAATCAGCCCATTGGTTAACGAAACGCTGCAAAAAAGTAAGGCTCTTTTGATGAAACTGCTGCCTTGGGAATTAGGGCATCAGTTATCTTAAAAAGTGCATAACTTTGCCTCCATAGTGCACACATCTGCGTATTCCACTCTTCAGAACGTTATCCTAGCAAAGCAGTGCCCCTACTTTTCTATAAGAAAGCTCTTAGCGAAGGCAAGTCAGCCACTAACGTTTAACGGTGCAATTTTCTCCAGCTTCGGCAGGGAACGCTCTTTCGTTAATGTACGCTTTCCTCGAGGCAATATATCACGCTAAGCACATCATTCAGTGTCTCGTGCACCAAGCGTGTGCTTTCGTAAACTTGTTTCGCTTATACAGCGTTTCCTCGTTCCTAAAGTGAGCGGAAAACAGGCAGCCTGCAACCTCTCACTTACCTATTCGTGTTGATCTCTTAGTTTTCGCTCTTTTAGGCGCACTGGAAGTATCCGGAAGGTTTTGTCGCGTATATACGAAACGATTTTGTTTACATCCCCTAATTTGATTCAGTCCTTATATCTTTTCGTTTCTTATTCAATTCAATTGTTTATCTATGAACAGCACAACCATAAATTGAATGAAATAGCAAGAGAGTAGGCGACCTTATAGACAGGTACGACTTTTATCAACGAGGATTTAAGGCAACCATAAGCGCGTCCGGAAGATTTACCGACCAGGGTATGCAAACAAATAAAGAGAAACACACAAGCAAATAGACAAACACACACGCACACATCCGAACCCGATACCTTCGGGTCAGCAGCCGAGCATTGCAACCACCACCGTGGCCGGTTGCATGTAAACCCTTCCTTTATTGGCTCTGTGTGGTACCATTTCAAATTTCGAAGTACACGTATAATTTTCCTTTCCATTGCTCGCTGCATCGTCCGGAATTCAAGCTGAACATTCTTTGTCAGCCTCTAGGTTTCTGCTGCGTAGGTAAATACCAGCAAGACACAATTTCTTCGCCATCTTTCAGCAGGTCCATTTCTATCTTATCCTCACCAGCAGATAATAAATCTATAATAAAAACGCAAGCGATCTCTGTAGCAAACACATGTTTTATCGCAGAATCGCAATATTCTTCAACTTTTTTTGAAAAAAAAAACACTATATGATTGTGATGCTATGGAAAGCGTCTCCTTAACGCATCTCATATTGCTTGGTAGAAGCGTAGAATCATGTCAGGCGTCAAAAAATGCCCATTGAGGAACGAACGGATAATTTAAAAGGCCCAGCAATTACAAAATGTCCAAGCACTAGCAATCATGATTCGTAGCGGAAACACCAACTAAGTAAACAGCTGATTGGGCTCCCATGTAGCCCTGCCAAAGAGTAGGGGGGTTCTTGGGTGATTTGCAAAAAGAAATAAATATGGCGTAATGGACACTTGACAAGTGTTGCTTGCAATGGGCATTCAATTAAATCATGGTGATGATGATGCTCCTTGGACTATTGGCCCCTATTCACTCAGGGGGATAAGCCAAGATTCGGGCGGATCACACATACCCAACTTTTGAATAATACTTTTTTACGATGTCACGCGCAGTTGTTCGTTTCCTCGCGACATTGTTGAAGCATGCGCTTGGATCTGAAGCAGATTCTCAGTGCAGTTCAGAAGGCGATGCGTTCGAGTTTGTTAAAACGTTATAAAGAAACGAGACTTACTAGCACACTCGATGCACTCGAGTTCGTCAAAATTGTATCGTTGTGTATATTGACCTTATCAAGTGGCTTTCACCGTTGCCCTAACTAGGATGGTTAGTAAATAAGGAAACAGAAAAAAAGCGTGCACCAAAAAAAGGAAAATAAAAAATGTTTTCAGTACTTACAGTGTTACATTTTTACGTTTTCACCTCCTTTCATCTTTTATAACTACGCAATATTTAGAATGATTCAACTGACATGACACTGAGCCAGTCCACTCTAATGGCGTATGACCAGCGAAGCAATTTAGCACACGACAAAGAAGTTTCAAGTTTTTCCAGAGAGAACTCATTTGCTGCACCTATTGGTGAGAGGTGCATCCGGGAACATGGATGTGACACGTTATTCTGTCAAGCACCGGTCAGTAAGACAAGTCACACTATAATTAAAACGCACGTTTGCCGTCAAAGCTTAGCAAACCCCATATTTTCATAGTGTGTACAATGCTCCACATCGGTTTTACATTTTTAATCGATAGAGCTTCTAATTATTGAAATGCTTTTTAAGTCATGTAATCATTTTCAAATTGGGAGCAAGTTAACCATACTTAGAGCAATATTCTGAGGTTTTCTAATGCAAGAAAAAATTGACTAAAACAAAAGACGACTTACACCTAATGTCACTCTTCCGAGTTTTCAATAAATCATGCTAAGCGTTCAAAAAGAATGGTATCAGTTCAGGTAGACGCTGGTGTGCCTGAATGCAGTTTATTATAATGCACACTGTCAAACAAAATAAATAAATTGGCAAGTCACAACACGTCCCTAAACACAACACAAAGAATTACGAACAACAGTAATCTGGCTGGTATTTCAAATGAACCATTTTCATATTTCACAAGTGTGTTTCTCTGTGCTGCATATCTGCCCAAGCAACGGCGGCACCTGTCCTGCTTCAATCGGAGACGTGGTTCTAGTTCGACGTTGTGAAGTATCTCTACTATGCAAGTTTATACCAATAGAGCCAAATCTACATTGTCAACGTCAGAGCGTAAGTGGTCCGTGATATTACAGGCTATTGACACTGATTAGCCACAGTTAGTTGTTGATAATCATAGTGAATTATTAACGCATAGGAAAAAACTAGCTTTAATATTTTGAAAAGGGTCTATTGAGACCTAGCTACCGAAACAGTCCCCGTCACTTTCTGCATGACACCGGCATGTCTTCGGAACTGTCACACCTGCGCCCAGAAAATCTACAGTTGCTCTTTTGAAGCCGGGCTGATTTCCCCTGCGAGCTACGGCAAAACTTAGTCCAGAGCACAAACACTTTTTTAATGCATGTTCCGTTCAATTTATTGGGCGTCCAGTTTGCTAATTAGAGGTGCAGGATTTTCTGTTATGTTCCTGTGCGATCATTTTTCTGTCTCAATTGCGGAGAATATTTTCTTTTTGAGTTTGACGAAGATCTGGATCAATTGTTGCAGAACCACACCGGCCTCGTAAAATATCAAAAAACCTACTAATTTGTTAATCATAACAGAGAAGGCGTGTGACGACTTCGAAGTGCATCAATATATGAATGTGTTGGTATGAACGGTTGCATCGAATAACTACTGCAGCTGTGAAAAGGACATTATTGCCACTCTTCTCGCCACCCTCCTTCCACACGATATAAAACACTAACAGATTATTTAGCTTCTACGTTTCAATAACTAGCTGTACAATAATGTCTGGTAATGCTGAATACGAGCGTAAATGATTTTATACCGTTGTTAAGCAAGCTGTAAATCTTATATTCACGACTGCCTGCCAAGGCAATGGGAATATTCAGCATTTTCTTGCGTGTCGTGGACAGAAAATTTTGAATTTGACTGTGCATAGTTCTTGATCGATGACAGTGACCTTACTGGGCGATCGAACAACCAGTTAAGGAATCTGATTCGCAATGGTTATCGCTTCCCCAATTGAGTAATCAGTGTAATATTTATAATTCCAAATAATATTATACATTGTTTATTTGGTTGAATAATTGAATGATTGATTGATAGGCTTATTGATTGCAGCTTGGAACCAAGCCCTTGACTTCATGCCTAAGCAGCAAAATGTGAACAGTTCTGTTTGTCCCACTTCTGACTAATGCACGCATGCAAGGATGTCTCAGTCTCATGGAAAAATTTAGCATGTACCAAGTGCCGTGTTCGGTCGCATCACACTTTCAAAATTTCGGCGTATTTCTGCTTATAGAGCTCACACGTACTTTTGATAGATAAACTGCAGTACAATCTAGTCTGGTGTCTTCTATAAACTTAAGTGAACAGTAATGCACGAATGAATTACAAACATATTTTTCAAAGGCGAGGTTACCAAACGAAATTCGACGTTTTCATTTTGTCAACTAGGTTCCGTGTTCACCCATTCGTCTAATTTTGTTTGTACGGTGTATTTCTCAAGCTACCTGTTAGAGCACTGTTCTTTGTTCTCTGCTCACGAGCGTTTGCTTTTGATCAAGTCAACACAAGGACAGTAGCAACGTATGGACGCTTGTCTAATGGGAAACGTGCTTTCATCCGCAAGATATGTGGAAGCGTTGCTATGGCTACTCTAGCTTGACCAAGCTTGGCATGGATGTGTGCTTGCGTCGGACCAATGCTGACTTCAAAGTACTGTAGTGCGTTGAAAATTGGGGATGTTGTCTCATAAATATCGGAGAGGATGGAACTCTTTTGCCCACATGTAACTAAGACCACCACCGTACCGGAAATTTACACTAACGAATTCAACCATAATTGCTACCGGATATTTGGTGCTTCAATATGACCTCCTCTTTTTTACCAGCATTAGCGTCACTGACATTAGTCATTATGTGCTTTCGCTATTATTATGCCTTTTTATGTGCACCGAGTTGGTTGTTAGTGACGGATAAAATCCGATATACTTTTGTAATTCTTCTCTCTTTGCACGAAGTGGAAGGAGGATTTGATTGGTATAAAGGAAACAAAGAATATTGCTTGTTGTGCTTCGCTGACTGTCTCAGGTGAAAGAATAAAAGAAGAGAGAGAGAAAAAAAGAAAGAAAGAAAATCAAGAGTCGAATGCTACACCGCGGTCAGGTCCTGTTTGCATCATCTTCTCACTAGCTAGCCGAGCTTCATTTCAAGAAAAAGTCACCCAAACTTGTTACGAGGATAGGAACCTTTGTGAATTTTATACTACCGTGAAACATTTACTGGAAGCACAATTACTATAACGGGTGCCGTACGCCGAATTTCATCGTTTTTAGAAATCGCGAAACACTCAGCACGCGCCTGAGGCGCATTACGTGCACTTGATTATTCGCAACTTTTACCGATGCGGCTGCTGATAATCCTCATCCTGAGTGATGTTTATTGAGTGAGCTTCTACACAGCCACTCGTTCCTTGTGCAATTCAGATAACGTGGTGGTTGGCGCCTATGTACACTCTCCTGCCACGCAACTCGGGCGTGTTAACGGGACTCCCCACACTGCATAACACCTGCATGGAGTTTTTCCGGAACCGATTCGGGTAGTGCAGCTATAGATAAAGGATTTTTGTGAAGCTCTGCAGTGACCACCAAATTGATATAACCAGTTCCTCAAGCGCGCAGACGTTCATGAAATGTTTGGGATTTTTTGCTCCCGGACAGCACTGATTTTTCACTCAAAAGTAATGATGCTGATGCTGATATTATTACATTTGAAACGAGACCTTTAACGCTATCACTTCAAAATCTTCGCGAACTCACCGATTGAAACTTGACTTCTTAAGACGTTCATGTTTCAAGCAGTTTCTCTCTCTCTTTTTTATTTTGCGATTGCTTGCGAGCGCCTTCGAACCTTAAGTTCACTGCTACTGCAGCTCGAGGGCTCTTCCTCAGACGTCACAAAATTGTTCCTATGATAAGAACTCGTTGACCGCTGTGCAAAAAGCTGCTCTCCATATATTTTGTATAGCCTACACACTAAACGCGTCCTAGAAGCACTCCGGCAGCAGTTAAGGGACAGGCGTGAACTGCCTTTCCGTAATCTTGCCCTCAAGTGCATCACTAAAGCTTCCGCCGTCCAAACGAGTACTAATTACTTCAGATTGCATCCTGTGGTGACACCTCAGTGTCACCTTTGTTTCGAGAAGTTGGCTCTGAGCGAAACATTTAAGAGCATGAACCACGGCACAAAGCACGACTAATATAAGCATGCACGCTGTCTGAAACTAAGCAGCGTCTCCTTGGACACTGCGCCGTCTCATAACACTTGCAATAGTGCCTAGTGTTTACGCACCTAAAAACGTGCAACACGGCGCAAGCTTTGTCATTGTGCTCACTGCATAACCATTAGAGTGGTCCCGCGACTACACTCTCTCTTCACAGACGATGCCTAGTTGGGGACGTTTCTAATATTGGTAAAAGAAAAACATCCCGATAAACAGTAGCAATCGACGTTTGGATGAACGTAGACATCATTAGAGATTTCGAAGGATTTTGGAAACATGTAAAAATAATTGTCGCAGTATTCCAACCCTGGTGTCAAATTTCGCCGGACATTGCTCCTATATAAGAATGTGTACAGTGAGAACTAGCACGTATGCAACGTTACCTCACATCTAAAAATATTGTACTTATGTTCTCGGTTCTCAATGTAATCATTTTTTTCATATTTGTGTGCAGTTCTACTGTGCAAAGTGCAATTTATCCTTTAGTCCCTTCCACCATGTTTTCTTTTTGCAATAATTTCTACACCACTGAAGGAAATTAATAAAGTTTCGCACTCGCGTATGGACTAAGCTGACAAAGCAAACAGCCCATTTCTTGGTAAACGAGTATTGCTGAGAGACGGTCAACGACATCGTTCTTGACTCCATGTGGCACCGACAAAAGTTCGCAAGTTGTGCTAATTTTCCTCACGTTTCGTCGTAGTACGAACGGCCCTTAGGAGTAATTGTTTGCTCACACGTGGTTTGCAGTTTGCGTTGACGGCTGATGCCATAGTGTACATTTTCTCCTCTAGGCATGAGAAGACAAGAAGAAACAAATGTACGAAGGTCGGACAGTGTAATAGGACTGACTACTCTCAATAAAGAAAAGTGGAAAAGTTATCAAAGATTGAGAAAAAAAAGTTCTAAAACAAGGGTGCGCTGAAATCCCCTAAAACTTCCGTTGTCCCTTACACACGCTACAATAAAATGCATGTGCGTGTGTATGCATGCATGCATGCATGTATGTATGTATGTACGTAGGAAAAGCTCGTAAAATAACTTCACGAACTACTGCTGTATATACTATAGGTGCAATTTATGTCGTTGACCTATATGAAATCACGTGTCCCGCGCACCCTAGTGGCTCCGATTGCACGACCATTCCTCGAGCAGTGACCTAGCTATGAGAAAGCTGATGAAGTACTTTCAGCTACTTCAAAAGTAATTGCATGGATATATTCTTTATAGGAACTAAAAAGTAACAAGTTAAACAATCAATCAAACAGCAGTTTTATGGCCAATCATCTTTACTTTGTGATTGAGCTTGTAAATTATCGAGCAAGCCAAGCTCGCATTATTCCCAGTTAGACGCATGCCTTTAGCTTGCTCTTCTTGCGCACGCACTTGAAGGCACTTTCGAAATTGGGGACGTGTCCCGCAGGCAAATTGAAGCACTTCGCGTCCGACCGTTTGATATTCCTTTGCGGGCGATGCCGCTGTACTTCTTCCAGAAAGAACTGCGCGTGTGAGAGCCGCAGAAATGAAGCTTCCGGTGAACCATAGCGACCCCCTTTTGCAACTTGGAGCACCGTGTGCTGGTCCTGCACCAACTTCACCTTCGATACGCTCCGCCGAGCTATCGTTTTGGCAGCCAGGTGGACGGCGACCGAGTCCTTGTCCATGCCTACCAGATGACTGTGCCCCCCGTGGCTCACAGAGTCACCGAAAGAGCGCAGCAGAGAGTCTACTTTGGCCCGTGCTTCACTGGACCACTTTTTCGAGTGGAACGACACGCCAGAGGATCTCCGCTATGTGAATGCCCAACAGGGCCATGTTGAATGGGCTTAATTCCCTGTAGACGTGTACGGAGCAGCAAAGGCAGCGGAAAAACTTTGGAAACGGAGCACGTAAGGCGTGTATAAAGAACTAGTCTCGTTACTAATGAAGGGCGAAGATTCTATACACCACTCGGAACACTGTTTACATGAATGAGGACATCTACAACTACTTTGTACACACTGCTTTCTTAATGTGGAACTTCAAAATGAACATTACCATCCTATGAAAGTGTTTAATTGATAAGAAACGAGTCGGTTCTAGTTACGCCACATGATTTGGTCTTTTTTCTGATATCACTTGTCACTTTGGTCCCGTGGTCAAATATGCTCAAATTTTGTATATTTGTGTGTTTCAGAGGACCTTAACTACCACAGCTGTAGCCAGCCTTCTTCACAAGAAAAAGAATGTAGCACTAGATGTGATTGCAACAGTTACTTCTGCTAGCCCAGATTCTAGCGCAGCTGCTAAAAATAAAAACGGAGTATTAATGGCCGTGTTATAACGTATCCTTTCATCACAGGCTTTCACTTCTCACCTGTAAAAGGATGCTGGTACCTATGGGTACAGTCGACACTTCGCATAAAGGACAAGTTTTTCCTCGGTGGGCCAGGAGGGAAAACCAGTGCCATGCTGTCCTTGTAACACTCGAACGCAAACGATATGGTGGCCACAAGACCTAGCGCGAAGTTTCCGGTCATGTTTTCTGGTATCTGGACCACTTTTTCAGTGATCATGATAGCAGTGGCAAGAGTAACGTTGTCCATCAACTTACTCAGCCGCATGCACGCCTCTTTATCTCCACTTGAAAAAAACGCCTCGAGGCGTCGAGGGTCACTGCGTTCAGAGCATTCCTATTAATGTCAGTAATAACAGCTCCTTTCTCCGCCGTTGTGTGGAGCTCCCAGTACGTGGTGCTCAGAAGATGTGTCAGCCGAGCGGTCAACTTAAGGCAGTGAATTTCTTTGACAGACCCTGGAGCAAGGTCCACATATGCTCGTCGAACCGTGTGCGCCATAGCATACACTGCTCCCTCTGCCCAGTTATGCCTTTTTGTTAGTTTGTGCCGAAGAGAGGCAGTTTCTAAAAACGCTAATGACTCGTCTTTGAATTATGTGCCTTAGTCAAGCCAAGGCAACACTTCGAAAGTTTTGATAATGTCTTCGGCGGGCCATCAGTGACATATTGGCCATCAAAAAGTGTTCCATGATCTTCCTCTCCAATTAAAGCCTAACAACGTGCGCAACTGAGGCGCTAATATGACCGTCGTTCAATCGGTCACCTACTGGAAGTCGTTGTCAGCTACGCTGCTAGCGTTGACATGTTGACGTCAAGCCAGCAAGGACGCGGCAACGCATTCTTCGCACACAAGGTGAACATTGGAGTAGTTGATTTCCACTACCGATGGATGTGGTACCTCAAATTTGTAATTAACAGGTACGCGAGCTGATTAGTGCTGTTCAAATGACTCAGCAGCTGAATTCAGGTGTCCCAGAGGGATGCTGCCATCTGTGATCAAAGGACCGAGATTTCTCGGCTGTCCTAGCCTCATTGTGTCTTCATTGCCGTGGCAACCAAGGAGGTTGCGTAGGGCTTCTGGAGGAAAGTACTGGCTCGACTTTTCGACAACGAGTTGGTGGAGGAGAAACTTCTGGGCGTTGCAGCGGTGGTGATCATCGCTTCGAGGCTTTTCAACAGTGGTGTGCAAATATATTTACTGGTGGTTACTGCAGGGGTGCAGATGTAAGGGCAGAGGTCGTCGAAAGGGTATACCGAGTCGTTTACAAACAGCAGCAATACAGTAGCCCTCAGTAGGGTAAAAAAAGGGCTCGGGTTTCAGGCCGGTCCCTTTGGGTGCTAGTCTTGGTATTATCGCGAATACCAGAAGCAGTACGATCAAGAGCAAGACGCCCGCCATCATCACTATGAGCGCCCAAGCAAGGAGTACCTTCGGAATCCGTACGAAGTAGCTGTAATGAGCATCGCCCTAATATTTCTCGTTGGTTGACTCTTCTTCATCTGGGGCGAACATCACGTGTTACATAATGCACCCACTGCGTTTCTTTTTCTTTTTTTTCTTATATCATGACTTATATTCAATGCAGGGTATTGACCGAGTACAAAGTGAATTGGTTTCAGTATTTTTTCATTGTATTGCTCGGATAAGCTAGAATAAACTAACATAATAAATTTAAGTACGAATTACTCGTTATAAAATATTTGAAGTATAAACAATTTATCTAGATAATGTTTTATACTTACTAGCGAATTTTTCGATGGCGAAAAAAGCATCCCTGTGACAGTAGCTCAGAGTAGAGGCGCCAAAAGAAAGAATAACTGATTATGATACTTCCAGACCCAGATTTCGAAGAGGTGGTACTATGAACCTTACACAATTGTTAGTAAGCATAAGTTGACTGTGTAAATACGATCGTCAATAGGCCCTATCAAAAATATAAAAGTGTCTTCTAACTGTCTTTAGACTGCTAGACTGTAAATACTCTAGTTGAAATTGGGCGCCAACTTTGAACAGAATCGTTTTTATAGGTTGTATGATGGCGGTTTCTTGGTTTGTCTGTTGTGTTTAGCGTTGATTGATTTGTGGGGTTTAACGTCCCAAAACCACCATATGATTATGAGAGACGCCGTAGTGGAGGGCTCCGGAAATTTTGACCACCTGGGGTTCTTTAACGTGCACCCAAATCTGAGCACACGGGTCTCGACATTTCCGCCTCCATCGGAAATATTGTGTTTAGCGTTCCACAGTGACTCAGGACGCCGTATGAAATGGTCTGGATAACATCGCCCTATCGGAGCGCCTCTAGTATTTCTTATCCACCGAAATGCGACCTCAACGCCCAAGTTTGAAAGCCCATCTTTCCGATCAACAGCCAAGAACCATAAACACTCCCTCGACGGTCACGAGCGTTGTCTTCCATCCCATGCCTTTCACCAACATGTACGTACGTACGTACGTACGTACGTACGTATGTATGTATGTATGTATGTATGTATGTATGTATGTATGTATGTATGTATGTATGTATTGTATGTATGTATGTATGTATGTATGTATGTATGTATGTATGTATGTATGTATGTATGTATGTATGTATGTATGTATGTATGTATGTATGTATGTATGTATGTATGTATGTATGTATGTATGTATGTATGTATGTATGTATGTATGTATGTATGTATGTATGTATGTATGTATGTATGTATGTATGACGTATGAAGCGATGATTGGTAGAAGCCGAGAAGGAAGAAGTGAGAACGGAATAAACATGGTGTATGAGCCACGCCACGTCGCCCAGTCATCATAGCGTCACGCGAGTCGACAGGATGAAGACCTCGCAACCACTTCATCGCCTGGCCATCATCATCGAAGACCTCAGCGAGACGCAGTGACCGAACGCGGACCACCAAGACCACCAAGCATCATGACAGCAGCATCAGAAGACCTTGACATCCCTAAGTACACCGGATCAGCGGACGACGGACCCGTACAGGACTGGTTCAACCTGTTCGAGCTCCATGCCACCGCTGCATCATGGTCGGAATGGGAGATGATCATCAACTTCACTGACTACGTCTCAGGTGAGGCATTCAAATTTTACCTCACCCACATCTTCGAGATCGATGAGTCTTGGAAGAAGATCAAAGAAGAAATGATCACCCGTTTCAAAGAATACGATGAAGACCTGTACATACCTCATCAGCTGAAGTCTCTTCAGCTCAACCATCACAGTTATGCGAAGTCTTCCCGCAGTAAGCGTATTTCCCAAACAAGACTTCAGAGTAAATATTTCACCATTGTACCATTGTATGACTCGTCCAAATACACTTCACGCATTACAACACCAACTAGGGACTTGCACGTCGCAGCAGAGAAGGTAATGCCACCGTATGCCGATAGGAATGCAGACCATTTTGCCAAAAGAGCGGACTTCCGGTTGAATTTTTCACGGGCAAATAAATCGGCATTTCCAATGTATTTACGGCACCATAATACTTCAGGTATTACTGAACAACCCGAATCACTTGATGCTTCGTGTCGCACACATGGCCCACACGGCTTCGGACGCGTGACGGCATTTACGCACGACGAGTTAGTGAATCCACATGAAACCAAACCAGACAACGAATGTTCACAGAAACATCATTCGTTGAAAGTACTCAGCTCAGCAGTTCCATCTCCTGTCATCAACTTCACTGATAAACCTGATGAAGCGCCTATCAAGATCGTAGCATTCACGCATGACGAGTTAGTAAATCCGCACGAAACCAACCCAGACAACGAATGTTCACAGGAATCTCATTTGTTCAAAGTATTCAGTTCAGCAGTTCCACAGAGACAGAAGCATTCACAATCAGCATCTTGTGAAGAAAAGTGTTCTGCAGAAGCGTCGAGTGTTCATCAATCACAAGATCAAAGCGACCTGAATCCAGTATACAACCTCACTGCATATAATGAAAACAAAACCACAGGTGCGACTTCTGACGACATAAGTACGCTTCAGGCAACGACCAACAATGGACGGTTTATAAATACAGAAGATTCAAGCGCATCAAACCCGCTACATTATCTTGCGCCGGAAACAGTTGCATTGGTTGGCGTCGTAGAAGCCTGCGGAGGACTCGCTAAGAATCCTGGCGCAACACGATCAATGTCACACCACAAGCAAGTTGACGAAACGAAGAAATTACAGCGTCAACGCATACTTCAACATTATCAACGGTGAAACAAAACTTCATCGAGTGCACTCTTAAGGCTTGAAGAACATTGCAAAAAGGCCCATCGTGGTGGATACATTCTCCACCAAAGATCAAGAATGTGCCTTCCATCAAACCATCTGCGACATCGCCATAGAAAAAGTTCCAAAAGCCACAAAAGCACCCCTTGTACTCGCCAGAAACACAGGCAGCGCCTAATCAACCTCGATCAACGCGCACGCAAGCTGCCTGCACGACCTGTGCCACGACGAAGAATTCAATGCCTACGATATCTGAACTGTCCATTTTGCAAGGTGTTCGAACCTCGTTTGTTCTTGACAAGAATGCCGGCTGTGATTTCCGCTATCTCCACGTCCAAAGCATTCTTGTGTTATCCAGGATACAACCATCAACCTCGCCCACCTGAGGTCTCCTAGATCTCACTGGACTGCCTTCCCTGTGAATGTTTTTGTGCAAGTGCATGGAACTGCCGTGTTACATGGAAGTACTCTATTTTGTGATATGTTTTACTATGATGAGTCACCACTTGTCCATGCTTCATAGTTTGTAGCTCGCACATTCTTTCGGGGGGAGGGGGAATCGTGTGACGTATGAAGCGATGATTGGTAGAAGCCGAGAAGGCAGAATTGAGAACGGAATAAACATGGCGTATGAGCCACGCCACGTCTCACAGTCATCATAGCGTCACATATGTATGTATGTATGTGGGTGTATGTATGTATGTACGTATGTATGTATGTATGTATGTATGTATGTATGTAGTATGTATGTATGTATGTATGTATGTATGTATGTATGTATGTATGTATGTATGTATGTATGTATGTATGTATGTATGTATGTATGTATGTATGTATGTATGTATGTATGTATGTATGTATGTATGTATGTATGTATGTATGTATGTATGTAGTATGTATGTATGTATGTATGTATGTATGTATGTATGTATGTATGTATGTATGTATGTATGTATGTATGTATGTACGGCTGTATGTATGTATGCATGCATGCATGTATACACGCATGTATGCATGCATGCATGTATGTATGTATGTGTATATGTGTTAACAAATGTGTAATAGAAGCCAACACAGTCTGCAAAATTCGTGAGCGCGAGAAATTTGAACGCAAGTTGCAAGAAATATCTGTATTCTAAATAGCGCATACTAGTGGTTTAGAAAATATTCACGCCCAATAACAGTCACGCAATTCACCCAGTGAATACACGAAATGTACCCAAAAGAGCATTAAGTGGGCACATTTGAAACGAGCGCATGATTTGGCGAATATTGTGAACACACAAATTGACATTAGAAGTGAAACTGTTGATATTGCAGTAAAATTATATATAAACGTTAAGAAGTCGCATAAACTATTAAAATAAGATATTACAGTAGCCATTGGTTTACCCAACTTAACTCACTACATCTAGAATTTTATTCCAAAATATGACATGACACCACAGGTGAAAAGAAAAAAAAATACACGTTAGATTTAAATGAGGAGCAAACATGCACTTCCAAGATCGAAATATTATTCTAACAAACATAGACAATACTGCGTATTGTGCATGAAAATTTACCACGTGGGACCATTTGGTTGAAAAAAAATGGGAATATGAGAGCGAATAAAAACATAAGAACACCATTGTAGCAGAATAAACAAGATAGCGTTATCAATAAATATTGTTCAGAATAGATTGCATGAGGTAATAAATGTGCGGTCAGGCCTATGTGTAGTTACCGCGTGGTAATATCTGTAGCGTGCGATTGGAAAATCTACTTCGAACCACTGGGCTACTCGTTATGATAATCGCTGCCAAAAAAGAATGGCGGATTCTAGTCACATGTCAGTGTTCTTGCCGGGAGCACTTCGTTGACAGTTTTCCGACTTCACGTTGCGGCTACTCATGTCCGCAAGCACCCACATTTGACAACTTCTGCCGTACGAAGTGAAATGACCAAGCTGGCTCTCACCGCAACAACAGCGGTGCATGTAGCAAGAAGTACACAAATGCGAGTGGCTCACACGAAGAAACTTCCGCACCGTTTCACTCCGTCACACATGATGTTTTAATATCACAAGCCTACCATTGCGTAGCGTACTGTTCAACCGAATAGGTCCACAAACGTAAATGAATGTCTTTGAAAGCAATCGAGAACTTCAGAGAAGCGCGAGCCCCGTGCAACTTTGACCTCTAGGTATACGAAAAGTACTGCAGAAAAAAAACGTATTAGCGTTATTGTTAACTAGTATGTTTGAGAACAACATTATGGTGTTTCCCTACAATATCTTTGTGAGAGTCTTTGTGGAAACCGTTCAGCATTTAAGAGACATGATCACCTTTGGCATTTGACACTTCGGTTTGCGTGATTATTTGTGTTTTGACAAATTATGTGTGGTGTGGACACATTTCCGTATTGAAAAACTTTGACTCAGTGCCTAAGTGTGGTGCTGTGTATACCTATGTTTATGTACCTATGCTTGTCCCTGTGCTCAACCGGTGCCACGCATTGGCACCAACATTTATTTAAATACATTTACTTAAAAAAAAACGATGAATTGAAGAAAAGAGAAAAGAAACGAACAGGTCAGAGCAGGTTGCTAGACCCAAAACTAGTGTTGCGCCGAGTGGCGCGCCGATGGAGAGAGGGTCGAAGACATCCTTTAAGGTTAGTTTCGAAACAATGGGGCATGTGTATCCCCACAGCACGGCCGCTCCGCAAAATGGCATGTCGAAGTTTTTTTTGCGAGTCTGACGTTTAAAAACATGTCCGAGGCTATGAAGATATGAATGGAATAATAAAAAATATAACGTCATTACGACCCTATCAATTATATAACGTCATTACAAACGTTCAAGTTGCGTGCTTGAGCACGCACACGTGATATCCTGTGCACGTTTATATGAGAAATTGTGAAAGGGGCGGGGGAGCGAAAGTAAAGTCCGGTTGATTACTTTGCCGCTCGTGCTTAAAGGGCATCTAGGAAAGGTCAGTCTTCGAAAAACATTCTTGTAATTTAAATTTATTGAGATTAGGACGTCATTATGACTCATATTTTTCTCAAGCGTAACATTTTGTCTGGAGAATAAAAGCTTGCTTATTTGTTTGTGTGTGCGTGCGTGGGCGTTGCGTGTGCGAGCTTATGCATTTGCTCTTCTCTTGTAATTAGAAATTACGTACTCGCGGAGGCATTCGTTTTTCGATGTTTCTCTTTGTCACTTTACATTATTTTACTACAGCGCTGACCAATAAATGAAACAGCATATTATTACGACCCTGTTCCCTTACATTTTCTCACTCTATGTGAAGAAATCCAAACAATAGTCGAGTGGCTACAGACTGCTAGTAAATGTGACACGTACGCTTATCAAGCTGTGCCCTTGCTACAGCAAAAGGCCACAAACCTGCTGACCTGACGAAGCTTCCATACGTCCCGTAGAGCATTCTAAATGCTCTGAAATCACCGGCGCACCAAACCTCAAAAACCGTCAAACAGGATATATATTTCATGAATGCTTATTGAAGAAAATTAAATGAAAAAAAGTAGAGTGCATAATCCACAGCCAAGGAACCACGCTCCGACTGCTTTAAAATCGATGTAAGTAATAAACCTTAACTGTCTGTAATGCTGAGAATGATTCACGTCATGTATGTATTCCTTTTATGTCATGATCTAGGCCACGTGTCAGCGTCTTCCTGGAGACAGAATCACCAGCCGTAAACCGTTTTTACGACATCGGCCACATTCAACCAGTTTTAAGGCTTATAAAGCTCAGACGGCCGTCCAACCGCGCTGTCCTGGTCTCTACATGCGTTTTTTAACCTCACTTGAACTCATTCCTTTCGATATCTTGTAAGTTTTTTGTTGCCCCAGCAATCCTTTTTGTTGCGTCATACACCTACTGTTGTTTTATTTTATTAGGTTTCCACGTGACTTAGTACTCCTTTGCCACGCAAATGCCATTTATTTAGAATTTTTTAGCTAATACCATTATAGCCCTAAATGTTTAGACGCGTTTCGGTGTATTTTCCATCAAACATGGAAATTGATCAAATATTAGTTCTATTTGTATTTCTAGTTCTGTGGTACTCAGTTTAAACTAAACTTCTTTCAGTGAATACGGATCAAATATTTTTTGTTACTGTTTCGGAAGATTTCAAATGCTTGGCAAACTGAATTGGACGTAAGGATATCTGGTTTCTTTTATACACCTAGATATCGAACAAATGGTTTGCGGAGAAGTAGGCAGGCAGAGAACGTGGCGCAAGCAGGGAGATTTCATCTCATCATCGCATACGTGATGGCGTGACTGCAAGTCTCTCGTATCCGATTGGGAAGGGGGGCATACGCAGTCATGTAGAAGTGAATTGCTTTTAATGTATACTATACTTGATAACGTTATTTCCCTTTGCAATAACATGTCCCTTTTGCCTCCACGTGTCAGAATAGTATAAAAAAAACTCACTACAGTTCACTCCAATAATTACTGCAGTGCCATGGCAAATGAGGGCCTCCTTTTTGCCCTTCACAAACGTACATTTTAACGCTGAAGTCTTACAAAAAGAGTCCCTTCCCACAGTTATACAGGACTCGCACTTCAGTGGCAACAACGCTCCCGCGCACTGATCTAACATAACCAGTACACATATTTGCGCTGGCTGTTAAAAAAACTCGACAACCTCTGTGTCACATTCCGGAATTTTCGAGCCATTGCCCTAGCAATATTAGCTAAAACGACTCTGGAAGCACATATAAGATTATCAGATTATTTTATCGGCACCGAGCTAAAAACACTCGGATGCATGCATTGAGCTTGTAATGATTAATTTTATTCATACCTAATCTCTCGCTTTTATGCTATTGCCCATCGTTCTGTGCAAAGTTGTCAGTCAGTGGGTTACTCGGCTTCAAAGCTATTACATTATTTTTTACTGCTCTATCGTTTTTTGGTAATTTACTCTTCGTTATTCTCGATGTGATAACACACACAATTTGAATACGATAGCGTTAAATAGGTTTTATTGTGAACAAAACTCATCATCAACCAGCCTTAAGAAGGAAAGGAGCAAAGTTAGTTATAAAAAGAAAAATCAATTATTGCCGATTGCGAAGCGATTCTCGCAGAAGGCGCTATAACTTTTTGAAAATAATGCGAATGTAACAACGATTCATGTTGAAATTTAAAACTGCTGTTAGCTAACATGCTGACGTTAAGGTCTCCACATAAAATTAAGTGTTATATTTTTTTTGAAAAGTTCTAACAGACAGCATAAAGAAAGCAAAAAAATAACAAGCAGGCACTTTTTGAATGAGCCTGCTAACATACACAAAACACTTCACAACTACATTTAACAGTAAGCGTTTCATTGAAGAAAGGAGAAATATAGCAAGATTTCGACACTAACTGCGTGTGCCTTGAACTTAAGATTAGCATAGCTGCGCCCCCATTCCTTGTGCTTCTGTGGTTCATGTGGCACGATTCGTAAGGAAGAAGCGTAAATGTTTTGTCTTCCGAATCAAAACGCAATGTTAACCATAACAGCGTCATGGCATACCTGCGGTTTACTAAAAAGTATTACAGTTCACGCTGTTTACTTTTACCTGATGTCACGTTTGAATTAACACAATTATTTGTTTATCGCAACCGCGAGGCGTCCTAAAGGTTTTGAAGATTCATGATGTCTCTCGGCGCAGTTAAGGGAAGTATGATAAGGAAATTATGAAAAGATTATTAGAGGATAACGGTATTAGTGCTTATGAAGGTCAGCTACAAAACGAATGACAACCAAGTTATGACCCTCGCGTTCGCTGTCGAGAGTGTTGAATTTGAAATGACATTAAAAAATATATTTATTATTTTGTCCTCAGTCTCTTGCACAGTGTAGGAGCTCTTCTTTGTTGCTGAAACATACTCTCAGCGATCGACGCACACGATGAAGAATCACTTAGGTATTTCCGCTTTCACAGCACTGATGACTTGAGTGGTAGAAAAAAAATTTTTCATTTTCATTTTCAGCATATCCACGGAGTGAATGATGGGAAGTGGGGTGAAGCATTCGTCCGTCCATTCGTTCTTGCTTCCGTCCGTTTCTGCGTACGTCTGTGTAACCGTCCATGCGTCCATCCACCCGACCGTGCGTGGGTCTGTTCATGCGTCCGTCCCTGCGTTCATCCATGCATCCACCCCTGCGCCCATTCATGCGTCCATCCATGCATCTGTCTATTTGTCCGTTCGTCCATCTATTCAACATTCCAAGTACCACCATCTCGCATCTTTTCATCATATATTCCCCATATAGAAGCACCGCCATCCAACGGACATTCCAAGGACTAAACGAGAGGTGGCACACGCACACTTTCTTACGGCTTGCGCTTCGGGTCTACTTCCCACCTTTAACCACCTCGAGTTCATGGTATATACTAGTTCACTGTATTCATTGCACTGTGGCCCAACGCTTGCTAAGCCTCTCTAAAACCAAGGAGGTTACGCCCAGCGAGTATAACGTAGCAACCTTATTCTGTCAGATAGTGCTCAATGTAAATGCCAATGGCTGCTAATGGGGATTGCAGCGTGCGCGTTAACTAATAGCCGAATGCTCCTGTCTCTGATTGCCTATTAGAAGCTAATGGCATGTACATTGAGCACTAATTTTTATTGTTTAACAACGCACAGAAGAAATTACTCACAGGCACCACCGTGGAGGTCAAAATATTGTACTGGCTACATACTACAATGGCTACGAGGGACGAACGGGTGCTGCTATAAGGAGCTTCGCTCCTAAAAGTCATAGCTTTGCCGCAAAAGCGAAGCAACGAATGCGATAGCAACAGATAGGAAGGTCACGCTCAGTATAGAAAGCAGATCGAAACGTGCTCCGCGTTTCTCACGCACAAAAAAACGCATGAAACGTACTCACAGGTACAGATGAACGCGAATAAGCGTCTCAGTTGTTACTTTAGATTGTCTGAAAAGCGCGCCCTTTTCGCAAACGAAGGATTAGCAACGATTGCAGTGATATTTGTGCGCCCGGTAACTACAACAGAATCGTTCCGGTGAAACCCAAACGCTAGACAAGACGTACGACCTTCGCCACTGCAAGGCAAGGGTGCGCGATCGAGCGTACACCCCCCTGTTGTCTACTGGGCCGAAGTACGCGTGAGAGACGAGAGCTGCCGCGCGCTCACTCCGCCATCTTGCTGATAATGCTGAAAACATGAACCATGGTACTGTTTTGGCGAAGTCGACTTCTGTCATTCAGCGACAGCTGCCACTGCAACATGAGAAGCATACTAGTGAAAGACGCGTAACCTATACTTGAAAACTAGAACAAGATGTTCTGTTTGGCTTTGGTAGAAGCCTATGAATAGCACGAATGTCCCTCACTTACAGCTGTGGCCGGTTAGCAATATTGGCCATCTCATTCAACACACACAGAACGTCTCCGTTTGGAGTAGCTTGGATGTCAGAAATATATATTACTGATCTCCGATAATAAAACTCGGGATCATACAAAGTAGCCTCCAATTGTAGAATGTCTCTTTAAGAGCAGTTTACGTCTAATTTTCCTTCGCGTCTGCTTAAAACTGCTAATGTATTTTTTTTCTCATTTAGCTGGACGGCTCAGAATGTCGTCGTTTTATGTGACAATAGCTCGAATGAGTCCTTGTTCTCCCTAACCTGAGAACGCAGCCTTATAAAGGCATCAAGCAACCTAGTTATATCTGCCCAACAAACAGTGAACAGCGAGTCCATGTAATTTTTTTACCCATCTTTCAATTTTCATGAATGGCAAGCGGTGAATCGTCATGACATGTGACCACTCTGGTGTTTACTTTTGAATGATTGCACCGACTAGCCAGAACAACTAGCAACATAGTATGAGGACTCACAATCGTTGTACATCAAGACGCGTCCATCACATGGTAGGGGCTCTCAGATGACTGTCATGTGCCTGCCGTGGTACATGGTCCACGGGAAGAGATTCACAGTTGCACTCATTTCACAGTCAATTTGGCACAATTCAGTTCGGGGAAACTATACACATCCAGCGCAGTGGACTGAAGGAAGCAGAAGGACACAGAAGCAGCAACGGTAGCGGTAAGGGGCGCTAAGAAAATAAGTTAATTTATACCAATCTGCGTAGGCAAAAAAAAATAACAGATTAAGTGAACGTCATTTCAGTGACGCTGTCACCCATGTGCCCAGGCGTGATACCAGTGCCAGAATTACGATAACGCTTTCGCGGGGTCAGTGAAGTCATGATGCGGTTCCACAGCCCTGGCAGCAGTTTTCAGGTAGTGTGACAGACTAATAAAAATTGAACGCAAAAAAATATTGTCGCTTCGGTAGATGGCACCAAGCGCGACAATTCAAGAAGATATACTACTTCAATATTGACGGATTTTCATTTTTACTTGCTTTTTCTATTTTAGTTTCTCTACTTTTACGCCAAAAAAATCGAGGTTGTATGTGTAACTCAAGGTAAGAGAAAATCGCTTTTAAAATGCCTCTAAACCACCCCGTTCGAGGATTTTCTGTTTTCACGTTTTTAATGCAGTCATTCTTCTTTTCGGACTGCTTGCTAGTCTGTTGTAACTATCCTACCTCCAGCTTCCACTGCACACTCTGTGATGGTATTCGTCAAATTTTCGTTCATTGCGTAAACGCTAGGTTCGGTTTTCTCGATAAGAGCTGAGTATCTGTTCTGCAGCGAGACTCTGAATTCTAGCACTTTTCCTCTCAGTGATAACTCATTGATTGGCTCTTGCTGGTCAGTTTCTGTCGTTTATTTTTAAAGCCTATAGGAGAATCGGAGATCTTATCATTTATGGTCACTGCATCGTACCTAGCCGAACACTTCTATATTATGAACGGTGCTTGGGCGTGCACTCACTTGAAAGTCTATTTCGTTCTTACTTTCGCCATGAGGGTTTCTTCATGTGCCCTTACAGTTCGCTCGGTTTCGGTAGAAGGTATTCAAGAACCGTAAGTTATTGTGTCTGTGAATTCTACTATTTTAACTAACCTCTAGCCTTTCTAGTACCGATGTCATTATCGTCAACTGCCAGGTCTCCAGCCTGCTTCTTCCCTACCTTGACATTGAAGTCACCCATCAGTATGGTGTACTGTGCTTTTACCTTACTCAAGGCCAATTACGCGTCTTCAAATCAAATCAAATCAAACCAAGTTTTAATATTCCATAATAAGATGTACAAAAAGGATATACAGAAGGTGATCCCGTGGTATACACTGAAATGGGACTTGCTATGAAATGTAAACATAAGTATTTGATTGGCAGCAACAGTGGTAAAAATATTAGAATACAAGGTTACAAGAAATTAACTACCGACACAATTAAATGATGATGCTCACATCAACTATACGCAACCGCAAATGTAGACTGTAAAATATATTTATATATATCTATATTATTAGCATAACATGTTAAGGAAAAAAAAACAAGCGACTAAAAATTTAGTAACATGGCGAGGGAGAAACCGATTAGGCAGAAGAGTGAGTGTCACATAACAAAAACTTTTTCAATTCATGGTGAAATTTATGTGTTTTTTAAATTTTCAATAAAATAGCAGTGTATTCCATAATGATATGGCCGCAAAGTGAACTGTCTGTTTGCGATAATTGGTTCGTACTTTGGGGAGAATAGAGTTATTATGCGGCGCAAAACGAGTTGAGTTAGTATTTTGTAAAGATGATTGATGAATTGATGATGATGATATTTGTTTATTGAGGAGTAGTTTGAAAATAAAAATGGCGAGATTGAATTTTACAAGGGTGGCAACATCAAGAATTTTGTTTTCTTGTAGAAACTGTTTAGCATTGTGGGTGGGTAAACTAAACGTGATTAATTGAATTGTCTGATTCTGAATCATTTGTCGTGGTTTTAGGTGAGTGGCGTACGTTTTGCCCCTTGAGGTTATGCAGTAATTGATGTGCGAGTGCGCAAACGCGAATTATAGTGAGAGCCAAATTGGACGTGAAAATAATTGAGGTGCTCCGATGAGGATGCGTTATTTATTTTGTGATGAAAAGAAATGAAATGTAGTTTTAGGGGGATTAATGGTAAGTTTATTGGTTTCCACCAACCTAACATGCTGTGAAGGTCGCTGTTATGCTGGGTTACTACTGCTAATAGATCTTCATTAGGATTAATAATTGTAGTGTCATCAGCATATATGAAACACCAAGAGAAGGTAAAAAAAATTAGGCAAGTCATTATTAAAAATAACAGCTTTCAACTAATGCGTCATCATGGCTGGATGTAGGCTCGTAGGCCCGCACCACCTTAATCTTGTATCTTTTATTAGGTTTAATTACGATACCTGCCCACCTTTCATTGATGATAGAGTAGTACGCCATGTTAGGATCTACATTTCTGTGGATAAGTGACCGCACTCCCAGTTCTATACTGCCAGTCAAGCGATGATAACAGGCCAAGGTACTCAGCTGCTGACCTGCGTGTCGCAGGATCAAATGCCGGCTAAGGCGGCTGCATTTTCGACAGTGTTTTCACTGAGTTCTATTAGATTACAATTAACACCCTCTTGTTCCTCAAATAGTACAGCTAGACTTGCTTCACTACATAAGGTTCTAGTGTTAAACGTTGCCAAATTCAGGTTCCAATGATGGCCTGTCCTGACCAAGAGATTCTTAGCACCCTTATCCGATGAATTGCAATTGATGATTCCTGAGCTAGACAAGAAGAGCAGAAATGTAGGTCTTAAAATAATCTTCAGCAGTATTGTAAAACAACCTCGGAAAAGAACAGCGCTTCAAGATAGTATCGGTGCACTTAAAGTGGTAAAAAAAACTATGTCTACTTCAAAGAGATAGTAACCGCGGAGCCGTACTACGAGATTAAAGTAACTAGACGAATCAGAATGGGGTGGAAGGCATTCGGCGAGCATTCTCAAATCATGAAAGGCAGATTTCCAGTATACGTTGAGAGAAAGGTAAATAACAGCTGCACCTTGCCCGTATTTATCTACAGAGCCAAAACATGGAGGATTACAACGAGGGTTCAGCTTCGGTTGTTGACGACGCAGCGAGCGATGGAAAGCAAAAGGATAGGTGTAACTTTAAGAGACAAGAAAAAAGCAGAGTGGGTCAGGGAGTAAACCGGGGTGAATAATATCATAGTTGAAATCAAGAAGAAATGGGCATGAGCCGGGGAAGCAGGGCGTAGGCAGGATAACTGCTTGCCATTAAGGGTAACTGACTGGATTCCAAGAGAGGGCAAGTGGGTGAAGGGGAGACAGAAAGTTAGGTGGCCAGATGAGATTAGGAAGTTTGCGGGTATAAAGTGGCAGCTGCAAGCACTGGTCCAAGTTGACGGGCGGAATATGAGAGAGGCCTTTGTCCTGCAGCGGGTGTAGTCAGGCTGATAAGGAGGAGGACGAGAAGAAAACCACGCCGAGCTTAAACGAGAGACAGCAGTTTCTTTCTCACTTTCACTACCCTTCCTACAAATGTTATCTCTTCCCCACCACTCACTTATTCATAAAGCACGTGGAATGTCAGCATTAGAGGTTGAGGCAGTTAGGATTTAATTATTTCAAGCTACGCATTGCTATCTCTGCATGAGTAGCCACAAACGCAGAATTCGAAGTGATATAAAGTTATTGCGAATGATACTCCTGTAATACAAAACAGTGCCGGAGTGGGACTGTAGGGTAAAACAGTGTACGAAAAAATTCACAAAAGGCATCTTTCGTATACTGATCAATCGAGAAATCATTGCACTTTGACGTCACCAATTAAGCTGCGAGAACGGGAAAACGCTAGGAGATAATAAAGTTCTCGTTTTTTTTTGCAATTTAAGAGGCTGTTTAGAGACCTTTTAGAGAGCTCAAGGTGGCTCATAAAAACTAAAAACTCACTGGAAATAGTACTCTCGCTGATTGTGATTGCAGTACACATGTTCACCAGAGCCACATGCTCAAGGTAAGCATGACTTCCTAGCTGTCACAACAACAACAACAAAAAAAACATCTGAAAATAAGTTCGCCATGCAGGCAAGCTTTTATTTCTTCGCATAAGATGTGTCTTTCTTGAGACGCAGTTTGGGCAATTTCTGGAGGTTCAACAGTATACTTTAGGTGTTTTTGACGGCCAGATGAAGATAACAACTTTTCACACAATATTTAACATGTGAATAGCGCAATTGTTTTCTTGATAGTGTAATATCGCTTACACAATCTTATGAACATAGAGTCAGGAATTATTATGAGCGGAGTGTCTTAAAACTTCTTACAATATAGTTTTGTAACAATTTTGATAGTTATTTGCATATCAAAGTTCACGTGGGGCAATACTATAAAGTAATAGCTCATAATTATAAAAGGGAAGGGCATAAAAGGTATGTCCAGAAAGGACTATACTATATCTTACACAATGTCATGTTACAAAACGAGAACTATGCAATTTATATACTCGGTGATAACGTTTCTTGGCATTGAAGCGAAGGCTACAGAGCCAAATTGCGGGCGTCTTACCGCCAGTGAATATAGTTCCCGAACAGCGCCCGTATTCTCACAGTGAAGTATAGAAGTTCCTTCTTTATTCTCTACGTGGAGCTATTTGAGGCAGGAAGCAGCTCCCACTGTTAAGATAGTCGTAATTATTTTAAATTTATTTATCCCTGACTTCGTGTTTATGAACGCGCGAGAGAGTCCTGCCTTTTTACGTGCACCTCAAGCTCTAGGTGGCGTCTACGTCTACATGAAAGGCTGATGGTGCGCCCCCATCACCTTCCATAGCGTTACGAGACGTGCGGCAAAACGGACCACTTCGCGTAATGCTACACGTTCAAAAGCTCCGCCTCCGTAGCTTTCCCTTAAGTGCCAAGAAAAGTTGTCGCCTAGTATATAAGACTGATCACATACTTGAAGTCAGCATAAATACTTATGAATATTTATGTCCTATGCTAGAATGTAAGGAAGCCATTTTTTCTGCAGCATCTGCCCTTCAGCAAAGCATGAATCTCAAGCGCTACCATCCAGCTGCACGACACCATAATTTGTTTTGACAGCCCCGTCTATCCCAAAAAGATTAACCACTTACCCTTTTTAACGCCCTTGTACCTTATACTGTATGAACAGTAGATGCGATGGGCAACTTTGCTCCGGTGGTTCTAAGCGTATAGAAAGTTCAGATCTGTGCAGACCTCTTCGGTTATCTTAAGCTTACTTTTGTTTCCTTCTTGTACGCTCTGTTTTGGCTGTCTTTCAAATGTGAGGCATTTCTTTGCAAACTTCTGCCCCTTTTGCACATATGCTTACCCGCCTGCGACAATGTGTAGCCCTGACCGTTTCGTTAATGGCATATGTGTCAAAATTGGTATAGCATAAAAGGACTTCATGACGATCTGAATTGAAGGGGCTAACACGAAAATTATGACACGCTCGTGATGAGTGGCATGACTTACATGACATGATCTCAGGGTGGTCGCGGCAGTTTAATTAGGTTACTAAACACTGAAACTGTTATGGCGAGGTAATACTGCATAGCGAACCTAAATAGGAGGTGGTAACGTAAAGTTTATGATAGGAATTTCGTGCATATGGAATCACTTACGTGTCACACAAATGGGGTGGACTCGCGACCCTTGGCAATAACACGAAAAGAATGGCATGCATCCCATGCACGGCATGGTTTATATGATGCTGCCTCGGGTCACTTCCAGTCGTTTTCCTTGCTTGATATATACCGAAATTGCTACGGCATGACATGAGTGCGCGACAAATAAAACTGGCAGATCGTGAATTGTATACACTCAAAAATACGCTCCATTAGTATTGTACATACCGGATTGTACATACATGAACAGAGTGAAGAAAATGTCACATGAAAAATGACTTCGTTGGCCTCAAAGACAGACAAGGAGATCTATGCAGCTCTTTAGTAGCTAGCTGCCTCGTAGTTCATGAATTCGAAAATAGAGTGGAACCTGCCAAATTTTATTTAATTTTATATCTGTCTGTCTCTTTTTCTCTCTATCTCTTTTTTTCTGTGTATTTCTGCATTTCTTTCACCCTGTTTCTCCCTTCAGCATTCTTAAACTTGATGCTTTACTATTTACCCTCCACATTTCACTCCTCCCACGCTGGAATCTCTCCTTTGCAACCTCGCGTCTCATTTTATCCTTTTGCTACGCAATACTTTACACGGCTATGCTATGTTTTATGAGTGCACTTTTATAGTCGTGTGGTGGAGACGCAACCAACCGGATCGCATGCACAGGCGTTCTAATCCCACTGCTTCATGAGAAATGTTTCTTCAACAAGATTTTTCCCCTGCCTATTTGTTTACAGTTCTTTATTTTTTTCCCCTTGCTTTCTACCCGTCGCTACAAGATGCACAAATTGTCACTTGCGTTCTGGAAGCGAAGCAGATGAAGAACAGGATGAAAAGAGCGCAAAACGGGTCACGACAGACATATTACACCAAGGTTGACAATTTCGCCGTTCGAAAAAAAAACACTATCTATCCTGCCGTTGTTAGTATCAGCCACAGTGCTTTGCATATGTGAACTTCCGAGTAGTTACGTCAGTATAATTGAATTCCACCAACACTACGCAAACAACAAAAATATTTTACAAAGCGCTCTAATCTCTCTACAGTAGAGAGACGTTTGGTCAGTTTTCATGTGATGACATGTAGAAAGGTTCTGAACCTGCTGATTTCCTGCACACTGATGACACTTGCCGGTATGATATTTACGTTTCAGTTTAGTCCTTGAAAAATGCAAACACTCCTGCGGTCAAAGCAACACAAAGGCAATATTCCTGAGAAAAATATGTACAAGAGCAATGCTGGAAACTCGAACAACTATTGATCTGATAATCAGACCAAAGGAGACTCTTCAACCGGAACCATACCTAGCCGCTGCTCCTTGGGTCGAAACAAGCTGTCTCCCGTCGAGACTGTGCTGCACCTGCACAGAACAGGTCCCCGCTTCATCTGCTCTTCTCCACGTAGAAGCTCGTCTTCCCCTCCTCCTCACTGGGCCAGTCGCTTTGTGGCACAGCGGCAAATGCAGGGTGCAAGCTGTTCGTCGTTAACAAATTACCTACTTTCGTTTTTTTAGAAAGTAAGCTAACTACACTATTTTCTGCCCCCAATTTAGGTTAATCGATTTCAGTCGCCCGATTGCTCACACTTGATGGAGGCATGGAATATGCCACTCTTAGTGAAACGACGCAAACTATAGTCAACCAGCATTCCAGCTCAAGTAACCTTATAGTGACCTTGCTAAAACTATTTGGCAGATGTTTGCAATTCTTGGCAAGAACGTCCAAGCTGGCACAAATGGCAATGCAAGAGGGGAAAAGAATAACGGTCGAGCTGCTTGACAGAATGACTAACTAATTAGAGCCGGTCGAACTGAGCAAGCGTCCTCTGAGTCACCCACTCGCCAGATTTACACCCATAGCGCACGCCTCAGCGACTTTCTGAGAGCGACATCATGCACCAGGCCGTTTCAAACAGTAACCTGGGCTAGCCCTTGGAAGGAATAGCCCATTATTCTGAAATACTGGGAACGGTATACAAATCTGAATACTGCAAGTGAAGAGATGGAGGCAGAATGCGCTGTTTATCATAGAGGTTGCACAAAAAGGAATAGGCTCGCTGATGTTTCTATAGGTCAAACGTTCGCGAAAGCCCCTGGTCATCAGCGTGTTCGACATAGACAGGCGTATACATATGAAAACATTGGTAAGCTTGCATGAGACCCTCTATTCTTGGCCACTGTTTTCACAGCATTGTTGTAATAAATATGAGAGGAAGATTGAATTGTTTGTGAGAAATGGGTTTATGTTTACTGTACGGACAATAAGAAGCATCCGTAATCGTCATTGCCAGAAGCACAGAAACTTCTTTGAACTGGAGATTATACAGACAGTTTCAATAAATGTGTCATTTTGCTTTCTCTGTACCGGCAGGCATCTCCATTGGTTTAAACACATTATTGGTGACAGTTAATAAAAAGTAAATAAAAGGTAATTAGTGCTGTTAGACGTCTCTTCTTTCGTTCAAATGTGCGAATGGAAGTTCATTCGAAGAACCTATCGCAGCACTGAGATAGAGAAAAGGCAGCCTCTGGTAATTGTTGTAACGTAATAGGATTCAAACAAATTCAATTATTAAACCGAAACCATTAGGGCAGCCAACATCTCATGAGTGAAACAAGCAGATGACTATAATTGCGTCACTCTTGAACACAACAATAACAGATGTTTGCTTCTTCTGCATTCGTTAACATATGTGCACTATACACTCTGCAACTGCAAGTGCAGTCCGGACACCCACTCAGTGAAGTCGATTGATCACTGATATAAGGACGCTCACGCGTTGTAAACATGTCAGAAGAAAACGACAGTTGCGTTCTTCAGCGTTCTGGCTTCGTCGCTGAATATGCGTGAATTCGGTAACTTCGCAATTATTACAAAATGCCACTTTTTTTCTCAACATCCCGACACGGAAATGAATTCTTCACATGACAGACTTCTCAGGGGGTCCAGATCAAGAGATCCTAATCAGAATGTTCAGATCTTCTCTTGATTGTAGATTTCAAGGGCTAAATAAAATTTTCTCATTATTAATAAAAAGAGAGACACCTGCAACGAGATACTGCAGGGACACGCTTAGAACAGCGCTGCAGCGGGCGGGACAAGTGACGCAACGATAGCCGCTGCGAAGTGGCACGTCTGGGTGCCAGTGCAAACATTCGCAGACACGTCCTGTCATGCTTTTGCTCCATTCATCACATTGTTTCTCAACCTTTTCCGATGTTGCCTGAATGCAGCTCACGTACACCAAAGCTTACGGGAAGCATTTTTTTTCCTTTATCTGCTTTGCTATCCGGTGCTTTCTCTACTCAGACGAGAAAAGCGGATACGTGACAGATGGTGAAACACGGAAGTTTTTTTTCTCACTAAAACTTCATAAGGATTTTATCTTGGTTGCTTTTTTACTTGATAATAGTCGCTGCTATTTCGTTCCGGAATGTTTTAAAAACGAGAATTTTTAGTAGGGGGGGTAGTTCGCACAAAATTTGTTCGTCTGCCTTTTTCTCCGTCTGCCACGTGATTTAGCCACCCGGCGAAAGTTTAAGACTTTGATTAACATGCAGGAATGTTGATCTGGTAGCTGCTATCATTGTTAGAAATAAAGTGTCGCAGTATTCCACTGCTTACACAACTGCTAGGTCTTCGGTTGTGTGGCCGGTGCGAACCCGTGTAGCTATCGGGCTTGGAGCAGTCATGAGGACTAGTTCAAGACAGAAAAGTATTTTGTACATGTAAAATACTTTATACATGTTTGCTTTAAACACTTTATACATTCATCAATGAATAGGCAGGTTGCTTTTCGGTGCACCCGAATATATGGTAACGCTGGGGTCCACTTTTATATTCTCTCCACATGGTGGCAGAAGTCTACCAGTTTAGCACTCCTTGCTGGCTACCGATGGCCACGGCTGGATTTCCAAGGAACAATGCCAGGTAGTCGACATGGGACCACGCGGTGGGTCATTGACTGCTCTGGTGATCCTGTTTTGGAGTCGATGGCTCACTGTCAGTTCCTGTCGCGACTGAACGGGGCAAGTCCAGTCTGACGAGATCAGCATGGTGTTGAACAGTCACCTCCATACGTGCGCGGGGCTTTACTGTTCATGCCACACAGAGATGTTTCCCCGTTGTTGTCGCACCCAGCTTAAGAATGTCGCTTTGCGTAGAACGACGACTGCCGGTATAGTGACCAGGAAGGCAGTGGAACAACATCATACTTGTGAACATTGTCGATCAAGAAGAAAATATTACGCTTGCCAGAAATGCAACGTCAATACGTAAGTTTAGGTAGTGTGTTTATTTAATAGAAAATACATAGAAGCGTAATTCTGGAGACCCCGGTATTTCTCACGCTGCACTGAGAATTCGATGCTTTGCGCGAAAAAGTGGGTGTTTCCTACGTTTCGCTAAGACGATACGGTGCTGCCACCTACCAGCAGCTACCTTTCGTTTCCCGACATTGCTGTCAGATGGAGTCCATAGCTTACGCAGTGCTTCTATACAGAAGACTATTTTCTTCCGACGACATTTGCCGTAAGACACGCCAAAACGTGGTTTTCAGTAAATAAGCTTTCATTTTCTTCCGTGCACAGGCTTTATTCTCTTATACTACATTCCTGGTAGGCCACACATCTCAGTGAATCGAAAAAGTCATTTTCGTATGTGCTTCATCAGGAAGGAGTCTGTAAATGAAGTGATATTATCTAGTACGCCTTTCAAGGTTTGGGAAGGTTAGGATAGGCACGATCTGCGCAGGTTGGTATTTTTGAAAATCTATGGTGTTCTGATTCCCACAATTTTTGTCAGATTGTGTGCGTGTGTGTGCATTGTTTGGGGGTGGGGTGAGGTAAAATGAAACACGGGAAGCTTGACCAGAAAAAAAAAAGATCCGGTTTTATATCCTGCACTGATGAACTGGTACAGTGTGACAGAAAGGTGAACATAAAAAAGCGAAATTGTTATCAATACAGATAAAAAATAAAAACGAAGCAAACGCTCACACTCAAGCACGGGAATGTTATCGTCGTTCGATGAGGCTGGTTTACAGCACAAACGTCAGTGGGGCTTTCGTCACTTTCTGGTTGTTGGCTTAGGTATGTATGCAATAGGAAAATAATACACCTTTATGAAGAAATAGCAGAAATAAAAAATCACAGCATATCCACGGAGTGAATGATGATGAGTGGGGGCGAAGCGTCCGTGCGTCCGTCCGTTCGTACATCCGTCTGTGCGTGTGTCGTCCTTTCGTCCGTATGTGTGTCCGTCTATGCGCCCATCTGTACGTCCTTGCGTCCGTCCATGCGGCCATCCGTCCGCCCGTGTGTCAATCTGTCTATCTATCATCTGTTCGTCTGCTGTCTGTTTCTCTGTCCATCCGCCCGTCCGTGCGCCCATCTGTATGTCTGTCTGTCTGTCCATCCGCCCGTCTGTCTGTCTGTGGGTCTGTCTGTCTGTCTGTGGGTCTGTCTGTCTGTCTGTCTGTCTGTGCATCCGTCCATTAGTCCATCTGTCCATCCGTTCATTAATGTAGTGAACACTCAAAGTACCGCCACCTCGCATCTTTCATCATATATTCATCATATACAATACTGCCATCCAGCAGACAATCTAAGGACTAAACGAGAGGTGCTACTATGATGACGGCACGGGACGTATGACTCACCGCGTGAGGAGCTTCGCCTCTAAAAGGGGCAAAGATTATTAAAATTTATAAAATTGATTAAGTAGAAAGAAAAATTAAGCTGAACTTTCAAGGATGTTATAAGTAAGCGGTTCATTACATTTTCACAATAAATACGATCCTCGATGCTCTCTTTCATGGTAAGAACAGATACTGGAGTAATTCGCGTCTCCGTGTGCCCGAACGGCAGCTTTAGAGCAGCTTAAAGACATCTAAAACCACTGAGACATCCCGCTCACAGATAGTAGACGCTGACACCCTATTATATCCGCTTTAGAGCTTCAGGATGACGAGTATGGCGTCCAGCAACTGATCTTCTAATACACGTAATGCACCTTTGTGGACAGGCATTAGGTTTAAGCGTGACAAGCGGAAGACTAATTACACTTAACGGCGCACAACGTGGGGCCCTGACTGACACAACCGGATCTCTGCTACTTCCTCTGAGTGAGAATAGTATAGTTTATTAGTAAAAGCAAGATGAATAAATAGAAACACCGGCTGTCACAGTCTGAGCGACACCTGGCGTATAATGAAAGCACGAGCTCACCACGCATTCGCAGAAGTACTTAGGAACAAACGTTTACAGCTGGGAGACGTTGTAGCGTAGGTGGTTCATCTTGTAGGCAGCACTAACCGAGCGACGCTTAATTAACTGCGCCTCGACAGGCCCTTCAGCGCAACAGCAGCAAGAGTTATGCCGTAAACACTGTTCCCGCCAACTCACAATACACGGCGCTCGAGTCTCCCAAAAGGCTATGAACAGCGTTATTTAAGTGCATGCGGCAGCTTAAGTGACGTCGTAGAATAACTGCGGCCTGCTATGCCGACAGCACCGAGTGCTTCTAAGCAAAGCGGAGAAACCATGGAGGTCACTGCTGCGGGCTGACGTGCAGAGCTCAGTTTTATATCGTCGAGTGTGTTGTAATCTCTTCGCTCATGTTGGGTATTAGTGCATGTTTTTCCCGCATAGGTTGTGGCAAGAAAAGAAAACAATAAATGAAAACGTCGTTTACTACTTGTTTGAAAGTAATGCATTGTGGAGGGCATTACGAATGCTTTCAATGCTAATAAGTTTCTAATTAGCAAATTTACGATAATCATGAAAGCTTCACGTCGGCCACTCTACTTTTAACGGTACTGCCTATCCGACATTAAAACGCGACATATGGTTCACTGAGTGCGTCTTTGCCACGTAGTCAAACCTGGTAGTAAAATCCTACTGAACTACCTAAAGTTTATTTTCCGAAGTGCTATAGTTGCGAAAACCACGATCCGGTTAAGAGGCATTACACGGTAGCTTATCTCGTGACACTGCTTCAGGATGACGAGTATGGCGTCCAACAATTAATCTTCTAATACATGTTGTGTACCTTTGTGGACATGCATTAAAATTAAGCGTGAGAAGCGGAAAACTAATTAAATTCAACGTCGCTTCACGTCGGCCACTGTACTTTTAACGGTGCTGCCTATCCGACAATAAAACGTGACATATGGTTCAGCGAGTGCGTCTTTGCCACGTAGTCAAACCTGGTGGAAAAATCCTACTGAACTACCTAAAGTTTATTTTCTGAAGTGCTATAGTTGCGAAAACCACGATCCGGTTAAGAGGCATTACACGGTAGCTTATCTCTTGACACTGCTCGACTGGCGTGCTTGTTTAATGTGCCCCTAAAGAACAGCAAGCGAGTGAAGAGACATTAGGACACACAAAATTGGCACGCAATACGTGGTTGACATCCTCATCAAGCCACAAACATCAAATACAGTACTACTAACCATGCACTAATGCATACCGCAGAGTAATCTCTTGAGAAGTCGACTCCTAACCATAACAAACACAGCTGTTTTTTTTCGCAGGTTTACTATTCAGGCAGATATACTAGCAGCGGCAGCGAATGTTATGTGTGCAGTTTACTGCCCCGTGCGCTGCGAATGTTCAAATAAGCCAGCAAAAATGTGGAAGTCAGAAAGATATGATGCATCGCAGCGTCTACGGCAGACGATGAAATGGCGAACCACGCCACCATTTCGAATGGTATTCCAAATTACCTCTGAAGAAAAAGCCAACGAGTATATTTATCGTCACGGAGTCATGAAGTGGAGGGAGGCAGTAGGGGTATGATCAAGATGGAACTCTTTATTTGGTCAAACTTGTAGCCGGCAAACACAAAGTCAGAGAAATTGTCACTGGTAGCGGTGAACAGAAACCTGCCATCGATGAAACCGACAAGGGGTGAAAAAGTTCCGGGTCCCGCGCAACGCGTTGAGAGTCCTCCAGGCAGAGTAAGCTTCACCACTGGGCGACGCGTCGCAGCCCCGAAGCTCGCCTGTCCCCTGTTTATAAATCGGTGGGTGGCCGGCTGGCACTGGTGACCGAACCCCGCACCTCCCGTAGCTGAAGTTGACGCGTACATGCAATGCCACAGCTATTGTGGAGGAGCGAAGCAGTTGTTAGCGGTGTCAGTGTCTAAGTGCTTGCGATAGTGTGAATTCTCTTTAACATCATTGTCTTGCATGATCGGGATCTAAGATATCATTTTTAGCTTTTTCTTTCATATGGTGCTTATCAGTGGATTGCAATCAAGTAAGATGTTTTTTATCAAATTCGTGACTTAAATCATGAATTCTTGTCAAGTACTTGGCGTAAAAAAGACCGAAGAGGGGGAGGTCAAGGCATCTCAATATTCAAGTGTCTAACTCACGCCTACGTTCAATAAGTATCGAGCTGTCACATGAACGCAGTTTATTTACTTGTGAGTAGCCTTGAGTACAGACGTGAGGCGAGAAAAGATGACATATATACAGTCGCAACCGGTAAAGATGAAACTCATTATCTGGGTGGACATGTGCCACGAAAAAAGAACGACACTCACAATGCAACAATATCGGCGCAGACAGTTGTCGGTCGTCGAATAATCTGATCAGCACAAAGATGGGCTCGCTTTTGAACATGCCGAATCTAAGATCCCGAGCTTACCCTTGCGGTGGTGTTGATCATGAAGAAAAACATTCTTTTTATACCCTAAAATGTTTCTAAGCAAGTGGGTGGCGTCCCCAGCCCAGCGCCCCGCTGGCCTTTGCGGCTCGCGGGGCTTGGTTGAGCAAAGCCTATTGGCGTTCCCGATCTGTGCTAGCAAGCTAAGTCTTCCACCACTGCCTCATTCTTACTATCACATCAAGGTGAAACATTCGTCATCATCATCATCATCATCATCATCATCATCATCATCATCATCATCATCATCATCATCATCATCATCATCATCATCACTATCATCATCATCATCATCATCATCATCGTCGTCGTCGTCGTCGTCGTCGTCATCATCATCATCATCATCCTGACAACGTCCACTGCAGAACAAAGGCCTCTACCCTGTTCCACTAGTTAACTTAGTCCTGTGATTGCTGCTGCCAATTTATAGTCGCAAACTTCTTAATCTCATCTGCCCACCTAACCTTCTGTCTCCCCCTAACCCACTTGCCTTCTCTGGGAATCCATTTAGCTACCCTTAATGACCAGTGGTTATCCTGTCTACGTTCTACATCCCCGGTTCATGTCCATTTAATCTTCTTGATTTCAACTAATATATCCTCAACCCACGTTTGTTCCCCAATACACTCTGCTCTCTTCTTGTCTTTTAAGGTTACACCTACCATTTTTCTTTCCATTGCTCACTGCGTCGTCCTGAATTTAAGCTGAACCCTCTTTATAAGTCTCCAGGTTTTCGCTCCATAGCTAAGTACCGGCAAGATGCAGCTGTTATATACCTTCCTCTTGAGGGACAGTGGCAATCTACTTGTCATGATTTGAGAGTGCCTGCCAAATGTGCGCCACCCCATTCTTATTCTTCAGGTTACTTCAATCTCGTGGTTAGGCTCTGCGGTTATTACCTGCCCTAAGTAGACATACTCCTTCACAACTTCAAGTGCACTATTACCTACCTCGAAGCGCTGCTCTCTTCCAAGTTTGTTGTACATTACTTTCGTTTTCGGCAGAATAATTTTAAGACCTACCTTTCTGCTCTTATTGTCTAACTCCGTAATCATGAGTTGCAATTCGTCTCCTGAGTTACTCAGCAATGCAATGTCATCGGCGAAGCGCAGGTTACTAAGGTACTTTCCATTACCTCTTATTCTTTACTGTTCCAATTCTAGGCCTCTGAAAACTTCCTGTAAGCACGCGGTAAACAGCATTGGCGAGATTGTAACCCCTGCCTTACACCCTTCTTGATTGGTATTCTGTTGCCTTCTTTATAAATCACTATGGTAGCAGTTGATCCCCTGTAGATTTCTTCCAGGATGCTTATATATATGCTTCATCAACGTCCTGATTCCGCAGTGTCTGCATGATTTCTGATATTTCTACTGAATCAAACGCCTTCTCGTAATCTATGAAGGCTATGTATAGTGGTTGGCCATATTCTGAGCATTTACCTATTACTTGATTGATACTATGAACGTGGTTGATTGTTGAGTAGTTTCGGAATCCTGCTTGTTCTTTTGGTTGATAGAATTCTAACGGTTTCTTAGCTCTGTTACCAATTACCTTTGTAAATAGCTTGGATACTACGGAGAGCAAGCAGATCGGCCTGTAATTATTCAAGTCCTTGTCATCTCCTTTTTATGTATTAGGATGATGTTAGCATACTTTCAAGATTCTGGTACTTTTCCCGTCAGAAGACAGCTAGTGAACAGGGTGGCTAGTTTTTCTAACAGAATCGTTCCTTCATTTTTAAGCAGATATAATGTTACCTGAATCTCACCAGAAGTTTTGCCTCTTTGCATGCTCTCCAAGGCTTTCCTGACTTCTATTATTACTGGTGGGGTGTCATCTCGGTTGCTGTAGGAGGAAGGAGGAAGAAAGTTTAGGCGGAAAGACAGGGAGGTTAGCCAGTTCTTAGACCGGCTGGCTACCCTGTGCTGGGGAAAGGGGTGAGGGGAATGATAGATGTTAAAAAGAAATGCTGCAAAGAGAAGGAGAAATTACAAAAAAAAATGCGACAGAGGAAAGGCAACATCAAAGAGTATAAGAGTATAAGGGTTGCTGTAAGTTGATAAAGTATTGAGGTCGTGGTTGTCTAAGCTACTGTACAGATCTCATTAAAACTCCTCCGCTATTTTAACTATCCTATTCATATTGGTAGTTGGCCTTCTTTGTCCTTTAGTGCATACATCCGATTTTTGCATTCGCAAGTTTCCTCTTCACTGCTTTGACGCTTCCTCCGCTCTTAAGATCGTCTTCAATTCTTTCCATGCTATACGTTTTTACATCGGATACCTTACGCTTAATAATTAACTTAGAAAACCCTGCCAGTTCTATTTTGTCTGTTGTACTTGAGGCTTTCATCATTTGACGCTTCTGAAGAAGATTCGTCATTTTCTGGAATTGCTTGTCAGTGTCCTTTCTCACTGCCGTACCTCCACCTTCCACTTCACGCTCCGTAATGATACTCGTGAGATTATCATTGATTGCGTCAACGCTAAGGTTAGTTTCATCAATAAGAGCCGAGATGGCTTCTGAAGCGAGACTCCGAATTCCGCCTTGCCAACCACTTCCACATCCTGCGCGATGCCTGAGCGTGCACTCATTATAATGTCTATATTGTTCTTATTTTCGCCATTAGGGCTCCTTCATATCCACTTAAGCTTCCCTTGCTTTCGGAAGAAGGTATTCAAAATCCGTAAATTATTGCGTTCTGCGAATTCTACTAGTAGCTCTCCTCTGGCATTTCTAGTACCGATGGCATATTCTCCTACTGCCTGTCTACAGCGTGCTTCTTTCCTACTTTTGCATTAAAGTCGCCCATCACTATAGTATACTGTGTTTTTACCTTACTCATTGCCGATTCCACGTCTTTATGGAAGCTGTCAAGTGAAGCGTCATCATGGCAGGATGTAGGCACGTAAGGCTGTACCACTTTCATCTTGTATCTCTTATTGAGTTTAATTACAATACCTACCACCCTTTAATGAACCCTATAGTATGCCTCTATGTTGCCAGCTATGTTTCTGTGAATTAGGAACCCCACTCCCAGTTCTCTTCTGTCAGCCAAGCCCTGACAGCAAAGGACTTGCCCATTCTGTAGCACCGTATAGGCCTCATCTGTCCTCCTAACCTCACTGAGCCCTATTATATCACATATAACGCCCTCTAGCTCTTCGAATAGTACAGCTAATCTTGCCTCACTAGATAAGGTTCTAGCATTAAACGTTGTCAAGTTCATGTCACAATGGTGGCCTGTCCAGATCCAGAGATTTTTAGCACCCTCTGCTGCATTGCAGATCTGACCACCACTGGGGTCAGTTGCTTCGCAGCCGCTGGAAACTGAGGGCCGTGAGTTGGTTGACGTATGCATGCGGGAGGTAGTGGCCAGTACTGCATCAGGGTGGCCAATATTTCTCTGGTGAGAGAGTGCGTTACGAGCGGTGGTCACCGGTGAGGCAGCACCCCAGGAGAGTTGGTTCCAGAATAAACTGTATTGCTTGCGTTGAGCAATCTAGTTATCACAAGATTCTAAAAGAACTCACAGGCGTTTCCAGCTGCTCGAGTGCGTTTACACAAGAGGCTGGTTATATGTTACTATATTTTAAAGGACCGGTTATATAAAATACAAAAGGCGAAGCTTTGGCGCAAAGGCGAAGCAATTAACGTGATAGCAACAAATTGGAAGGTCACGCGCAGAATGGCAAGCAGATCAGAACGTGCCCCGCGTTTCTCACTCACAAAGGACGGACGAAACATACTCACAGCTACAGAATAACGCGAATAAGCGTCTTAGTTGTTACTTCGCTGTGCCTGAAAATCGCGCCCTTTTCTCAAACGGAGGCTGTGCAACGATTGCAGCGACGTTTGTGCGCCCAGTAACTACACCAGAATCGTTCCAGTGAAAATCAAAGGCTAGCGAAGACGTACGATTCTCCCCACTGCAAGATAAGGGCGCGCGATGGAGCGTACAACCCCTTATTCTCTAAGTGGGCCGAAGTACGCGTGAGAGATTAGAGCCGGCGGCGGCTCACTGCGACATCTTGCTGATAATGCTGAAAACATGGTTCCCCCCCTCCCCTCCCTGACATGCCCGCCAACACCGGTAAGTAGTAGATATGAATAGCTTGCCGTTTGAACGTTGAAGGAGGTACTTCTCGGTGGCTCAGTGGTTAGCACCTCCCATTCACGACACGGAGGTCGCACATTTGATTCAGCGCCAGAGTCTTTTTTTCTGGGATTTCTATCTTTATTGCGTTTTTATACGTATACATATGCGGTGCATGACATCGACGCCCACGCCGGTGGTGATATCTAGCCGAGAGTGCCCATAAAATTGCTATCGCAATAAAAAATAACACCATATACACAGAGTGAGTGATGATGAGGGGGCAAAGCTTCGGAGGGTTTTATCGGTAAACCTTGAACCGTCTGTCCGTCAGGTTACGTCTGTCTATCCATCCGTCAGCCTGTCCATCTAGTGAACACCTCAAGCGCCGCCATCTAGTTTAATAACACGTCATATCTTTTCATCATCTATAACTACAGCCATCTAGTGAACACTACAAGCACTAAACTAGGGGTAGCTACCTACAACTACATACCTCGAGGACGTAGAGACCCACGCCTTAAGAAGCTTCTCCCCTAAATGAAGCATGCGTGACCGTGTGAAGCCAAGGTTGGTAATTAGTCACCTTGATGGAATAGTAAGAAACTGAAAAGTAGAGGTATAACACGTTTAGGTTTGCTGCATAGTTCTCCTACAGACCTCAAGCCAGTGTCTCTCAAAAAAGTTGGAAGTGGTGCTTTTGCTAGAAATGCACACGTAGTGGCAGATTTTGCACAAAACTTCTGCGTCTGTGGTAATTAATATATTTGGTCCAAGCTGATAAGAAACTGGCAACACTACTGAACCTAAGTTCAGTCCTAATAACATTGTGCAAGGTTTTAGACGAACAATAAATTTCTATGAAATGTCGAAGCAGTAACAGAAGTAAACAAAACTTCCAAAAAATTGCCAGAACAAACCTTCATTGAATAAGAATATGAGCAATTCACTTGTGTAAAAAGCATAGCATAAAAGCAGTGCTCCTTAACGACCAGCCGTTCTCTGACGAGCTATATATCAACCGAGGACTCCATTTAGCTTCGGAAGACCCTTTTAGGGTGACACTGCGCGAGTGGTTCGTGGGGAAGTCGCCTTCCTTTGCGAAAGAATAAAAGTGCTGTGTATCGTAAACAAATTGTTTTTTTGCTTTTTGTGTGCTGCTTTTTTCCAGTTCCTGCGTAGCGATCTAAAAAGAAAGCGAGGAATCATAAGTTTCGCAGTAGATTCATGTAGGCACACACATGTGCAGTCAACGTAATATAGTAGTAAGATCAGATCGTGATCTCTGTTATGCTACTCTCCTTCGTGTATGGATGAAAAATCTTCGCTCTTTTTGCCTCGTTGGTCGTAATGAGACTGCTGCGCAGCTTGCCCGGACTAAAACTTGCTTAATGGTGTTTTCTGCCTTTCGTGGTCACTTCGTTATCTTATTCTTGTTTTGTGTTTTTAGTGTTTTTATTTACTTCACTTCGCAAGCAACGTAAGTAAACATGAGCGATAAATAATACGGGCAGGGCAGCGAATTTGAATACTCACTTATAGCACAAGGCCACTAATTAGCCCTACACTCAAGAACTAGGCTCCGAACCATTAACGGTATCTCTTTTAATATTTTTAAAAGACGACAGTATTCCTTGCAGTACTTCGACAAAAAAAATTGGTCTGTGTGTCTGTAAACGTGTCTGTTTGTCTGTCATAAGGATACCCTAAACGGCCGCAAATGATACCTTAAACGGCCAACCCCATTCGCAGGGCACAAAAATATCGCTGAAGTTTAAGCATTCCTACTTGTGCGATTGCCAATTAAAAATCAAATATTTTGCATATCTGAGGCACCATAACAACACGTCATTATTCTTTATGTGTGTATTTATGCTTTAGAAAATGCATGCATATGTAATTTTACAGACCGTAGCGTTTATCACGTTGCGCTGAAAATGCAACGCTATGCTCAAAAATCAAGTGTTTTCAACGCTTTGCTAAGACAACACGGTAATGGCACCTGCCCGTCACTTTGCGTTCTGCTCCTTATCACCTCCGAGACAGGCGCGCACGCATTCTTTCGTTTTCGAAGACGACTGCCAGATAGCGCTCATGTCTAACATGCCTCAATACGCTCGTTCACCTTCGCTGCACAGTTCAGCAGGATGTAATGCGAATAAATACAGGTATAAGATATGAGAACAAAACAGATTCTCGTGTTTTCTGCCCTTGTTTGTACCCCTTAGTTTCTTCTGTTAGAAATTAGTGCCAACTAACCTATAGCTTTCCATCGTGTGTCTGAGTATGCGCTAATCATTCCCCTACGGCATCGATGAAGGGCGCCTATTGAGCCCGGTATCTTTAATTAGTTTTGTCATTGTTCAAATAATTAAGATTATGACCGCACAGCCTTCTTACGACAAATTATGCCGAGCATGCCTCATGTTTCGTCACAAAAACGGTTGGCGTTCCGCCTTCTTTGCCATAAATATTTAGCCCTGTACAAGCAGGAAGTTGTGAGCAGAGGGTCGTTGATTCAACAATTCATTTCCCTTTGAGATCTGTCACGAAGCTCGCCTTTCGCCCCTTCCCCCCTCCCCACACAGGTGTGTGTGTGGCGAGGGGGGAAGGGGCGGAGTTGGGACTGTGGCTTTCTGGCGTACCAATTTTTGCACGTTTACGAACGGAAGTTGTATGTGGATATACTTTATCGGTGTTCTTCAAATGTTTTCACAATACAGCTCTGTGCTTTCCTTGAAAATCAGTTTCAAAAACCTTCTTCGAGATCACTTTTGTTGGGAAACCGCCCTAAGAGCGGTTTACTCAGAAAAGCGCGTCTTGTATTCCCCCCTTCATTTTTTTGTTCCTGCAATGCCCACTTACTGTTCCGAGGTTTAAATCTAATGTTAGTGGGAAATTGATTCCTATAGACACTTTCTGCGCACCTTTCATCACTCTCAGTAAACGGCAAGCCTTGGCACGTGGCATGTTCACTGTAGCTTGGATTCGCTCAATTGGTGCCAGTCAGCCAACATCCAGGGACTCTGGGCTAAGTATGTGACACTATGGATGTTTTTGTTTCAGCTTCACAGCGTAGCAACGACCTTGCAAGAAAAGGTTCAAAATCGCTTTTTCTTGAGATCTCTCCAAGCGAGTGGACAAGGTAAGCGTAAAAATTTTACGCTGCCAAAAAGCTTATTTCTTGTAGTAAAACAAACGCATAGCGCATTCATGACATCTATTTCTGGCAGTGTTATTAAAACAACACAGTGAACAGAACTCGGGAAAAAATTGTCATAATATAGGTGGCGTTGTTCTGCACAAAAGTAGTTGTCATGCCCTTTTTAAAACATAACACCACACTTTACTGTCTTAGCTTACACTCAATCTGTCACATTCGCAAATTGAAAAATGTCACGTGGCTGGCATTAAGAATACTCAAGTCCCCACAACTCGCCACTGAAATTTAAAGAGCCGAATGCGCTGACATACACACTCATATTTAACATTGTTTTTCAAATACATAGCTAAATTGCATGCTTTCACTGGAATAAAATCGCTAATGAACTAAGTCATTTAATGGTGCTGCGAGGTAAAATAACTGGAATTGTCAAGAACGCCGAACAAGGACCTCGGCGGAACATAAACGTAGCGCATCTACGTAAGGTAACCCCTCTGTGTTGCAAAAGGCAAAAATGTAAAAGAAAGGCGAAGAAAGACCGTGGAGTGTGGTTAGGAGAAAACAACTAAGAAAACAGCAAAGGAGAAAACGTTACATGGAGTACAAGAAGCCAGCAGAAAATATCGAGGGATGAAGAAAAAGTCAACATTCTTTCCACTAGTTCCCTCGAACACGCAGACTGCAGTGGGCTGCCGGTAAGGACTGGGGAGGAAATGGAGCGCTTCCATCTCTATCATTCACGGAAGCTGTATGTGAAGCTAGCTTGAACAGCCTGGAGCGTTTCCGCAGGGATGCGATGAGCGAAAGAAGACACATCCGGCTCACTATGAGGTTGCAGTGAAAGTTCTGATCTCTCCGAATTTCTCGTTTATTTATTTTCTCTGGTTCACTTGATTTATTTGTGCTTTATTTCGAACTGTAGAAGGCACAAACATGAAGACTGTTCCGCAATGTTCCCCACATGTTTTTTCACATGGCGAGCGAGTCATCTTTTTGACGGAGAACGTGCCAATCTCGCCTGAGAAAGAAAAATAAAAGTTTCACTGTATATGGTGGTTTCCGTCTTCCCAAGTCATTTAACGTTGGATAGTTAGCTTCAACTAAGCTGACATTGACTACTGTCGATATGTTTGCGACTTTGTTTTTTTCGTCTAGAAGTTGCAGTGCCCGCAAAATATGGATTTTGGGGCCACCACTGAGACGCACTTGTAAACCAAAAAGCATAGATACCTCTCCGCTCTTCTTATTAGAAAATTTTATAGCAGCGTTGGCCCCGAAATTCACAGTTTACGGGCACTCCAATTTTTAGACGAAGTAAGAAACACGTAAAAATGCTAGAGACCAAGCAATTTGTCAGCATGCCTGAATAGGTCATCCTTTCAAATGAATTGGTCCTTTCGTTATTTTATAACATTGCGTCAACAAATAATTTCGCTTATTCTAACTGAGAGTTTCAGCTTAATTTATGATGACTTATGTTAATGCATCCCAAGAGAGAGATAAAGATGCAAGGAAAGGCAGGGAGGTTAACCAGACGCACATCCGGTTTGCTACCCTGCAATGCATCCTAAAATTCAAGTGCGGCTACCTACCCTAAAGCGGCAGTGCAATGTCTTTCAATGCTCATGTATCTAAAATTCTTCATTCCTCATTTTTTAAATATTTATACTTAGTAATGCTTTTTTAAAACTGATGTGATAAAAAGATAGGTCAATGTTTAAGCAAAAGCATATGCTGCGACGATATAAGACGCGTTATGTTCATTCGTGTATGTGCTCGTCCTGTCTTCTCCTTTTTCTTCTTTTTTTGGTGACACACTTGCCTTTTGCCATTAAAAATGAACACAGGAGTCCAGCAAGGAATCAGCGGATATGAATAGAATGTACTCTAAGAAATCAAACGTGAATAATTTCCACGTCCCTCGTTATTCAGTAGGGGGGAAAACCAAAGTCAAGGTTACAGTTTCAAAATGCGTGCGACATCACGGATTTCCAAATCTGCTCTTCCTAATTTGAGTACATCGGCTACACAAACATTCCAGAAAGTTGCCATATTAAGTACATCGCTTCATTCGAGGGCAACGTATTTACTTTTAGTGATTAGAAACCATTCACGCCGCCATAGAGTTTGGTGCGGGAGTTTCAAGGCGGCCTCGCCACACATTTTTTTAACGTTTTCTGTCTTAATAGGCGTCTCACCTAGAAAGCGTGGTGATTTCAAAATAGTGCAATAGTAATTCACTAGTTTGAGATAAAACGTTTTTCTCTGTTGTTGTCAACACCGACAACGGCACACACGCTGGTACCGAATTTTTTTATATTCAAGCTGCTTGACGCTATCGCACTATGATTAGCAATGCCTATTTTAGGTGTTCCACGACATAAAAAATTCAGCAGATCCCACGCGTTGTGGGAATCAGTTTTAAGGAAAGCAGGCAGTGTGTAATTTAGAATGCTACATGTTTTGCTTTGAACGAACTAGCCCGCAGTGAATTGATGTCTTTTTGTAAGTAGAGTAGTTGTGTGCAAATCGTGGAATTACCAGGAATATCAGATACATCGGCATTTCAAGAGTAGCCCATGGTCTTCATCATCCACTTTGTAGCAAAGGCATCAATGTTATCGAAATAAAACTATACTTTACAGATTCATGATGTGAGTATTATACGGAACTTTTGTTAGCGCATTCGTGTGGTGTCGAGTAAAGTTTCAGTATAAATTGCTGAATCACAGGAATGCAACAGTAATGTTTATTTGACTGCTATGAAACCAAAGCCAACACCACAATTGACGTTAGGTCCACATGACTCCTGCATCATAGCTCACATGTGATGTTTTTTTTGCTTTGTTATAAACTAGACAGCAAGCCCTGCATTTACAAATGACGTTGAACCGATAATATACACCTGCAAAGCAAAATTGACGTTGGTAGCTACTGTGCGTTTCATTGCGTGGCCTGGCTCTGTGCTAGAATAATGTAATGCCACGCAGAATGCCTGCGTTCGACTCCTACTGTGATAGCTATTCTTATTTGTTGCATTTATCGGGTCAGCGCGGCTGGTGCCGTATTTACTTGACGCTCTCTGTTTCAGCTACCAACGTCTGTTCTCACCTTTACTGGATAAATATACAATTTAATACCATGTGCTACATATCCGCATACCGTGGCCCCTGGTATGCGGGTATGTTCCCCACATGACTGCAGGAAATGGATACTTAACATAAGCCCCAGGATTTTCGCGTTATTGATGTCATCACCACTCAGTCATGTTCATTGTGCCCTCGTGTCCTCCTATGCCAATTGTTGTCAGTACCGAATTGAAGAGGCGACCCAGACATAGTTGGCAAAATAGATAGATAGATAGATAGATAGATAGATAGATAGATAGATAGATAGATAGATAGATAGATAGATAGATAGATAGATAGATAGATAGTCGCAGATATTTAGTTGTATTGACTGCAATCAGTTTCTGTACTTTCACAGACCAAAAATCTTTCAAAAGTGACTGCTGTAATGAAACAACAACGCACGAGTTTTCAGACCATGCAAAAAGCAATGATGCCACTGGGAACATTCAAAAGAAGAGCAATTCAAAAGCATGCAGTGCATCTATCTCACCCAGAAGCATAAAAAAAGTATAGACTGTGATGAAACAAGGATGAAAAGTGAACAGAAAAAAACAGCGTTTTTCTGACGTTCGAGGAAGCAGCCGCAAGCATCGTTCGGGAAGGGTCCAACAAGAGGAGAAGCAAAAGTGAATAGCGGTTAACATAGCCCACACTGCTGGTGGTTAGAGCACCTAATTGCTCGAAGCGCTGAGCACGACTAGCGGAAGAGCTCTGCCGAGTATATTAAAACGGCAAGAAGGCCACGTGCTGCTTTCTGTGTTGGCCATAAGCAGCTGTTGGAAACTAAAGCCAACGTTTGGCCGGGTGCCCAACTCTACGCCACGTTCGGCCATTATGATCTTGAGCCCATTAGGAACACATGTGACTTGAGCCACTGCCCTCGTTATCCGCACAAACTTTCTCGCTAGCCGAAGGAAAGGAAAAATGAAGATTGCAAAAACGTATCAAAGATAGTGCCGAAACAGCTTCAAGAATTGATGAAAAGAAATTACGCTGCCCCTGATGCATCCGCTTAAGCCGGATGGATGGTAAAATCACTCATCCTGTTTCTTCTCAGTAGATTGCATTGATCCTTCAGCCGTTTCACCTCGGAACCATTCCATGCGCAACGTAAGCTTGCACTGCCTCCGTGTTCCATCGGCCATTGACCAAGCAATATGACGTCGTGATGATGTCATAGTGACGTCTTAAGGTTGGCGACCTATGGTGTCACACGTGGACATCGTGATGTGGTGTCACCACTCCGATTGCTACCTGGGTATCTGATAATACCTTACGAGACCCAAATTGACAATAAGGCTTCGCACTGTCTCGCGCAAGTCTCGAGTGGTATCACCGACATAAACCCTTGAAATGTTGGTATAGAAACTTGTATCCGGAGCACGATCCGGAGTTTACCATTACAAAAACTAGCAATGCCTGAATAAATCAATGAACACCGAGGAAAAGTAAACTATGCATATTTAGATATTATTTTACGTGCCTGATAGACTAGGTCCCTGTCCACAAGGAAATCACAGCATATCCACGGAGTGAATGATAATGATTGGGACGAAGCATCCATCCGTTCATCCGTGCTTGCGTCCATCCGTCCATCCGTTCAACCACCCATACGTGCTTTCGTCCGTCCGTGCATTCGTCCGTTCATGCGTGCATCCGTCCATACGTCTGTCCGGGCTTCCACCCGTCTGTTCGTGCTACCGTCCATCTGTCCATCTGTGCTTCCATCAGTCAGTCGGTCTGTCCATCTGTCCATCCGTGCTTCCGTCGGTAGGTCTGTCTGTCTGTCTGTCTGTCTGTCTGTCTGTCTGTCTGTCTGTCTGTCTGTCTGTCTGTCTGTCTGTCTGTCTGTCTGTCTGTCTGTCCGTTTCTCCGTCAACTATACGAAATCGTGAAATATACGAAAACTACTAGCGCCATCCAGCGATATTATTTCCAAGAAATATACACACAACGTCATTTCTGACCAATTTACAAACTAGAGGTGGCTACATAATACTGCTACTACTACCTCTACTACTACTGCAGAGGAGGCAACGACTCACAGCCTGAAGATTCGCCCCTGAATCTTTCGTATCGTCGCTTCCGTTAATTGTCCAAGGTTGGTGCCTTGATTCGTCTCAATGCGATGATCAGAGCACTGAGTCTTTTAGCATGTTCACTAACAGCGATTTGATTGCTTGCACTGAGAGTTTTTTTTTACACCATAGCCGAAGTGTCAGTGGAGTGTCATTGCAGATTTGGCTTGGTGGGGCGTGAAGCAAAGCACGAGCGTTAGGAAAATGAGTGAACACATTGCAACACTGGTGAGGTTGCGACAGTGGTGTGACGATTAAAAAGCCTAAGTAGTTAGGCTTTCCTGTAGGTCTTGTAGCTAGCACTACCTCAGAAAGAACGAAATTTAGGATCCCGCCTGCTTTCAGTTGGCCTATTCCTTCATGTTTATTAGTTGCAATGCTGCTCTTGTTCTGTGAGGGGACAACATTGGCTTTGAAAATAACGTACGCATAAGGTACGTCATCGAAACGAAGTTCGAGCACTGTGGACGTTAAGAGGAGATCGGAGGAGAGTATCAATGAGAAACTCTTACGTCTTCCGTTAGAGCAACTGTTTCGACGAAGAGGACTTCCAACCTTCAGGACCTGACTCATGGAAGTGCACACATAGAAACGTTGGTTCTAGCGGCTTACCCTGTTTCATTAAATCTCATCGATGTTCTCACATTTATGGTAGTGCCTTTTTCCTTGCACATTTTTGTTACTATTTATGGTCAGTGGTCATACGCACTGGGTCGATGGTGACCGGAAAGGTGTTGCCTTGCGCCGAAAACAGAACATGTCCAGTTGAGTTTTTTGATGCAGGAAAACACAAAGCGTTGTGAGAGCCGGGTTGGCAGGTAGCACGCACAAATAGGCAAGCGCAGATCCTTTGCCATGAATTGTGTCTGTTGTCAAGTGGTCGTGACGGGTATGAAGACAGCATCACACTGTAGGTTCAAGATGAAACTGTTCGTTCGGCCACGTTAGGAGCCGGTGAATGGAAAGTCAGATGAGAGCGATGCACACTGGCACTGATAGCGGTAAAAAGAGCATTGGCCATTGATAGAGTGATAAACGGTGATGCGCATCGGCATTTATACATGTGCCATTGAACGTCCCAGCGTTATTGCTAGCTGCCACGTGGTAGGTTCCAGAACAATCTGTAATATTCGCCTTGTGCGCGTAATATCATCGGAAGGTTCTAAGATTATCTCGGTAGTTCTTATTTCATCATCGCGGTCTGCACAAGGCAGCAATCACACGCGTAATGGGGTGATAACAAAACTTGAGAAAGGCGTGTGGTACTATACTGCCAATACCTTTTGTAGAGTTTTGTTATCACACCATTCAACGGACAAAAAACTTCCGCTTGGGATCACGAATACTCCATCCAAAGTTCTTCTCGAACGCTCCCTGTAGTTTCTATCTTTTGTTTGTTTATTTCTTTTGCCATGGTAACCGAAATATACAGCGCTTCTTTAATGAAACATTTCTAGCGCACATCATCTGGATGGTATGGCCAACAACGATTAATCTCATGATGAAATAAAAACAGGCAGGCTTAACCTGACGCGTGCAACAAACTTTACCAAACACACCCTATTATGTTTGTAGAAATGCACAGTTTTATAAGCAGCAGAAAAAAAACACGTCGGTGCCCGCTTCTTTCTTTAATGTCGAGGTTTACGTTGTCGAGGGCGAGCTTTACCGAGTAATATTTGTGAAAAACATTTCTACGTAGCAGTGACCAGTAGAATTAAGAGGACATAACGAAAGATACTCAGTACTGTTGTCGGTATTTTGTTTTCATGGCTTCGGAAAGCACCAAGAAAACATTTCACTATACTGAATCTGTTTATTTAAAGGAGCCGTGAGAGCGTTTTTATGACAGTTTTTTCTGTAATTTTAGCATTGTGTCTTGGTAAATATAAAAGTGAATCGTAAATGGTCTGCGTGTCGTTTAATGACTGGTGTCATTGTTATTTGAGGCCATTTTTGCGTCAGTTCAAAAAAAAACTCATCTACAAACCATAAGTAATACGCGCCTCATGCAGGTAAGTAGCAAAGATCCCACGTATGAAGCTTCAGTCACGCTGAAATGACAGTTTCCAAATCGAAGGGGAAGGGGGAGTGATATTAAATGAAAAGAAGGGAAAAGTGAATCCCATAACTGTCTCTCAGGGGGAGGACACCTCAACAGTAGCTCAAGAGGGATGGGGGTAGAGAAGGGACTAAAAGGGTAGAATTTAAAGGTAGAGAGATAGAGAGAGAGGAAGGAGAGAGCGAGGCGCAGGGACAGCTAACGACGGAAGTAAGGAGAAGACAGGAAAGATGGACACGGTTGCTGGAGTCCGAGGACGGGGCACCACTGGCGAGAGCTCTTGTCGGTGACAGGAGATGGCGTGGGGCTAATCCAGTCATCGGGGACCGGTTTCAGGAGGTGGCATAGGACCAACCCAGTCGGCCAGAGCTGCACTGTCGTCGGATATCTCGAGGGCAAAACCGGTCGGCTCGAAATCCAGCGAGCGAAAGTTTTCAAATTGCGGCCCCACGCGTGGTAGATATTGAAAGGATATGGGTGCCTAGTATGAGTTTAACTTGTTAAACGTGTGTCTTAGAAAAACGACCCCGAGAGACACCCGATAACTGAACTAGAGGGGTGAAAAACAATAACCCTCACGAGATGCCAGTTGCGGTATTGTGCACATCCCGCAATGCGCTCTGTGGTCCTCAGCACTTCCTTTACTCGTGCAATGTTACATGGGGTGGGGCCTCTACCTACGTCATACCAGTGGCGAAACTGTGAGCTACTGCCTACTGAGATGAGCACTCACACCTATTTCAAAACTGAAATAAAATACATCAAAGGACACTAGTGATAGGTCACAAGAGTTTACGAATCAGGCAAAATTGATCCATATACAGCCGCCAAACAACGCAAACATCTTGAGCTTTCAATTTTTGTGTCAGTGGTTCTCCAACTACTAACTAAAATCTTGGCAGACGGCATTTACAGGAAACTCTGCAAATGTGTCAAATTGACACACCATTGCTACAAGGCACTCGACATTGTATTTTTAAAGCATTATTTTAATATACGTTTGATAATGAGTGTATAAAGTGATTAAGCCTCATTAAGCTGTAAATAAATAGCTGCTGAATTGAAGGCAATCTAGCTGTATTGTTTTGTATATATAACACAGAATATATATAACACGAAAATTCAGCGTGAATTCACTTTCGGTTATTTTCATTTGGAGCAAACAATACTATATTTTTGTTGGCCCTCGAACTACTCGACGAGCATGATAGTGTCTCCAGCAAAGCGACTATACCAAACAGTAGATTGAAATATAGGACTAAATGAAGTCTAATTTATTACGCAGAAACTTCACTTCATAAAAAGATCAATGTATCTTGCACTTTCTAAGCCACAGTGATGGCAAACCTAGCAGTGGCAAAAAACAAATGATGTACGAAACTGTGTGCCAAGTGTCTTAGGAGATAAACAATGCATGAAATGATTCCCGCTTACAATTTGCGACCACAAGATGTCGTATTTGGGCATTCTCGTGTGCTGAGAATTGGGTGCTTGTTAAAGAACCCCGGAAGGTCCACATGTCGGGAACCCTCCACTACGGCGTCTCTCACATACATATTGCCACAGGCAAGGAACGAGGTTGAGCCATGCCAATGCGAGTATACGCCATTTTGTGAAAAAGAAGAGGACTGTTTGTTGTGCTCGTGGTTTAACATTTGGTTCGGCTCGACGTCCAGTGCTGCTGTTCCTGTGACCAGACGTTGTGGTCTTTCTGTAATCACGTGACATTTTCTGGTGGAGGTGCTGGGTAGTGTTGTATGCACTGCAATGAGAAGCAAGATCCTGACACTAGTCGCGACTTGGAAGAACCGGCTGACCTACGGCGTAGCAGGCGACAACTAGGCCTACCACTTGAATTCGGACCGCTTTCATAACTCGGCAGTACTATGGCTAGTGCGGGAACGCAAACCGAAGAGACATCAATGCTGTCTCCTCCATGGTTCTTCAACGCTCCGCGAACCCCAAAGCCGTTCCAAGGTGATCTTACGAGGACGTCGACGACTGGCTTGACGACTACAACCGTTGCGCCAGCGTCAACGAGTGGAACGAGCACCGAAAGCTTCGGTATGTGTACTTTTACCGCGAGGACTCTGCACGCATTTGATTCGAAAACCATGAAGCCGCTATGACAACCTGGCCAGAGTTTCGCAATCAGTTGCGGAATACCTTCCGAAGCTCTGACCGAAAGGAGCAAGCGGAACGGCTCCTCGATTCCCGAAATGAGCGTGCGAACGATAGTGTTGCCATGTTCGTTGAGGACATGTCGCGGCTGTTCAGGCGAGCTGACTCCTCAAATACGGACGAGAAGGTGTGCCTCCTGATGCGAGGAGTGAAAGAGAAGTTGTTCGCTGGACTAGTGCGCACCCTCCCAGCACTGTAGAGGATTTCCTCCGCGAAGCCATGACGATGGAGAGAATACCAAGGCAGCGTTCGTATCAGTATGAGCATCCTGGCAGTCTTTCGTCAGTGTCATCTGCCCTGCCAACACCCGACGTCACGACTATAAGATACCTGATGGAGCTCGTGCGCAGTATTATGCGCGAGGAGCTGCAAAAGCCGCACGCAGTGTCTTTCCAGCTCCATGTTGCTGCTCTAATGAATGTCGTCAGCGAAGAGGTCCGGCAGCTGGTGCACCCCATGACGACTCTGCGTTCAGCCGAGGTCCAACCCATGACGGCCCCGCGTCCAGCCAAAGCTCCGCTATTAACTTACGCAGAAGCACTACGTACTCCACACCGGTGTATCTACACCGGCTGTTGGCTATCCGTCCCGTCCGTCCACCCTGCAGCGGTGCCGTCATTCTACTCAAGACCACCGCAGTACGGCAACGCAACCCTTACGCGGAAATCTAGTATATGGCGTGCTCCCGACAACCGGCCTCTCTGTCATCACTGTGGTGAACCAGGTCACATCTACCGTGAGTGCCCATAGAGGCACATGGTTCTTCCTGGTTTCTGTCCGGATGGTCGTCGACCCAGAGATGGTGAGCGACCCCGTGCTATCGCCGAATACTTGGCAAACCAGCTGTCCCCAAGGTTTCGGCGTCGCCAATCTCGCTCACCATCTCCACGGCACTCCACGTCACCTGGCCTACAATCGACCTTTGCGAACGTCCTTGCTGGAAGATCACCTAGATCCACAAGCCCGCACCGGGGAAACTAAGAACAGCGACCTCTGGGGGTGAGGCCGCTGTCGATCGACCGTTACAAGACCGTCCTCTGAACTGCCTGCCGACATCCGATGACATCCTTTCACCGACGTGTGCCATCGACGACAAACGTGTCTCTGCTCGCATCTCTATCCTTGTCGACAACCACCCGATAACCACTCTGGTAGATACGGGTGCCGATTATTCCGTTATAAGCGCTGACCTCGCTGCATAGCTAAGAAAGGTACCGACGCCTTGGGGAAATGGAACCAACCTCCGGATGGCGGGAGGTCACCTATTGACACCGCTAAGAATATGCACTGCCCGGCTCCGAATTTGTGAGTCGACATACATTGCTTCCTTCGTCATATTGCGCAAATGCTCTCAAAGCTTAATTCTTGAAATGGATTTCCTCCGCGAGCGTGGAGCCGTTATTAACCTTCGCGACCTGCTCATAACGTTCTCTAACGGCCATTCAGCCAGACAAAAGGATGCAGTTGCGTAGACCACAACACTTCGAATTGCTGACGACACCATTGCACTTCCGCTGCGAGCCAGTATGTTGGTAACTGTGGAGAGTGACTGTGACAACAAGAGTAGTGGCATCGCGGAAACTAACCTCTCTGTGCTCTTGGCTCGGCAGATTTGTGTCGCGCGCGCTATTGTCCAACTGAAACATCGGAGGACTCAGCTTTTGATCACCAATTTCGGCAGCCAGTACCAACACTTGGCAAAGCGAACAGTGATCACGAACTTTGAAGCCATTGATGGCGAAGAATGTTCCACTATCACTCCGATCGCCACTGCTGTCGAAGGTAACACTGCATTAGCCTGTACAGTCGATGTGAATTTCCAGCTATTTTCTGCGCAGCAGCAGCAGATACGCATGGTTTTACGTACGTATAGTGACTGCTTTGCATCCACCTCAAAAATCAAGCAAAACGCAACCGTGAAGCACCGCATTATAACGGACCCTACCGAACGGCCTGTACGACAGCACGCCTACCGCCTGTCGCAAAAAGAACAAGAGGCAATATGTTTTCAAGTGAAACAGATGCTCGACGACGACGTCATCCAACCCTCGTACAGTCTATGGGCGTCACCCGTCGTACTTGTTAAAAAGAAAGACGGCACTCTTTGATTCTGCGTCAATTACCGGACCATCAACAAAGTGACGAAGAGGGACGTCTACCCTCTCCCACGCATAGATGACTCACTGGATCGACTTTGACATGCCCGATATTTTTCATCAATGGATTTACGCAGCGGCTACTGGCAGATTGAGGTCGATGAATGCGATAGGGAAAAAACTGCGTTTATAACTCCCGATGGCCTCTACGAATCCAAAGTGTTACCGTTTGGATTGTGCTCTGCACCGACAACGTTCCAAAGGATGATGGACACCGTCCTGTCCGATCTGAAGTGGGAATCCTGCCTCCTCTATTGAGACGACGTCGTTGTTTTTTTCTAAAACATTTGAGCAACATTTATAACGACTTCAGTCCTTCTTCGTCGCTATTCGAACCGCAGGCCTATCGCTAAAACTGGCGAAGTGTCATTTCGGCTATGACGAACTAAAGTTCCTCGGTCACCTTGTCAGTCGCGATGGCATTCGACCAGACCCATAAAAGACCATGGCCGTTGCTGCGTTTCCTCCACCTTCGAACAAACGAGATTTGCGCTGTATTTTGAGTCTCTGCGCGTACTACAGGCGCTTTGTGCAGATCTTTGCTAACATCGCTGAACCCCTTAACCGCTTAACGAAGGAGGATACACCTATTGTATGGGGTCCAGAGCAGAGAGCCGTTTTTTCCAATCTTCAACACTGCCCTCAGAGTAAACCCTTACTAGGGCACTTTGATGAAGATGCCGCCACCGAACTTCACACTGGCGCAAGCAACATCGGCCTTGGTGCAGTGCTCGTCCAGTGGCAAGACGGCGTCGAACGTCCCATCGCTTATGCTAGTCGCATTCTGTCATCTGTGGAAAGTAACTACTCGACCACGGAGAAGGAATGCCTTGCTGTTATTTGGGCGATATCAAAGTTCCGACCGTATCTGTATGGCCGTCCATTCAAAGTAGTTACAGACCATCATGCGCTCTGTTGGCTGGCCGATCTGAAGGACCCTTCAGGGCGTCTCGCGAAGTGGAGCTTGCGCCTTCAAGAATTTGAGGTTACAGTCATCTACAAGTCGGGCCGCAGGCACACTGATGCTGATTGCCTTTCGCATGCTCCCCTCGAGACGACAACGAGCGATGATGATACTGATGGCCATTTTCTTTGTGCAGTCAGAGGATCGGACTTGGCCCAACAACAGTGGAATGATTCAGAGATCCGAAAACTTATCAAATACCTTCAAGGTCACAGCTCGAGTCCACCATCGGCATTCGCATGTTCAGGGTCATTTCGTCTCCGCAACGACATCGTCTACAAAAAAACTTCGAACCTTATGCGACTGAATACCTCCTCGTCGTTCCACCAGGGCTACGTGCTGACATTTTGTCGGCCTGCCACGACGAGCCTTCCTCTGGCCTCTTAGGATTCGCACGTACCCTTGCCCAAGGTCGCACTCGCTACTACTGGCGAAAGCTCACCCAGGATGTCAAGCATTACGTTAAAACGTGCAATCATTGCAGCGCCGTAAAGCCCCACCTGTGCGCCGTGCTGGTTTATTGCAGCTTGTTGCACCCCCGTCACAACCGTTTGAACAAATTGGCATGGACTTGCTTGGGCCATTCCCGAAGTCACACGGTGGCAACCGCTGGATCGTAGTCGCTACTGACTATTTAACAAGGTACTGCAAAACGAAAGCCCTACAACGAGGCACTGCCAACGAGATTGCGTATTTTTCATCAACAAGATCGTCCTCCACCATGGAGCGCCAACAGTTCTTATCACTGGCCGTGGAACAGCCTTTACAGCCCAATTGGTGCAAGACGTCATGAGATTTAGTGGAACAGTTCATTGCAAAACGACCGCATACAATCCACAAACCAATGGTCTAACTGAGACATTAAACAAGACGGTCGCTGACATGCTATCTATGTACGTTGACTGCGATCACAAAAACTGGGAAGAAATTTTGCCATACGTAACGTTCGCTTACAGCACTGCGGTTCAAGATACTACGGGTTTTAATCCTTTCCGGTTGCTTCACGGCCGAGAAGCAATTACGATGCTGGACGCCATGCTCTTGCCTGACATGAGTGGTATTCCTACTGATGCGAACAACTTTATCCGGCTCGCCAACGCGGCCCGCCAGATTGCACTCGAGCGGATCCAACAACAACAAGGCATCAACTCGGAGAGGTACAACTCCCGTTGTCGCCATGTTATTTACCAACCTTGTGATCTGGTGTGGCCGCGGATCCCCGTTCGTCAAAGGGGCTGCTTGAAAAAGTTACTTCACCGCTACTTCGGTCCCTATAGATTACTACGGCGCCTCACAGATTTCAACTACGAAATCCTGCTTGAAGACACAGCTCGGCGATCTCACTGTTCCCAACAGGCGGACATTGTTCATGTGTCACGGATGAAGTCGCACTACCCACGAGCAACCTGACACTGCTTCTTCATACGTCTTTGTGCGTGTGCGCGATTACTTTACCTTTTAATCAGCATTGAGCATCAGGGCAGTACTTTTTTTGGAAGGGGGTAATGCTACAGGCATGGAACGAGGTTGAGCCATGCCAATGCGAGTATGTGCCATTTTGTGAAAAAGAAGAGAACTGTTTGTTGTGCTCGTGGTCTAACGTTCGGTTCGGCTCGACGTCCAGTGCTGCTGCTCTTGTGAACAGACGTTGGGGTCTTTCTGTAGTCACGTGACAATATGGTGGTTTTAGGACATTAAACCCCACAAATCATGAAAATGACATATTGTTCTCACGATCACAGCACTAGCTCACGGGTTTTGTTTTAAATGCGAAGCATTTCTTAGCGAACCTCAGCGACTTAGAATCTATCTATCTATCTATCTATCTATCTATCTATCTATCTATCTATCTATCTATCTATCTATCTATCTATCTATCTATCTATCTATCTATCTATCTATCTATCTATCTATCTATCTATCTATCTATCTATCTATCTATCTATCTATCTATCTATCTATCTATCTATCTATCTATCTATCTATCTATCTATCTATCTATCTATCTATCTATCTATCTATCTATCTATCCGCTTACGTTTGAGTGCTCTCATGGTCACCCCCTTAATTTGGCGTGAACCAAAATTAGCATGGGAGGATAAGACAGTTTGATGAATATGACGCTCTGCTCAAGACATGAATAATGTCACAATGCCGTCACGTACATCGTCAAACACTTCCCGCCAGACAGTGGCACATACCAACGGGGGGGTATGTGCCGCTGGTATGTGGCTATGTGCCACAGGTGATTGACACTTAGTATACCTAGGAACGACGAGAACACGCACGGGCAATTTTAACGCGCGAACAATGAGAAATACTCGACATCGGTAGCAGTGATCCGATGAATGGAAAGAATAAACATCAGGGTCTCAGCTGGAACCCAATCCAAGCATTCTGCGAGGCAATGAAGCATTTTACCACAGAGCTACGCAAGGTCTCGAAACTACATTCCAAACAGACGGTAATCTTCTAGAAACGTCAATAGCGGTTACGTGCTGCCTATCCAACTTTATAACTTTATAAACTATATGTACTCCGTTGATGCAGCCGCCACGTCGAGTTAACGTCAATTGTGGTTAGTTGCCATGCACTGAAGCGGATTTATGTAGGAGTATCCAGGGCCAGCATCCTCGCGAGCATCAACGCTTCATATCAGCTTCTGGTGCTGCTAAACGCATGTTCCAGTTGGCATCGTTGCGCAAGTGCTAATAACTGGTTATATAAACATCTGCAACTATTTCACATATGTCTGTACGTACAACATTTGTACATATATTTAGCGTCTATTTATGACGTGTCGCTCAATAAAAAATTGCAACATGGTCCACTTCCCTCCAAATGCTTCACATAACTTGGATTCCCAGGTACGTGGGATCTGCCAAATTTTTTAAATGCGAAGCATTCTTTAGCAAACTTTGGTGACTTTGAGCGTATCTATTTATCTAGCCGCCTAGGAAATTTTGCTCTCCTGGCCGTTTGGATAATGGTATCGAAACCAAACTTTGTATGACATACCATGACTATATCGCGAGAGTATTTGATAAGCGATAACATGAAAATCATGACATGTATGACATCAATGTCATGATTTACATTTTGTGCTGTTGCTGCTCCTGTGGTGGTTTCGTTCACATGACATGTTGCAAAATTTGTATGGTATGAGATTGTTTCATGGTGAACACCAGCGACATACCTTAACGTGAAAATCCTGACGTGCGTGTCATGTAACAACATGACTACATGCCACGCTCATGATGCCCTCTCAGCCATTTCGCTAGCGTCACATATACCAAATTTCGTATTACGGTACGTGAATGGATGACGAAGGTATCTGACTGGTGAAAACAAGATAATCATGAGGTGCGTGTTATGTAACAACATGACTACATGCCACGCTCATAAAGCGCTGGCGGCCATATCGCTAGCTTCCCTTATACGAAGTTCGGTATTGCTGGACGTGAATGGATGACAAAGGTATGAGACTGGCGCAAGCATGATAAACATGAGATGCGTGTCATGTACCAACATGACTACATGCTGCGCTCATGGTGCACTCGCGGCCATTTCATTAGCTTCACATGTACAAAACTCGATATTACGTAACGTGCATGGACGACATAGGTAAATGACACATTCAAACATGATAATCATGACATGCATGCCATTTAATAATATGACTGCATGCCACACTCATGATGCGCTCGCGGCCGTTTCGCTAGCTTTAGGTATGCCAAATTTGGTATTACGTGACGTGAATGGATGACGAAGGTATGTGAATGGTGCAAAATGATAATCATGAGATGTGTGCCATATCACAAAATGACCACATCCTATAGTCAAGACGCCAGTACGCTTCGACGGGACAAGGCGCGCGTGCGCGCCGGCATTCGTTTCGTCGCGTCACGCCGGCGTTGCCAAGCCAGACGCCGGTCCTGCCATATACTCGCAGGTGCGCGCCGCATTGCTTTGACGCATGCGCGTTTCCACGCGTCCGGCGTCCCTCCGTCTTGAAAGTAGGCAGATGCAGTGCTGTCTGGGTAACGCATTGGCGTAAAATGCAGCATGTCGCATCTGGCGCTGGTTGCCGTCGGGAAACGATGACAGACGCTGGTCGTGCCGGCCGCGCTTGGCGTCATACTATAGAGTGCTTGCGTTGAGCTAACGTAGCGTCGCTGTGCTCAGCGTTGGCGCGCCAACGTTACGGAGGAGTATAATGGGCCCTGCATGATGCACTCGAGGCCGTTTAGCTAGCTCCACATATACAAAATTTGGTGTTACGTGACTTCAATGGATGACGAAGGCATATGACTGGTGCAAACATGATGCGTGTGAGGCGTGTTTCATATAAAAACATGACAACATACCGCGCTCGTAGCGTGCTCGCGGCTGTTTCGCTATCTCCACATGTACTAAATATGGCATCACGTGACGTGAATAGATGATGAAGGTAAACGACACATCCAAACATGAATATTATGACACGGAAGTCAGGTACGGCATCATTTACCTCCATCTCATAACGTTGTGCTGATTTTAAAGTGACATTTCAACATATCTCATTCGTGCTTCGCATGTCACCGATTTCTACTGTACGTGGGACCTGCCCATTTTCTTCCCTCAGAAAATGTTATTTTTTTCAGTTGCTACTTCATGTACTTCTTCGATAAAAAAAATCGTCCTTAAAAATCGCACACAGCTCTCTTTGGCTAGCTCTATCCGTGAACTGATTATATCGAGGCTGCCCGAAACATGCCATCTTGAAAAAAGAGACACTGCAAATTGCAACGGGAAAATGTCGCGCTCACTTAAGTTAAACTATGTGTTTCTGGCACTGAAATGTTTTTTATTTGTAAAATATGTAACAAGACGTCAGTGCACAAGTAAGGCAACGGCTACTCCTTAGCTCTTGAGTAAGCGTTGAAGACATATCTTAAAGGAAAAAAATAAAGAGTGGTGTATTTAAACTTAACGTCTGATCACACATGTGCTAAACCACACTCATACGCACATATAAAGCAACACCAACACAAAGATAAGAAAGTGCTCGAAAGCCAATGAACAAAGTCTCTGCTTAACATTCGACTCCACCAGCACAAAATAGCAGTGCACATGTCTGGCCATCATGGAGTTGTATTCGCTCATGTGTACATAACATTCGACACGCCATGCACTTCAGCACACACATAACATAAATGTCATCTAATACTGCGCATAGTAAGTAGAAGGTATTACACAGATGAGAGTTTGTTATGTTTTGGTACTTGTCAGCGATACCGCTGACTTATAAAAAGCGCTTGTAATGATTTTAAAGCGTACGGCTGTAGAACTCCAGTTGACCACGAGCCCAGAAGTTTCTTGATACTTAACGGTTTGTGGTCTAATGCCAACAGTTCCAGTTTAAGACGGCGTCTCGGCCTGTCAGGATGTGGACGGTCTATAAGAAGGTGGCATAAGTATTTACCTACCAATACACATTTACAATGGGGAGTTTAAAATTTTCCAATTCCGTGCAAAGAATATTTTCTGCATGTGGTGTCTAGCCTTAGCAGGTGACTAAGTGTTTATATACTTATATGTAAAGCTAGCGTAATTTTGAACTCAACGAATGGATCGATGTGCTATAAACCACAGCTCTTTGTACTTTGGCGAAAACAAGTATTGTTGCTCATGCGGAAAGCCTTTATACCATTACGTCATTCATATTTAGAAATTATTAAAGGAAAATTAACCACTTGTCGTGCCGCTTCAACGGCAGCTGTGTTACTAGGAATGTTACAATGGCCGGGTATCTACTAAAATTTGATCCAATGTCATTCCCGGCTTGCTTTGATGAGCTTTTTATGCGTTTCGTATATCATACTAGCACTAATTACTGTTGTGTTTGTACCGAAGAGTGATGTTGATGTGACCTCTAAATCACTGTAAGGTACCCATTTTTTTCCCGTCTGCTGCCGCGTTGATGAACTCAAGAGCACACAGAATAGTGAATCGCTAAGTGAAGTTTACTCACTGAAAAAGACATTCACCTGTAGCTATAGGCAACAGAAAAACAGCAACCATGGAACTCTAGAGCAGATAAAAAGAATAATGTCTGTATTTTCTATGACAGCAGTTTCGCCGAAATGTACGTCGAAACAAAATTAGTAATGAGGCAGTCACCAATCACGCATCCGGGGTGTTGGAGCCTTCAGAGTAATTCTTTTCCCGCTGAATATGTGGTGTTGTTCCAACGTGTATAGCGTAGATTATCTCCAGGTCATTAAGTGCCCGTATTTCATCTAGGACAGGAAGCACACAATGGTCGGGTCTTCTACTGAAGAGCCTCACGAAGGCTACAAACATATTTTGTAGAGGCGAAGCTCCTCTTAGTCTAACCTTGCAACGCGTCATGCGTAACCAAGCGAAGAAGTGACGAGAAAGAAAAGAACGCAAAAGAAATGAATGGCCGTTTCTCGTCTCATTTCCAAGATGGCGTTACTCTGCCGCTACTCTCCGAAGTTGCGCAATTCCCGATTGGCTGCTGCGCGCACTTTTTCTCAGTGCCTCTCTCTTGGATAGCCACCATACGTGGCGGATCAGTGGTGGGGAATGGACGAAGCAGAGCGGCGGGCGCATTGAAAACACTTGCGCTCGGCTTGTTCAGCTCGCGTCTCGTCGGTGTTACCCACACACCGTCTGCATTCTCGAACGCTGTATCGAACGCATGGACGCATGCACGTCGGTCGAACGCTTCACCCCACTTATCATCCTTCACTGTGTGGATATGCTGTGATTTTTTCATTCACCCGGCCAAGCGTGTTCATTTTTCTTTCTTTTTGTTCACCACACCTTGAAGGTACATTTTAATGGCTTCTTAATGTACACCTTATATTAATGAACCCATTCTTAAAGTATACTTTACGTCATTAGAAATGATGGCATGGAAAAGCTACCCATACAATCGGCCATACAACCCAGTAAATTTCAGAGTCACTTTCTCTCTTATTGTATTGCGACGCATCCCAACTATCGAGGAACCACATTTTGCTGTAGGCTTCAACATAAACAACATGTGATGTGGTATACTATGCATACGTATCCTTATCTGCTTTTACAATTCGTATATTTCTGCTTGAACTGTAGTCGTGTGAGACATAACTTCGACGTTGGTCATCGTTAAGAATCAACTTCCCGAGCGCGTTTTCGGTGGTATAATTAACGCATAGCGAGTAGTACTGTATATCGTGTCTGCGGCTAAGGAGAGAACATCATCATTTTTAAGCGCCGATGCAATTATTTTACAATACCGATGCACCCGTTTATTAGGGTTGAAGTTCTCATTGAATAATTCTGAAAGTTCAAAAGTTATTTGAAATAACTGAGTTGGACGTGTGTCATAACCATATCGTAGCTTCGGAATCTAAACCGTGGTTTATAGGTTTTAAATGGTTTGAGTCGATTAGTTTACAATGATCGACAATTTAATTTAGACCGGGGCCAGATGTGCCAGGCTAGATGTGTTTTCATCTCGGCAAGAACTTAATCGGGAAAAGTAACAAAGCTGCCATGAAGCTTTTTGTTGATCATGCTTTTATGAATTGTGTTGTGTATGGCTTCCAAGAATGTAAACTCCATGAGGTTTTAGTTTAAAGCAAGTTTCGACATTCTTTGCGGGGAAAATATGGACCAATACCCTGAACTACAGCTGGTATATTGCAATACACTCAACAGGAGGAACCTTAACTCTTCCCGGCGAAAACTTAAGTGTACAGCTGTTAACTTGTCGGCTTTCTATGGTAGTTTAAGACAATAACGCTTGGAGCTGTCAGCACAGCAGGTTGCAATTACATTGCGATGCCTCTTTAGCTGCAACGTGCACCTAAATAACATAGCCTTCCCGGAGACTCACACGGTAAAGCAGCATATAGTGAGTTTGCGGGAGGAGTGTTTACTGCATAACTCTTGCATACGTTGCCCCAAAAGACGTGTGAGGCGAAGTAAATTAAGCATCACTTTGCTAGCGCTGTCTCCAGAAAACTGCATATGCTTGAGTTTGCCCGTTGTAAACGTTTGTTTATACGGGTTCGGAACGCGTGGCAAGCTAGTGGCTTTATTATACTTCAGGTGTCGCCCAGACTCTGACAGAATGTGTTATTTTATTCACTTTGTTTGGGACAAGAAATATGCTCTTTTTACTAAGGGGAAGTATCACGAATGAACGTGTCAGCAAGTGCGCTATATTGAGCACCATTGAATGTAGTTAGTTTTCCGCTTGTCACCTGTATTCCAACTAGCTGGTGACAAGCGGGCATTACGTGCATTAAGGAGATGAGTTGTTTGACAATCAAGTCCGTATATTGCCACTCAAGAACAGATATATTACGGTGGTAACGTAATTTCTATGGCCAGGATTGAAGAATAAAATACGTGGTTTTAGTCACCCATAACTTTAATTAAAAAGTTAACTACAGGCAGCTAGAGAAAAAGCACTTCGGATTTGTGTTCCCGCTACGGAAGTGACCACTGAAAGTCGAGCAATTTATAATTCAAAAAGTTTAAGGGTTTACTTGTGGTATGAATGAAAGTGCGGGTCAACATTCCTTTCAACACATTCATTTTTCTGAATGCTGATCACTTTCGCATCCTTTCAAATAGTGATGTACTTGTAAGCAGACGCCTCATAAGTAACACATTATGATAGAGTGCCCAAAAATGTATCAAAGTTTTTTACCATAATTCCAAGGCACTCAATACTACATCTCAAAAATTAAAATTGGGCACCCCGTTTTCTAGTGCAACTTCTCGTAAAAAATGTTCATTTTAATTTAACTAATTAGCCTACTACCCCCCAATCAGCCAGCATAAACTCTCGCAGAAAAAAACTCAAAATGCATGCCTAGTTTTATTGTACTGATTTCGAGTAAATGAAATTATTACACTTCACGTTACTTAAACGCGACCCGCTGAACGATCGTCGAACATGGTAGTGCACGCCTCCAACAAAGTGGTCCTGTTCATCAATACGTAACAGAATGAAATCAAATGACCAATAAGTGTCCACTCAAGAAACCAGTACAACTGTGCTCGCTACACTGCAAATCATTTGAAGAAATAAACGACACGACACGATTCCTCAATTTTTTTGCACAATTGTACATACTGCTGCTGAAGGGGATATACTATTTTCTAATACATACATACATACATACATACATACATACATACATACATACATGCATGCATGCATGCATACATACATACATACATACATACATGCATGCATACATACATACATACATTTATACATACATACATACATACATACATACATACATACATACATACATACATACATACATACATACATACATACATACATACATACATACATAATGAAGAAAACATCTCGAAGGGAGAAAAAACTAGCATCAATATAAGCAGCCAGACAAACACAAAAAAAATGTCAAGGACTCGATAACTCCGTTCTGCGTTTCCAGATGCAATATCAACAGTGTGTGCTCAACGTGCCAATACTACGTTTTCTGCCGAACGAGCTAATAGAAAACATTTTATACTGTCAATGTCGATGTTGTTTTATGCAAAGAACGTTTCCCGTTTAGCGAGTGGTATGAAAAACCTAGAATGTACTAGGTCTGGTGAAAATTTGCACAACAATGAAAAGTACAGCCAATTATGAGGTATCAGCGGAAGAAATAACGACGAGCGATATTGATATGAAAACAAATGATATTATGCCCAAGAGCATCCCATCTTCTCTACTGGAACATGTCGCGAAAGCTTTCGTCTTTCATCCTCCGACACGCACGCGCCTTCCTTGCTGAAAACAAGAACGGACATTGATAAGAAAAGCTGCAAAAAAAGTTTACGTATACTGGTCTGTACGTGAGCAGCATGCTGAAAACTTCTGAAGAGGAATCGCTGCACAATGTGATGAATGGAAGAAAAGCACGACGAGACGTGTATACAAATGATTACATTTGCACCCAGACCTGTCACTGCGCATCCGCTATCACTGTGTTGCTCGCCACTCCAGCTGTTGCGCGTTCTTCCTTGGGTATCCTCATAGTTTTTTTGTTGCATGGTGCCGCTATTGTCATGAATAGGAACAGAAGTTTAGTCAGCCTGTGACATTATTCATAAAAAAAAAACCTTGGAACTCTTTATTATCACAAAGTGTGTGGCCTATTATATTTGCACTTCAGAAGAAAGCTGCAAAATGGTGAAAAAGGGGGACAGAAAAAAAAGTTTAGGATGCTCTTACGTGTCACTTGTTTCTTTTGTCCTTGTATTTTTCTTGCATTATTCCATGAGTCAACATGCAAGACGAAATGCACCTTCAAAGGCCTTGAATCAATTTTTATCACGTGCCGTTTTCCTGAACATCGTCCTGAACGGGTCCAGTGTTTCTTTTCATTAGCCTCCACTGCGTCAGGATTATGACCACCGCCGTGATCAAGTGTTCTGAAACTGCTAGAAACTCTGGGCCAGGATATGGCTGCAGACACCATATGACAGACAATTACCTTTGTTGTACTATTCAGAGCAACTTCATTCCTTGTGAGGAGGTTGTATTTCGAAGTTCGACGGCAACCCGTGTTGTGGGCGATATGCATAGTGTAAACGCGTAAACATACACCAACAACAAAATAGCTCAATACATTTCACATTTCGGCCCCCATACCAGAGCCTTGTTCACAACAAAAACTATAACACTGACACAAAGTATTTAAGTTGGTCTGAGTACGCTACGTACACAGCGCCAGTAAATTGTCAGAAGCGTCCCATCGCTCCTGTTTATCGCGTGCGCGGTCACCTTTATATGAAGGAGTTCCAGGTGCAGGCGTGATGCAAGTACCTTTTTTCACCCGAACACGCGCACTTGATTCCACGTGCTCACTAAGGTCATTCGACGCTACGTGCTGTTATCTGACGTCGGCGTAAAAGACAAGTTGCAGAGCGAAAAGTTACCGGCTGTTGTTTACGCCATAGGCTGGCCTGATTGTACCAATCAGTACATTAGTGAGCTCGGTGACTTCAACAAAAGAGTGAAGTTACACGAATATGGTGCATAAGCCATATGTCAGTCTAGGTTATAATGTTAATCTTCTTAGCACATGATGTGACTCTCAGAAAGTTCCTGGTTCGGAAAAAAAAGGAGCAAGCCACGAGAGCAAATATAACTGGTGGCCAGCCTATAGATGGCCCTCACTCAGCGTGAAAGTCTCCTATTAGGCATTCATTACGTTCATGACCTTTAACCAGTTTTGCCCTCTTTCATCGGCATTCGTGCCCGTTCGTGCATTCGGGCCAAGTTTTGGGAACATTGGAACAATTGCTTTTAGTGGAGTCATCGGAAAAATACTTGGACTCCCTTCGTAGTTGACCCGACAATTCTCTGTGCCGTTTCGCCGAAGGCAGCTTATTCCGTGCCTTGCTCAAGCACTCGGTTCTAACAACAGGACGACTGCGCTTGATTAAACTAAATGGATAGTAGAAAAGAGCCAACAAAATTTACTTGCTAAAAAAACGGAAGCATACGCTTTGCTAACGACAAACAGCTTTCGCTCAATACCGGTGTCTGTGCCACACAAATAAATGAATAAATAGAAATTCTCACTATCCTAATGAAGAGGAGGAGGAAACTAGCTTAATTGTGAAGAAGAAGGAATGAAGTCGGGATGTATCGGACGCAGGTGCATTGTAGTCTCGGTAGGAGAGCGCATAGTTGAGACCACGTTCTTCGATCCAATGAGAGCGGGGGAAGATCCTCCCGGTCCATGTGTTTCAATTAGGTCTAATTGCCAGATCAATACATATCGGAGTTTCTGGCATTGCACTTGTGTATTTTTAGCGTGCATACTGCCCCTTTGTTCTTTTCGCCTCTTCAATTTTTGCATACATACAAAACTATATCCAAGTTTTGAATAACACATGAGTGAAGGTCGCTAGTGCGCCACGAATGAGCAGCTTTGCTGCATACTGCTGCACTCTGCACGGCATACTGCCTGTCGCCGCTAGTGCCAATGACATGCTCTGATACGGGAACGTTTAGTGACACTCGCTACAAAGCGCTATTGCCGGCGAATTTGTTCGTCAAACTCACTACAGTGTGTCAGAGTGTCTAAGTTATTAAGCGATTGCTCGGCAGTAAACAATTTACTATCATAAGCCAAGCTGATAGGATATTTAATTACTGTTTTCATTATTAGGAATATTCTGATGCACAAGACCGCATACAGAACAAAATACCCTCTGCTAACCGACGTGACAGTGACAAAATACCCTCGACTAACCGATGTGCTAACCCGACGTGACAGTAGTATCAAATGAGTACATATGTAATGTTTTTAAAATTGGGTAGGCAGCACTGCAACCACTATTGACCCTTCATTGTGATAAACGTGTATTTGAAAAGTAGTTTCGAAAACTGGCATAGCTCTGTGGTAGTATGCTTCATTGCCACGCAGAATGTTTGGGTTTGATTTCGGCTGGGACCTTGACATTTATGTTTTGCATAAACTTTCAACTGTCACGACACGACATACACGACACGAATGTCGTGTATTTCCTAAGTGTCAATCACTTGTGGCACATACGCGCATATCAGCGGCACATACCCGCCCATGGGTATGTGCCCCTGCTTGGCGGGAAGTGTTTGACGACGTACACGACGGGATTGTGACATTATCCATGTCTTGAGCAGAGCGTCATATTCGGCGAACCGTCTTACCCTCTCATGTTAATTTTGTTTACGGCAAGTGTAAGGGGTGACCACGAGAGCACCCAAACGTAAACGGCTAGATAGATAGGTACGTTCAAAGTCATCTAAGTTGGCTAACAAATGCTTCGAATTTGATACAAGAATATGTACGAGAGAAATTGAAGAATACATAAGAAAATAACAATCATAATATTGTTTCTTTAGCTATTAAGGATGAGATACGCTGGGACACAAGTGAAAAATTTTGCAGTGCAAAGCTGATGTTGTCATGCTCAGTCCACAAGCAGTACAAATTCACAGGTGTTGTAGACAAATGTTTGGCTTTGTGGTTGCAAGCTGGCATGAGTTCCTCCCAGAGTTACTCATTTTGTAATATTTCATCTTGAAAACATACATGTGTGAAGTACAAATGAGAAGCGATCATTGTAAAAGGCACCAGAATTAATACCCGAGTGGCTTTTAGGCAGCGTTGCAATTGGAATTTCGTGTTGCCTTTCTGTGAAGACCGGCCGCATTGGTCTTGCAGTTATGGGGCCAGACTATAGGCCCGAAGGTCATAGGATCGATTCCCAGTCAAGGCTGCCGAATTTCTACGGAGGCAAAAAGCCGGATACTTGTGTGTGTGTGCTTTCATATAGGCATATGTTAAAGAACCCCGATTGGTCAGAATTTCCGGTGCTCTCCACCAGTTTCTCGTAATCATATCACAATATCAAACATGAAACTACAACACTTACATTTTTTTGCTAAGGTGGTACACGAAGTCACTAGCAACCTAATATTACAAAATGTCTGAAAAGACTAAAAATACGATATGCCTTAAGCGCAATTCACTTCAGCGAAACTCGGTCCGTCCCACTCAGTTAGGTGAGAGTAGTTTTAAATGTGGCGACATGTAGACAATTAAAAGACAAGATTTCGCTTCTGTCATTCTTTTATTGTTGCTTAACTTCTCAGCATACTGTCTGTAAAACTTGTATGTGTAGAAGAAAGATAACTGTTCATGAATTGTTGTTTTCCGGGAATATTTAAATGAAACCACTCGTTGACTAAAACATAACAAATAATAATTTGTCTCATCTCTATTCGTTGAAACAAAGGTAAAGTATACGCTGAAAACAAAGACAATAAAGATACAATCAGCTCTAACTTTACAATAGAAAGTGCCAGAACGAGTCCAAACTTTTAAATACAAGAAAAAATAACAACTATTTGCTGTGTTTCGTAATAAAGTTGAAGTCCGAGGCAAAAGGGTACGTGGTCACGTGAAAACGATTGCAAATAAAAAAGTGTTGAATATATGACGGAAAGGTTGAGATCAGAGAAGTAAAAAAAAATAAAAATAAAAAGAGAGCAAACGTAATGAATTCAAGAGAGCTGATGGAATGTCAGAAACCAGGCCATCGGGGTTTTACGGACGCGTGATCTTCCCAAGTTTAAAACCGGTTAAGTATGGCCGATGTCGTAAAAGCGGTTTACGGTCGGTGATTCCGTCCCCGAAAAGGCGCTGAGACGTGGCCAAGATAGTCACATAAATGCTTACATATTACATGGATTACAGCAGCAATCACGGGCTTCAAAAGATAAGTTGTCGATTGTAACAAAACCAAGAACTACTCTGTTCGCGACCTTTGAAAAAATGCGGTGAACTTCAGTTTGATAAGCCCCTCTAAATCGTGTTTTGTGGTGCAGTTTTCTATACTTGGAAAGTCGGCTACGTCATAAAATTTGCAATGCTCAATTCAACGTATACTAGCAATACCAAGTCAAGTTTGTGGAGTTGTAATATACCAAATGCACACTTTATAAGTGCGCAAGAGCAATATTCACTCGTAATGTTTAGTCACTTCACTATGAGCCTTGAGAATTAAAGAAAAAAACAAAAATTATGTAGAAGGATGGGTCCACTAATAATTCACCATAGGATTGGCTAGTGAGCGCTGAGAAAAATCATATGTTGTTAATAGAGAAACTGCAGAGATTTAAGACACCAGTCTTATTGTAATAATTATAAATACCCGCAGGGAAAGGTGCATAAAAAACAAGCCAGCAAAAAACAAACAAGCAAGAATATGAGATTTATGCTAAAAAAAAGGCAAGTCATGCCAGAAAAAAAAGATTGGTCAAAATGTTTTAATTTGTTTATATTTAAAACGCTGCACCGTTTTTCGAATTGTGACGTTTTGCTCGAACCTTTTTCAAAGTCACATGCGAAGCTACAATAAAAACGTAGCTACGGTTCACTACTTTTTCGCAATTGCTCCCGAACTAAGGCACGCAGGTGAATTCTCGCGTGTATTATTCCGCCTGCAATGCAAGCGAGTGTTTTCTCGCGTGTATGGAGGAACGAGAACTTTCGTGAGGCTCCAACACAGCGATGCCTGAGCGAGATTCTTCGTGGCAATAGCCGCATAGAGCATCTGGAGAAGTTGTGTGCATTCAATCAGTCACTTTGCCCTAATGAAAAACGACGCAATTCATATTAACAAAATATTAGCGAATAACATCCAATGGTATTGTCTCATCTAGCACTAGGCGATGAATCGATCTAAATAGCGATGAGAAATAATCTGCCATGAATGTAGTGTTCGCGATGACGTAGCTTGAGTAGAACGCCGAAAATGGTGCTAGAGTTACCGGACGCAAAATGGCGATGACGCAGAACAAGTGCATCACTAAAAAGAACAGGAGTTTTTACGTTTTCCACCAAATAGAGAACGAAAAAGTACTGCACAAAACACAGTCTCCACGATGAATATGCTTGGCACTCCGGGGTCAGGCGAAGTGCACAGCGTGATGTATTGCCCACGGAAGGCGTTCGTATAGCAATGAGTGACAGCTCTACGAGTCGGCCAGTAGAACAGTAGTTCGCTTCAGGGTCTTGCTGGCTGCGAATGCTGTACGCTTGAGCAGTAATTGCACAGGACTTTTTTGTTGACATGATGATAATAGATATTGGTACACAAACAAGGCGCCGGATGCTCTTGACCTTTCGTCTTGTCTAACATAAAACACGAAGGGTACAAGTCTTGAAGCGTAGCACGTTCTCAGCGCATAGAATTCACCTTTCTGAATAACACTTCTGACATGATATTGCAAAACAGCGTACTCGAGAATTCTATATATGGGCACACAAAGCGATGTTATATAAAGTGAAGAGCCACCCTTACATAGAGTAAACTGTCACATAACTATCAACATAATCGTCAACACACTAGTCAACAGTCGCATAATTGTGCACTGTAATGTTAAAAAATTGGTATGCACTAGCACTGAAAAAAGAATGTCACCGTTTTCAAGAAAACTTTTTTTGCCTTTACTGCGCACACACGTAAACCTTTTGTTGGCCACGAACCCTAACGTTTCCTCAAACTGAATGGTCCGTGATCTAAAGTCATGTCTTAGTGCGTACGCTGGCCGCGTGAGGCAGTAAAACACTGCTAAGCAGCTTCTAGCACACCAAAGCTTTAATCACATCAGATGGTTATCGTTGCTAAACTACATGTGATGAAAGTAGCCGTGATATTGCTGCTGTAGGCCCATGTGTGTCTACAGCTTAATCTAAGGGGGCTTCAACCTAATATTTTGAATAATGATGAAAAATAAAAAATAATAATGAAAAGAAAGAACTGTAAGAACTGGTGATATTTTCATATTTCTTCTTTACCTCCTGCATTTGTTGTTTCCTTACGTTTTCTTATTATCTCACTAAAAACACGCTCATGCCAACGCGATTCCAATAAAGGTGAGAGTCACCTACTACGTACCTTGTAAATAAGCCCATTCTGACAATTAAAAAAAAAGAAACTTGAAGACAATGGAGATCACCAAAAGAAATATTGCCTGTTTTTTTGCCGGTAATAGGTAAATCGCAAGTGTTCACCTTAACTGTCATGTTTCTAGCACTTCGTGTGGAGACAAGGCATAGCGCAGATGCATAATTGATCCTTCAACTTCAAGGCTGAATATCGCGGGCAAACTTTTATTTTCAAGTAGCCCCTTACTAAAGAGAAACTCCGCTCTCCCTCCCATACCTGTCAGGAAGACACCGCAGTTGAACAACTATAAGCACATCATACTTCATGCAAGGGTATTAAATACTTGACAGGTTTCCTGCATTAACGTCTTCGTACTGAAACATCAGCACTGCGGGGAGGTGGCTGCTGCACCTAAGATGATATTGCTATAAGCGGCAACGTTTACGATAGCTAAATGTTAACCGGCCACACAAAAAAGGGCTAAAAAAGCAATAAAGTACATGGTTTGAGTGTTCAGGCGTCAAGCGATCGTTAAGTCTGCATGGATTTCTCATTTGCATAACTCATTATGCACGCGTCACCGTCTTACTGCCTCACCCATCACGGGCATCATTTATGTCATAAGTTATATTACTCATTTCATCTTTATTTTCTCCTCATAAACTAGTGTTGCTGACAAAACAGGCTCTGCGCGCTGATGCAAGACATAACGAAGGGTCGACACTCAGCCGGGGTAAAAGTTATAAGCAAAAAAGCCAGTATAGTGTAAGGTTCATACGAATAAAAAAGGTGAAAAAGTATATTTAAATCACTTACCAAAAAAGGGGCGGCGTGTGAATGGGGGTGATTTGTGTACCAGGTTGTGGTGTGAACATCCCTATGAAGAGAAGCCACAGGACAAATAATAATTACACAAGTGCATAATTGTATGTTTGAAATATCAGAAATATCAGAAACAGTTGTCTGTAGAAATATCTCGATTGGGTTAGCATATTTTGTATATATATTTTGCATGTGAAAATGCAACCGCACCTAACACAAAAATAAAACAGAAATACACAATTGCGCATATGCTGAACACATAAACAAGGTGACTACTCAGTGAGCATTGGGTCTCATATATATAATAATGAATTTAGTGATAGGGAGTGATATTCAATGACTTTAGAACAGACAACAACAAGCTTAGCGATTTTTCTCGTTTCTTTGCGATGTTTACTGACAGTCGAAGCATTTACATCTATGTAATCAGGATTCTTGATTCCGCACTGTGTTCGAACTTAAATAAGTAGATATACAAATGTAGGGAAATAACGAAATGGCCCACGAAGTTATGGCATTCGACGATACCTGGCTACTTCTCATTGTAAAGCTGTTGATGGTGACGCTGTAACAAACGAGGAAGCGACCGCTGTGAGCTGCAGCCTTCAGGAATTCACACCTTGCTCGTTCATTGAGCATACCTCATGCTACACTAGGAACCGAAGGCCATTCTCCCACTTTCAAAAACCACGCAACGCTCATTAGTAGGCATACATTGTTCGAAAGGGAACCGGCGCATATAGCAAGGTTTAGCCGATGACTAGGCATACATTGTTTCCTGTCCCTTTTGTTCTCTTATTTTTTCAAGATCTTAGAGTCGCTAGGTAAAGAACTATCTTAGTGTTCCCGGTACACAAAAACAATAGAAATAATAAAGCGTATATTGCTGGCTTTAGGGTCCACCACATGTTTTTTTTTATATTGAAGGTATGGCTATGCACGCAACTGACCATTGCGAGGAAAAAATTGTCGACAGTCAGAAAGGCAGAATTAACACAGAAGTGCCAAACCAATTGATTGCACAAAGTGTTGATGCTAAAAAGTATCCTTTTTGACATTCAGAGAACAGTAACTAAGCAATAACTAAGCAATAAACAAGAAGAAGCAGACCAGAGGTAGAAAATAATAAGTTCTCCGCTTACTGTGGCAGCCTGGCAGCACATAAAAAGTGACGTAAAATAACCACAGCACGCTCTATAGTGACACAAAATAACAAGTGAAGTAAATAGCGTGATTTATTGCGTGGAGGTGAGCGTCTATTACCGACGGAAGTTTAGGGGGCAGAAGAGAAAAAGTGCACCACTGAATTCTAGCGGCTGTCTTCAGTTTACTAAAAACTTTATTTGAGGGAGGCATTCTGGGAGCGAAGCAAACGGATCTCTACATTAATGCCGCTTGCTCTCATAAACGGAAAAGAAAACGTTCATGCCAAGAGCGATACTAGATGAAACTGCAAAATCTGCCGCTGTCTAGGTGCAAGCTTTTTCCAATTCTGCGGGCGCGTTCGTTTCGAAAGACGTCAGAAAGTTCTATTTGGACGTAGACATGCTTGAAGTTCATAGCAGCTTATTTTTAAAGGAGAAAGCCGACCCTTGAGCTTTTCAGAATCAGCGTAGTTATGCCTGTTCTTAGGCCCTAATATATAAAAAAACCTAGTCATACCCATCGTAGTTAAACTTGGATTATATCCGCCTCACTCATTTTTTTGCTGGTCTGATTCTTTGTCATTTAGAACTTTCCATGTTCAACGCCATTTTCAACGTTCCCTTCACCGCAAAAGCAGTAACTTGCACGAGAAGCGCGCTTTTGAGCTTTGGGAACTTGAGTTGTAGTAGGAATCAGGATTTCAATTTGTTCCAACTGAAATAAACCTGGTGAATTTTTAGTAATCTATATGTTATTCCGTTATTGCTGGAAAGTGTTTTCCTGGTGGTACAAAATGAAGGAAGAAAGGAAGGAAAATAACTTTATGGTGTTCTGCGGAATGCAATTGTTACAAGTATCAAAATTTTATGCCAGAGCCCCACATTGCATTCGTTCTAATTCTCAACTTTTTATGTTACCGAAAATACCACGGGAATGCAACCGAAAAAAGAATGTGAATGTGACGCTACATCTACTACGCTTTCAAAGACATAATAGGAATATTTACAATAAAAGTGTCATTTTAGTCACTTTAGCGTAATATATTGAGGGGATTCAAAATGTGGCATAAATTATGACGTAAGAGGCATAACCACATTTACAACCAGCCATGACTGCCACTGAAGCCGAAAGCTACAGGTGTTCTGAAGGCGAGACCGACCATTCCAAGTACAAAGATACTTGGGCATAGCTGAGAGGTGGGCCTGATTAAACTCTGTCGTGCTCGCATCTGTGTGAAAAAGATAAGGGTAATCGTCCCAGTGCACGTGAACATATAACCGCAACTACGTTCTGCACTGCAGTCCAACTGATTGCCTAGAAATGTGGTGTCGTTTAAAAAGGCGTGCGTGAAATACTTTTCAGATATATATAAAAATGAAACTCGCGTCTTCCATGATGCTTTTGATTCGGGCTCCACAGAGTACACACTATAACGCACAAGCCAACATGCCACTTTTCATTATATTGAAACACCCATGCGTTCTCTTTTACGCTTAGATAGATTTGTGGGGTTTAACGTCCCAAAACCACCATATGATTATGAGAGACGCCGTAGTGGAGGGCTCCGGAAATTTTGACCACCTGGGGTTCTTTAACGTCCACCCAAATCTGAATACACGGGCCTACAACATTTCCGCCTCCATCGGAAATGCAGCCGCCGCAGCCGGGATATGAACCCACGACCTGCGGGTTAGCAGCCGAGTACCTTAGCAACTAGACCACCGCGGTGGGGCGTTCCCGTTTACGCGCAGAGAAGCTGGTCTGGTAATGATCCACACCGCGGAAGGCAATCAGCTGGGGAGATAACAGAAGGGTATTCAACCAAAAGCGACACCTTTCAATCCGATCGACCCCTCATCATTGACGGCAAATCGATGCGTCGGACACGGGCAAACCTGCCATGTACACGTACGGGATATGGTATAGCCTCCCGAATGTTCGCAATCTGAAAGTCTTAGCGAGGAAAAAGATGTTGGACGAACAAAGGTGCCAGAACAATGCTGCTACGCAGAGATGGCCGGAAGTAACTAGGGTATGACAAAAAAATCGATGCCGAGCCGATGAGAAATGGTCGCGATAACAGGTACGCTCAGCCGGTAGAGCATGACAGAGAAGGGTAGAAAGGAAGATGCCGGCGGAGGGAGGGCAGTGGCGCAGGTGCAGGAGACTAGATGGGAGTTGTAAAGCACGCTTTTTCTTACTGTACGAATGATCCACGCCATGCAACGCATTCAGGGGCGTCGATACCCGAGGGCTAGTGATAGGATGGTAGGCAGGGAGCAGCGTTTTACCACCATGCTTCCGAAGCCGTCTCTGTGGATAATCTCTTCCGGAAAAAAAACTTATTGGTATGGTATTTTTAAGCACATAACATTCTTCGGGTCTTCCTCCAGATTGGCTGCCGCTAAAGCTTCGCTTCATTTTCTCCATTGAGTCTGAGAAATGATTGATTGATTGATTGCTATGTAGGGCTTAACGTCTAAAAACCACCATATGGTTATGAGAGACGCCGTAGTGTAGAGCTCCGGAAATTTTGACTACCTGGGGTTCTTTAACGTGAACCCAATTCTTAGCCCGTGGGCCTACGGCATTGCCGCCTCATTGGCAATGCAGCCGCCGCAGCCGGGATTCGAACTCGAAACGTGCGGGTCAGCAGCCGAGTACCTTAGTCACTAGACTACCGTGGCCGGGCAGTCTGGAAAATGTGCCCCCCTAGTATTCTTGAAAAATGAAAAGAAAGGGTCATTACAACACAAGTGATTGAGCGGCTGTCTTGAAAGAAAGAACAAGTGTGGGCTTGTAGCTTTCAAGATCAGAAAACAAAATGTTCCTTGGGTTCACTTCGTGCAAATCACTAGTGCAAAATATTAGACAAAAATAAAGCAACTGCGAAGTTAACATTTCTGTAGATTTCGCTTCTTTGTTTTGTCTTTTGTCTTTATATGTTATCGTTCTTCTCTTTATCCTTAAAATTATGTAGTACTGTTTGTGTTTTCAGTTAAGCTCTGTGGTTTTAGCTTATAAGTCCAGAGGAGACCGAACATTGTCACGGGTTGTGACGTGGATGAAAGGAGCAGACTGCAGGTCGAATATTAAATTGTTTATTTGATCCGAACTTGTGGCCACGTAAAGAAAAAGTCAAATTACAGCAAGACGCTGGCACTGAGAGCGTTGGGCAGACCGTCGGCCGTCGATCAATTGACAAATGGTGAAGTGCGTTGCTATACGTAAACACGTCATCCAATATTCTAGCGTTATTGCTAGCGGCCACGTAGGTTCCAGAATTAAGGCCGCGTTCACAGTGAGCATTCCGGCCGCCGAAAGTGCCCCGAATTCGGTTCGGCGGCGGCGAGATGCGCCGAAAATGCCCTCTCCGCGCCGATTGCTCTCTGACCGATTTTTGCGGCGTGTGCCGCCGAATCGGTCACCGCATACCAATAAGAGCGCTAGTTAAAGAATTCTGAAAAATGGTGGCCAAGCCCTCCTCACTTGTTATGCCGCAGTGCACGTAACTGAATGTTGAAACCAACGGGAGTTTAACCTACTCTGTGCTTACTTCGGCTCCGTATTTTGTGAAAGAGGTGACCAAGCTTGCTGTTGGCGTGACCAAGCTTGTTGTGGTCTTGCAGAGCAGAACGAACCCACCAACGCCGCTGGCGTCGGTGGTTTTTCTGCTCTTCGTGCATTACAAGACAATCACTTGCCAGCAAAGTAAGCAGTACTGTCTTTTCTTGCTTCTTGCGTACGAGAATCGTCGAAGTATACACCACCGGATAGCGTAGTAGCGTTTGCGAGCCGCAACAACAACCGGGTGACAGCGCATTCATCCCGCGTTCGCCCCGTAGTAGATGGCATATTCAGCGGCGCGGGGCGCGTCCAGTGCGAACGACGCTGCGTTTCGGCGGCTGGGGAATTTCGGTCGCTGTAGAAAGCGGATGTTTCAGTGTGAACTAGGCATAACTGCAATTTTCGCGAACTGGGCGTAATCTTATGAAAATGATCTACTGCAGCCCCGAAGCTTCTCAAACACTGCAGGCGCGGTTTGCGCTGAGAATTAATGACAGTGAGACGGGGCGATAACAAAACTCGAGGAGGAAATGCGGGTTCTGTTGGCTTGGAACGAAAACAAACCACAACAATTTTTATGTGTAGTTGCAGTATGTCATAGAGCGGCACAACATCAACCTTGCATAATAAAACGAAAGTAAAATTAGTTTAGACGGCAGAATAGAGAAAAAGTTATTTTACTTGGGTCGACTGCGTATTGATTCAAATATACAGGTGACAAGGGATAATCAAGAGCGGTGTATATTAGTTACAATTGCATTTTTGAATACTCTATTGACAACGCGCGATCCTACACCATGAACTTCATCTTTGCACTGAATGCGAGCGTACCGTAACATTTCAGCGTTCAGTTTTCACTGCTGATATTTTCGTTGCTCCCCACTTTGGCATTCTCTGTAATTATGACGTGGCTGTCGACGTAAAACGCCAAAAAATAATTACTAAATGTGGTCTGTGAAAAAATGATAAATTATTACATGCCCGTTTTCTTGAAGGTCCGGAGAGGTTTGGAGAATATGACTCGGGAGAGGGTAAACTATCTTTCATGCCAGTTTAATTCGTTAATCACTTTAAGAGTTATATATTGGGAAGGGAAAAGGTATTTTCTTGAAAAATAAGAAACAGCCCTTGCAGCTGCAAGGACTGCGGCTACAGCTAAGCGAATGCAGTGAGTAAAAGGGGTGGCATCACTTTTAATGTGCGGCGCCACCTGCAACAAGCAGCATTTTTAAAGCAGGGCCTCCACAATTGGCTCCGGCAACGCAAGCAACCGAAGCTACTCACGGATGCCATGGTAAAATATACGATGGACGCTTTTTCATTTTGTCGTCGCATGTTTGTCGTTGGGGCAGGTGTTGTAATCCAACAGCCGAGCTTTCGGCGTCCCCATACTGACTTCAGCCTCCGGTGCACAAACAATGGTTTCGATTTAAGTCCGAACCAGTAAGCAACAGGAACCTTTTATTACAGTGGAGAGTGGTTCAAAACTGACGCAGTTCCGGTTGACTTATTGCCACGCCCACACTTCCGGCACGTCTTTATGGTTTAAGCAAGACGAACTTTTGTTTTAATTATTTTAAACTCCTGCTTTAACGATTGCGGAAAAAATGATTGATTAATATGACACAACGTATGAGCAAGGCCCAAAGAAATTGATAACAAACGAAAAGAAAAAATTGTAACACTCGCCTGGATAGCCCATGCATCTACAACAGAAGCAAAAAAGGTTGCTACTACATTAGTAATCAAGAAGGGTCATAGGAAGGAATTCTTTCTTTCGATATGACCATAGTATATATTACTGCATTCAGGGATCCAGACAATCTTCCATGTGGCACTACATTTCCCTTATAAAAATTGTCACTCTTTACTTGATCGATCTAAGCTGATTCAGTTCTTTTGCCTAAAGTAGGAGTTCGCCACTTTCCTTCACTGCCCCCCCCCCCTTGCTGCTGCATTGAACTTAACCACATCGCATTCTAGGAAACAGTGTTGCCATGGCCGGCCTTGACCTCGTCTTGTGCCTGACCTTCACGACCTGGTATTATTGCGTACACACAGAAAAATGCTTGGAACACTTCAAAAAATAATTGATCAGTTTACTGCCCGAAACGTTACAACAAAAATTTTTGCGAAAGGTAGCAAAAATAAAAATAAAATCCAAGCGTCTCCACGAAGTGAATCATGACGAGTGGGTGAAGCTTGGTGCATCGCATCGATAACTAACGGTAAGATACCCAATCGTTGCCCCACGGAATGTAAACTGAGTGACATAAAGTGTATGTGGACATGCAAACTTATTTCGCCTTGCAATCTTTTTTGGCAATTCATGAAAATTTGAGAAAATTGCTGAAGTGAAGGTTACGACTCGAAAGTGAATCAAAGAAACCGTCATTTTAGTATTGCCACGCACCTTTCCCATTTTACCTTTTGCTTGATTTGGGTTACACCCTTGAAGCTTGGGTAAGGAATGCTCAATCAAGTAGGTTTTTGTTCAGCACGAACTGCGCATCATTGTTCCAGAATGCTCGCGATCATTGTAGCTTGTTCTGTTAAGATTTCCTGCTTGACGCGAAATGTAGAGACTATTCTAGAGCTTGTTTGAAGACCAATATTCCACACTGCGGCGATGGCGTAGTGGTTAGAGCATCCGCCTCGCATGCAAGAGGTCCGTGGTTCAAATCCCGGTACCGCGCAGTTCCCAACCGGATTAAAAAAAAATCCGCGTGTTGATGGAACTGCAGTAAGAGGCCTGGGGTGCGGCCTCACCGGCAAACACCGCCGAGAACGCACTCCCTCACCAGAGAAGGATTGGCCACCCTGGTGCAGTATCTGGCCACTACCTCCCACATGCTTACGTCAAATAACTCACGGCCCTCAGTCCCCAGCAGCTGCGAAGCAACTGACCACGGCGGCGGTCAGATCTGCAACGCAGCAGAGGGTGCTAAGAATCTCTGGATCCGGACAGGCCGCCATTGGAACCTGAACTTGGCAACGTTTAACGCTAGAACCTTATCTAGTGAGGGAAGTCTAGCTGTACTATTCGAGGAGCTAGAGGGTGTTAAATGGGATATAATAGGGCTCAGTGAGGTTAGGAGGACAGATGAGGCCTATACGATGCTACAGAATGGGCACGTCCTTTGCTACAGGGGCTTGGCAGACAGAAAAGAACTGGGAGTGGGGTTCCTAATTCACAGAAACATAGCTGGCAACATAGAGGAATACTATAGCATTAATGAAAGGGTGGTAGGTATCGTAATTAAACTGAATAAGAGATACAAGATGAAGGTAGTACAGGCTTACGCGCCTACATCCAGCCATGATGACGCTTCAGTTGAAAGCTTCTATGAAGACGTGGAATCGGCAATGAGTAAGGTAAAAACACAGTATACTATAGTGATGGGCGACTTTAATGCAAAGGTAGGGAAGAAGCAGGCTGGAGACCAGGCGGTAGGAGGTTATGGCATCGGTACTAGAAATGCCAGAGGAGAGCTACTAGTAGAATTCGCAGAACGCAATAATTTACGGATTTTGAATACCTTCTACCGAAAACGAGAAAAACGCAAGTGGACATGGAGGAGCCCTAATGGCAAAAATAAGAACGAAATAGACTTTATAATGAGTGCACACCCTGGAATCGTGCAGGATGTGGAAGTGATTGGCAAGGTACGATGCAGTGACCATAGAATGATACGGTCTCGAATTCGCCTAGACTTGAAGAAGGAACGACAGAAACTGATACGCAAGAAGCCAATCAATCAGCTAGCACTGAGAGGGAAAGTACAGGAATTCAGAGTGTCGCTGCAGAACAGGTACTCGGCTCTTAGTGAGGAAACGAACTTTAGCGTAGATACAATGAATGATAATCTGACGAGTATAATTACGGAGTGTGCAGTGGAAGTTGGAGGCAGGGTAGTTAGACAGGACACTGGCAAGCTTTCCCAGGAAACGAAGAACCTAATTAAGAAGCGTCAAATCATGAAAGTATCAAGTGCAACAGACAAAATAGAACTGGCAGAGCTTTCGAAGTTGATCAATAGACGTAAGGTATGCGATGTAAGAAGGTATAACGGAGAGAATTGAACACGCTCTGAAAAACGGAGGAAGTGTCAAAGCATTGAAGAGGAAACTTGGGATAGGCAAAAGTCGGATGTATGCACTAAGGGACAAAGAAGGCAAAATAACTACCAATATGGATAGGATAGTTAAAATAGCAGAGGAGTTTTACAGAGATCTGTACAGTAGTCGAGACAACCACGACCTTAATACTATAAGAACTTGCAGTAACCCAGATTACACCCCATCAGTAATGATAGAAGAAGTCAGAAAAGCTTTGGAGAGCATGCAAAGGGGCAAAGCTGCTGGTGATGATCAGGTAACATCAGATCTGCTGAAAGATGGAGGACAGATTGTGTTAGAAAAACTAGCCACCCTGTTTACGAGGTGTCTCTTGACGGGAAGAGTACCAGAGTCTTGGAAGAACGCTAACATCATCTTAATACATAAGAAAGGAGATGACAAGGACTTGAAGAATTACAGGCCGATCAGCTTGCTCTCTGTAGTATACAAGCTATTTACAAAGGTAATTGCTAACAGAGTAAAGAAAACATTAGAATTCAATCAACCAAAGGAACAAGCAGGATTTCGAACAGGCTACTCAACAATTGACCACATTCATACTATCAATCAGGTAATAGAGAAATGCTCAGAGTATAACCAACCACTATACATAGCCTTCATAGATTACGAGAAGGCGTTTGATTCAGTAGAAATATCAGCCGTCATGCAAACACTGCGGAATCAGGGTGTAGATGAAGTATATATAAACATTCTGGAAGAAATCTACAGGGGATCAACTGCTACCATAGTGCTTCATAAAGAAAGCAACAGAATACCAATCAAGAAGGGTGTAAGGCAGGGGGACACAATTTCCCCAATGCTATTTACCGCGTGCTTACAGGAGGTTTTCAGAAGCCTAGAATGGGAACAGTTAGGGATAAGAGTCAATGGAGAATACCTTAGTAACCTGCGCTTCGCCGATGACATTGCATTGCTGAGTAACTCGGGGGACGAATTGCAACTCATGATTACGGAGTTAGACAAGGAGAGCAGAAAGGTGGGTCTTAAAATTAATCTGCAGAAAACGAAAGTAATGTACAACAACCTCGGCAAGGAGCAGCGCTTCGAGATAGGTGATAGTGCACTTGAAGTTGTAAAAGACTATGTCTACTTAGGGCAGGTAATAACCGCAGAACCGAACCACGAGATTGAAGTAACTAGAAGAATAAGAATGGGGTGGAGCACATTCGGCAAGCACTCTCAAATTATGACAGGTAGATTGCCACTATCCCTCAAGAGGAAGGTATATAACAGCTGTATTTTGCCGGTACTTAGCTACGGAGCAGAAACCTGGAGACTTACAAAGAGAGTTCAGCTTAAATTGAGGACGACGCAGCGAGCAATGGAAAGAAAAATGGTAGGTGTAACCTTAAGAGACAAGAAGAGAGCAGAGTGGATTAGGGAACAAACGGGGGTTAAGGATATCATAGCTGAAATCAAGAAGAAGAAATGGACATGGGCAGGGCATGTAGCGCGTAGACAGGATAACCGCTGGTCATTAAGGGTAACTGAATGGATTCCCAGAGAAGGGAAGTGGGTTAGGGGGAGACAGAAGGTTAGGTGGGCAGATGAGATTAAGAAGTTTGCGGGTATAAATTGGCAGCACCAAGCACAGGACCGGGTTAACTGGCGGAACATGGGAGAGGCCTTTGTCCTGCAGTGGACGTAGTCAGGCTGATGATGATGATGATGATTCCACACTGTGGCAATGTGCGTAATTGTTAGTTGCATTTTCTCATCAGTGATTTGTTGAGGCATATAGCGCTCGACGGGTGTTACAAGTTCACCTGAAAAGCCTATACATCTATAGGCTCTTGTTACAAAGATCAACAGATCAGTAAACTTTTCAATGGGTCATCTTCAACAGGAACAGATAATATTTACCTTTTAATTAGTTTATGTATAAGGTGAAGGCTATTGTAAAACCGTTTTCTGATTGTGTTTAACATGTTTTAACTACATTATTGGTTCCGAAGCATCTTCGCAACAAAATTCAAGGCTATATACTATGTAGCATTGCTTCTAAAACAATGTACATTACCATGGTGAACAAGTATAGAACCAAATAAGAAAGTAAGCTTAACTGCATGCAGCGCTGTTGTTGACATCATACCTATAGCTCTTTTTTGAAACACACCCATTCCCCGTTGCAGACTTGTTCCTAGCTCCTTACAACTTGGAAATAATCTACATTGCAAGCAGCGCCCACCACGGAATATTAGGCAGAAAGAAAGTGTTGACCCCGGTTGTAATCGAAAGAGTGTGACTTATTACCACCACATTATTCGTTTCGCTTCAACGCGGAGAAAATGATGATCGTTTCCGGCGTGAGCTGTTCGTGTAAACTGAAACTGCCTCTTCTTTGTTCGTAGTCTTACGCGATGTCTTTTTTGTGCTCAAAATTTTTGATAACTAATATTTCTTGCATCGAGTGCTTTGTTACGCTCAAAACATCTTGCTTTCACATTACTACAGTGAGTGAACATTTTTTTTATTTTGTTTCTTAAGTTGAAGGAGATGGAGAAGGAGATGAAGGAGATAGAGAAGGAGATGGATATGAAGATGATGGAGGAGAAAGAGATGGAGGAGATGAAGAAGGAGAAGGAGATGGAGGAGATGGTCGAAGTCGATCAAGACTGAAGCAGCATAGGCGCTGTGCGAAGGAGATGGAGACGAAGACGAAGGAGATGGAGAAGGCGGATGGGAGGAGAAGGAAGATAGAGGAGAAGGTGCCATAGCGGGATACGGACGATGGTGAAGGAGATGG